>CM035437.1:47883093-47885593 GCA_020310875.1 Ceratopteris richardii | reverse complement strand
ATCAGATTGTCTCTGGTAAGAAAGAAGGTAGACTCTTTACTTTAAGAGTGCAAGGGAACATTGGTCAAGCTTTGCTCACACATGGTGAAGCAGTGATTACAGAACTTGATCTCTGGCATAAGAGATTAGGTCATTTCAATGAAAGAGGAATTAAAGCTATGGTTGCTAATCAGTCTGTACTAGGATTACCAAATGTGCAAATTCAACATATGGTTTATAAATGCGGAGCATGTCAAATGGGAGAAGCACACAGGTTACCATTTCAAAAGAAAGGATTCAAACATGATGGAGTACTTGAGCTCATTCATACAGATGTATGGGGACCAACAAAAGAAGGATCTATTAGTGGCTCAAGGTATTATGTTCTTTTCATTCATGATGCTACAAAATGGATAACACTATATGTTTTGAAGGAAAGATCAGAAGTGTTTGGAGCTTTCAAGCAAATTCATGCATATGCAGAGAGAGTCACAGGTCAAAAGCTTAAAAGACTGAGGTCTGATGGAGGGGGAGAATACTTCTCCCAAGAGTTTAATGATTATCTTTGGAATGCAGGTATTAAGAGAGAAATAACTTGCAGGTATACACCACAACAAAATGGCGTAGCAGAAAGAAGGAACAGGACTTTGGTTGAGTTTGCTAGAGCTATGCTGAAGGAGAAGAACTGTCCGAATTATCTTTGGGCTGAGGCTGTAAATATAGCTACATATCTTGTGAATAGATTACCATGTGCAGCTCTTAATGGAATGACTCCATATGAAGCTTGGTGGGGTAAGAAACCAACACTACATCATTGTAAAGTGTTTGGATCAATTGCATATGCTTATGTGCCATCACAGCTTAGGCATAAACTTGAACCAAAGGCAGAAAAATATGTGTTCATTGGTTATGATGAAAAGCGGATGGGTTATAGATTGTGGAATCCTCTAACCAAACAATTTATTGTTTCTAGAGATGTTACATTTGATGAACAGAAAAGTTGGTATGCAGATCAAAGTCATACAGCTGAAGAATTTGAAGAAGAGGTAAGAAGATGTGAGAAAGGAAAATCAATTGTGCAGGTAAATAGAGATGAAGACTATATGCAAGTAAGTACATCTAGAAGTGGATTAACAAGAAGAAATGAAGAAGCTCATATATTTGATGAAGAAGTGTATCCAGACACTTATGAAGAATGTGAACCAAGAAGGTCAAGCAGGACTAGAAGACAACCAGAAAGGTATTCTTATGATACTTCTTACATAACTCAGAAGAACTATGCATATATGGTCAAAGATGATGAAGAACCTCAGAACTATGATGAAGCTAAAGGTAAGAATCAATGGGAAGAAGCAATGAAGGAAGAGTTCAATGCACTGGTGGTGAAAGGCTATGCCCAGACCTATGGCATAGATTATGATGAGACATTCAGTCCTGTAGCTAAGATGTCAACTATAAGGACAATCATTACTATTGCAGCTTCAAAAGGATGGACCCTAAGTCAATTGGATATAAAAAATGCATTCTTGAAAGGATACATATCAGATGAGGTATACATGGAACAACCTCAAGGGTTTATAGATTCTAGGTATCCAAATTTTGTTTGTAGGTTGAGAAGAGCATTGTATGGATTGAAGCAAGCTCCAAGAGCTTGGAACTATAGACTGGTGAAGTATCTCAATGATCTTGGATATCAAATTTCAAAAGCAGATTCAAGTCTACTTATCAAAAGAACAGAGGAAGGTACAATCTACATTTGTATTTATGTAGATGACATTATAATCACAGGTACTTCAGATGAAGGAATCAAGGAGGTAAAGAGATTACTTGAAAAAGAATTCAAGATCAGTGACCTAGGAAAGTTATCATACTTTCTTGGAATGGAAGTTACTTATATAGATCATGGCATATATGTGTCACAAGAAAGGTATCTTCTGAACTTGTTGAAGAAGTTTGATATGGAAAATTGCAGAGAAGCTTCAACTCCACTTGAAGTTAATCACAAGCTCAGTAAATATGATGGTGCAGACTACAAAGATATGAGGAAGTATCAATCTCTTGTGGGTAGTTTGATTTATGCTACACTAACAAGACCTGATCTTAGTTATGCAGTGGGAGTTTTGTCACAATTCATGCAAGGACCCACATTGGATTGCAAGTCAAAGAGTTCTCAGATATATCAAAGGAACTATAAAGGAAGGATTATATTATCCTTTTACATCAGATTTGAAGTTGAGAGCCTATAGTGATTCAGATTGGGCAGGTAACCAGGATGACAGAAGATCAACTCATGGCTACATGATATACATTGGTGATAAGTTTGTAAGTTGGTGTTCAAAGAAACAACATACAGTAGCATTATCATCAACTGAAGCAGAGTACAAAGGACTTGTGGAAGCAGCTAAGGAAGTCATATGGATGCAGACATTGTTCAAGAGCTTAGGCATTGATCAAGGTACACCTACAATACATGGATATAATATGAGTTCACTTTATCTTGCAGCAAATCTAGTATTTCATG
>CM035437.1:47868093-47878093 GCA_020310875.1 Ceratopteris richardii | reverse complement strand
GCTATGTTTATCATGCCAGTGGGAATGTACATTTACATGATATAATACAAATACTTACATTCATTTACTCTGTGATTCTCTGAGTCATTATCTTCAAGTCTGTCAACCTTGAAGAAGTATATCTCAGAATCTACTGAACCAAATCAAGTGATTCAAAGCTTGAAAGATTCAGCTCTAAGCATATCACAAACACACAAAGTTTGAAGCAACTTGATTCAGTCAATTTCAAGAAATTACAGTCAAAGTGTTCACTGCTGCAATTCTTACGGTAAACGAGTAATTTTCTGGTAGAAGAACGAAGTAGATCCTGCAGAGTAATGCGAAGCTTCTTATGAGAAATAGCTCACTCTATAGCTAGACATCTCTATTTTTTGTTGATCAATCTTTCCGGTGAAAAAGATATCTATACACTGTACAAAGTCTGACCGAAAAGAGGCTGTCTGAATTAGAGAAGTTTTTTTCTTAAACTTCAGAAAAAGTTCTGTTAGTTAAGAGAGTTCATGTGTCACTTACTTACTTCATGTATGTTCACTTGAAGTAATTATAAACAAAATTATAGTTCATTCCGGTACAATTCCGGTTCAATTACGGTAACAGTACAGTGGCAGTCTGGTGAAATTTCGGTCCAGTGAAATTTCGGTGAAAATTTTTTTCAGAACTGTTAGAGCACTGTCTTATATTTTCCGCAAGGCTCAATCCTCATCGCATCATCAAGGAGTAGAAACAAGAAAAAGATCAAAGAGGGCTGGTGCAAAGCAGGATTAGCAGTACCAACTCAATCTTCTGAGTGCATCCAACCATCACTTCTAACAGTGGTATCAGAGCAAATAAGGTAATCATGGGTGATGGTTTCCCTTCCTTCATTGACAAATTGGACAGAAACAATTATCAGGCTTGGTCATTGAGAATGAAGACCTATCTACAAGGGAGAAGCTTATTTGGATACATATCAGGAGATGAGGAATTGCCCTCATTCAAGACCAGAGGACTACCTACAAAGGATGAACAAGAGAGACTCAACCAATGGTGTGCAAAAGATGCTTTGGCAAGGTCTTACCTTCTAAACTCTATATATGACTTTCTTTTACCTCATGTAAGGAATTGTAAGACTTCCCAAGAGACTTGGGAAATCTTGTCAAACTATTTTTCTTCCAACACAAGGGCCAGAAAGAATCAGCTATGGATTGAGTTTACAACTCTCAGGAAGCAATCAAAACAATGTGTCTCATATTTTGTCACTAGGGTCAAAGACATTGCAGACCAACTGGCAAGTATTGGAGAAGAAATTGAGGAAGAGCAGATAGTCAGACAAGTGATCAATGGACTAAAGGCTGATGACAAGTGGGAGAGCTTTACCACAACAATGGACTTATACATGGACATCCAAGCACCTGATCTAACAACCCTGATTGGTCAACTCTTCACACATGAAGCAAAGCTTACAAAGAATGGAGAACAATCAAAAGGTAACAACTCCTCTGCCTTATACACTGATAAAAGGGTTAAAGATAAAGGTAAAAGCAAGAAGGTTGATGAAGAAGGCTCTACCTCCCAAGCAAATTATGCAGGGAGAGGTAGATCATCTAGAGGTAGGGGCAGAGGAAGTAAGTCAGGTAGGGGGAGACCCTACAATCAATCTCCATGCAATATCTGTGGCTTGTCTAACCATACTACAGATGAATGCTACAAAAACTACAAGAACCAAAGAGGAAGAGGTCACCAAAGAGGAGGATATTCTCAAGGCAGAGGCAGATTCAACCAATCTCAAGGCTACCATGGCCACAACAATAATTACAACAATAGCTACAATCACAATGGCAATTATCAAGGTGGATACAGGAACAGAAAGGATTACAACAATTATGCAGAGGATCAAGATGATTCCTTGTTGATTATGAACATGACATCTAAATCAGGTATCAATGATGATCATTTGTTCTATATTGATTCAGGTTGCTCTAACCATGTAGCTGTAAATGTTGCCTTACTTTCTGATTTGGAAGAACCCAAAGGCAAGCACCAAGTGCAGACAGGTGACGACACTAAACATTCAGTTGTTAAAGTAGGCAATGTCAAAACAAGTGATGGTAATCAGAATTTATTAAGCAGAGTGTTGTATGTTCCAACAATCACCAAGAATTTGATGAGTGTAGGACAGATTGTGGAAAAAGGTCTACAAGTCAGATTCACTCAACATGGAGCATATGTGGAGGATCCAAGACATGGATTCAGAAGGATAGCCAAGGGAGAAAAATCAGGTAGGTTATTTACTTTTGAGCTTGAAGACACCAAAAACATTGCTCTGTACAATTACAAGGATCAAACGCTATCGGAATTGGAGATTTGGCACAAGAGGTTAGGTCACATTGGAGAAAGGACCTTAAAGCAAATGTGCAGGGATCAATGTGTGCTTGGGATACCTAATATATCCAAGCAACACATGATATACAAGTGTGAAGCTTGTCAATTCGGTAAGTCACACAGGTTGCCTTATACCAAGAAAGGTTTCATGCATAAAGATTATCTAGAATTAGTGCATACAGATGTTTGGGGACCTAGCAAGGAGCCATCCTTATCTAGATCAAGGTACTATGTGTCCTTTATTGATGACTATAGCAGGTGGACTGTCTTGTACTTCATGAAACATAAAGATGAAGTATTTAATTGTTTCAAAAGGTATCTTGCATTAGTTGAGAATCAAACAGGTAGACATTTGAAGAGGTTAAGGTCAGATGGTGGTGGAGAATACTTCTCCAATGACTTTGAAGATTTCTTGCAGGAAAGAGGCATCAAGAGGGAGATCACTACAAGGTACTCACCTGAACAAAATGGGGTAGCTGAAAGGAGGAATAGACTCATTGTAGAAACAGCGAGGTCTATGCTTAATGAAAAGAAGTTGCCAAATTATCTTTGGGCAGAGAGTGTATCTACTGCCACATATTTAATTAACAGGTTGCCATCAAAGACACTTGATGGGATGACACCCTATGAGGCTTGGCATGGTAAGAGACCATCTCTGGATCATTGCAAAATCTTTGGGTGTGTTGCATATGTGCATATTCCCTCACAGGTAAGGGGAAAGCTAGACCCTAAGGCTGAAAAGTGTATCTTCATTGGTTATGATTTGAATCAGAAAGGATACAGGTTCTATAATCCCTTAAACAAAGGCTTCAAGGTAAGCAGAGATGTCATATTTGATGAAAATGATTCATGGTATAAAAATGAGTGCAGGAAGGTTAGTCTACCTTATGACATGGAAGAAGACTTTCCAAAGCTTATCAGGCAAGAACCAACTCAGAAAAAGGACACAAGCTCAGATGATGAAGACACCATCAACATTGAAGAATTCAAGGCTTGGAAATCCAAAGGGAAGATGAAGATGAAGCAACTAGAAGACAATCCAGAATCCTCAACTCAAGCTATGAGGAGATCTCAAAGAGAAAAGAAGAAACCTATTAGGTATGGGTATGATACTTCGCTTGTAACCAAGCACTCTGTATATCTTGCAAAGGATATCTTGAATGAAGAACCAGGTACATTTGAAGAAGCAATTACTAAACCAGAATGGAAGGAAGCAATGGATGAAGAAATGGAGGCTCTCAAAGAGAGTGATACTTGGGACTTGGTACCCAAGAAGGACTCCATGAAGGTGATAGGATCCAGATGGATCTACAAACTCAAGAGGAATTCAGATGGTACAATAAACAGATATAAAGCTAGGTTGGTAGCCAAGGGTTTTGCACAAACCCAAGGCATTGATTATGAGGAGACATTTTCTCCTGTGGCCAAGATGCCAACTATCAGAGTTATGGTGAGTGTAGCTGCATCCAAGAACTGGAACATGTACCAATTGGATGTGAAGAATGCATTCTTAAATGGATGGATATCTGAAGAAGTCTACATGGCACAACCACCTGGCTATGAAGATCTCAATAAGGTAAATCATGTTTGTAAATTGAAGAAGGCTCTGTATGGTTTAAAACAGGCACCTAGAGCATGGAATTACAGGTTGACATCATATCTCCAAGATCAAGGATTTGTGATGAGTAAAGCAGACACTTCTCTGTTCATAAAGAGGAACAATACAGAAGTAATATATTTATGTGTCTATGTTGATGACATCATTATTACAGGAAATGATGTTCAGGGGATAAGACACATCAAAGGACAGATGATGAAGGAATTCAAGATCAATGATCTTGGATTATTGAAGTACTTCCTAGGACTTGAATTGGTCTACACAAATTCAGGTATCTTTATTACTCAGAAGAAGTACATTCAGGACATGGTCAAGAAGTTTAATTTGCAGGAAGCTAAAATCTCAAACATTCCTATGGAGGTCAACCACAAACTCAGTGCACATGAAGGAGAAGAACTCAAAGATATTACAGGTTACCAAAGTTTGGTAGGTAGTTTAAATTATGCTACCTTAACCAGGATTGATATATCATATGGTGTTAGTGTACTTAGCCAATTTATGCATAAACCAAGAGTACCACATTTGGAGGCAGCCAAGAAGATAGTAAAGTACCTAAAGGGAACACAAAATCATGGTTTGTACTTTCCATATTCATCAGACATTGATATTAAGGTATATTCACATGCAGATTGGGCAGGTTGCAAGGATGACAGGAGGAGTACATCTGGTTACATATGTTTTGCAGGTGATAAACCAATTTCTTGGTCATCCAAGAAACAACCCACAGTAGCTTTGTCATCTACTGAAGCAGAATATAGAGGGCTAGCAAATCCCACTCAAGAAGCTATCTGGCTGAAGCTTTTGTATACAGAGTTAGGATTATATACTAGACCACCAATCATATTTGGTGATAACACAAGTTCTCTTCACCTTGCGGCTAATCCAATTTATCATGCTAGGACAAAACACATAGAGGTTCACTATCACTATGTGAGAGAGAAGTTACTTAGCAAAGAAATTCAATTGTCATATGTGCAGATTTGCTTACTAAAGCTCTGGATGGAAGCAAGCTATGCAGATTCAAATCCATGATTGGATTGCAGTATGTGATTGAAGAATGAAGCTGAAGACTTGAGCCAAAATGTTTGGCTTGAGGGGGAGCTGTTGGTGCAACACAAGCCTTCACATTTGGCTTGGATATCTACTTTGAAGACTATATATGACGCGAAGACCATAGGAACTTATGCCTATGATTTCTTACCAGTTTATCTATTGTAAAAATATAAATGACCTGGCGCATCATCATGCAATCACGCCGAATTGATTGGAAGTCATGGAAAGGCGGTTGATTGATCGAGAGAATATCTCAATCACTTTTTTTCAGGTGAAAGATTTTAGGAGATTGATTTGAATTCTAATTCAAGACATCACTCAATTCCTATAAAAACCACAAGGAAAAATTGTCGCGGGCGCGCTCCAATAACCCCAAAGCATTACTGTATCAATCACTGAGGTTGTGAGGTCTACTCTATAGCCTACACCTCTGAGTACCATTGAGCTATGTTTATCATGCCAGTGGGAATGTACATTTACATGATATAATACAAATACTTACATTCATTTACTCTGTGATTCTCTGAGTCATTATCTTCAAGTCTGTCAACCTTGAAGAAGTATATCTCAGAATCTATTGAACCAAATCAAGTGATTCAAAGCTTGAAAGATTCAGCTCTAGGCATATCACAAACACACAAAGTTTGAAGCAACTTGATTCAGTCAATTTCAAGAAATTACAGTCAAAGTGTTCACTGCTGCAATTCTTACGGTAAACGAGTAATTTTCCGGTAGAAGAACGAAGTAGATCCTGCAGAGTAATGCGAAGCTTCTTATGAGAAATAGCTCACTCTATAGCTAGACATCTCTATTTTTTGTTGATCAATCTTTCCGGTGAAAAAGATATCTATACACTGTACAAAGTCTGACCGAAAAGAGGCTGTCTGAATTAGAGAAGTTTTTTTCTTAAACTTCAGAAAAAGTTCTGTTAGTTAAGAGAGTTCATGTGTCACTTACTTACTTCATGTATGTTCACTTGAAGTAATTATAAACAAAATTATAGTTCATTCCGGTACAATTCCGGTTCAATTACGGTAACAGTACAGTGGCAGTCTGGTGAAATTTCGGTCCAGTGAAATTTCGGTGAAAATTTTTTTCAGAACTGTTAGAGCACTGTCTTATATTTTCCGCAAGGCTCAATCCTCATCGCATCATCAAGGAGTAGAAACAAGAAAAAGATCAAAGAGGGCTGGTGCAAAGCAGGATTAGCAGTACCAACTCAATCTTCTGAGTGCATCCAACCATCACTTCTAACACTTCATGCATGTAGAGTCTTCATGATGTCTTCCAAGCCAAATGTGTAGGCTTGTGATTTACACCAACAGCTCCCCCTCAAGCCAAATATTTTGGCTTAAGTCTTCATCTTCAATCTTCAAGTACATCCTGCAATCCAATCATAGATTTGAA
This sequence comes from Ceratopteris richardii, assembly GCA_020310875.1. Lineage (NCBI taxonomy): Eukaryota > Viridiplantae > Streptophyta > Polypodiopsida > Polypodiales > Pteridaceae > Ceratopteris > Ceratopteris richardii. The sequence goes on along the minus strand of CM035437.1, from coordinate 47,871,654 downwards.
CCTACAAAGTTTGGTCCCATCCAAAGCTTTAGTCAGCAAATCTGCACATTGCATGTTGGTTGACACATAGGTCAGCTGAATGTCCTTGCTTAGCAACTTCTCTCTCACATAATGATAATGAACTTCTATGTGTTTGGTCCTAGCATGATAGATAGGATTAGCTGCAAGGTGAAGAGAACTTGTATTATCTCCAAAGATAATTGGAGGCCTAGTATATAAGCCCAATTCTGAATACAAAAGCTTAATCCAAATTGCTTCTTGAGTGGCATTGGCTAGCCCTCTATACTCTGCTTCTGTAGAAGACAATGCAACAGTTGGTTGCTTCTTTGCAGACCATGAAATTGGTTTGTCTCTTGCAAAAGAAATGTATCCAGAAGTGCTTCTCCTATCATCCTTGCATCCTGCCCAATCTACATCATACTTTGATAACCTGTAATGTCTTGGACTTCATCACCTTCATGGGCACTTAGCTTTAGGTTCACCTCCATTGGAGTACTAGCTGCTTTAGCATCCTGCAAGTGAAATTTCTTCAACATGTCCTGCACATACTTCTTCTGAGTAATGTATATTCCTGAATTAGTGTAAACTAATTCGAGTCCCAAAAAATACTTCAATAGCCCAAGATCATTGATCTTGAACTCCTTCATCATTTGGCTTTTGATGCTTTTGATTCCATTGACATCATTACCTGTAATGATGATGTCATCAACATAGACATAGAGATAGATTATCTCTGAATTACTTCTCTTAATGAACAGAGAAGTGTCAGCCTTACTCATGACAAAACCTTGGTCTTGGAGGTATGTAGTTAGCCTGTAATTCCATGCCCTAGGTGCGTGCTTCAATCCATATAAAGCCTTCTTTAATTTGCAAACATAAGTTACCTTCTTAGGGTCTTCATAGCCAGGAGGTTGTGACATATAAACTTCTTCTGAAATCCATCCATTCAAGAAAGCATTCTTGACATCCAATTGGTACATGTTCCAATTCTTTGATGCAGCCACACTTACCAACACTCTGATTGTTGGCATCTTGGCCACAGGAGAAAATGTTTCTTCATAGTCAATGCCTTGGGTTTGTGCAAAACCCTTGGCTACTAATCTGGCCTTGTACCTCTTAATTGTGCCATCAAAATTTCTTTTCAATTTATAGATCCATCTGGATCCTATTACCTTCATGGAGTCCTTCTTGGGTACTAACTCCCATGTATCACTCTCCTTGAGTGCTTCAATCTCCTCATCCATAGCTTCCTTCCATTCTGATTTTGTGGTTGCTTCTTCATATGATCGTGGTTCTTCATTTGACAAATCTTTGGCAAGATAAACAAAATGTTTAGTAACAAGAGATGTATCACACCCATATCTGATAGATTTCTTGCTTTCTCTTTGTGATCTTCTAAATGGTTGAGTTGAAGATTCAGGTATGTCTTCAAGCTTCTTCATCTTCATTTTGCCAATGAAAATATCCAATGAAAATACATTTAAATCATATCCAATGAAAATACATTTTTTAGCCTTTGGATCTAGCTTTCCTCTTATCTGTGAAGGAATGTGTACATATGCTACACATCCAAAACTTTTGCAGTGATCCAATGATGGTCTCTTACCATGCCATGCTTCATATGGTGTCATACCATCAAGTGACTTTGATGGCAACCTGTTTATGAGATAGGTGGCAATAGAGACACCCTCTGCCCATAGGTAGTTACGTAATTTCTTCTCATTAAGCATAGATCTAGCTGTCTCAACAATTAACCTATTTCTTCTTCAGCTACCCCATTCTGTTCAGGAGAGTACCTTGTGGTTATTTCCCTTTTGATGCCTCTGTCCTGCAAGAAGTCCTCAAATTCATTGGAGAAGTACTCACCTCCTCCATCTCACCTTAGCCTCTTCAAATTCCTTCTTGTCTGATTTTCAACTAATGCAAGATATTTCTTAAAACAATTAAATACCTCATCCTTGTGCTTCATAAAGTATAATACAGTCCATCTGCTATAGTCATCAATAAAAGACACTTAGTACCTTGAACCTGAGACTGAGGGGTCTTTGCTAGGTCCCCATACATCTGTGTGTACAAGCTCTAGATAGTCTTCATGCATATATCCTTTCTTGGAGAAGGGTAACCTGTGAGACTTACGAAATTGACAAGCACCACACTTGTAAATCATATGTTGCTTGGATACATTAGGTATCCCAAGCACACATTGGTCCCTGCACATTTGCTTCAAGGTGCTTTCTCCAATGTGCCCTAATCTCTTGTGCCAAATCTCAAGCTCTGAAAGTGTCTGATCCTTATAGCTGTATAATGCAATATTTTTTTTATCTTCCAACTCAAAAGTGAAAAGTCTACCTGATTTTTCTCCTTTAGCTATCCTTTTGAATCCATGACTTGGGTCCTCCACAAATTCTCCATATTCATTGAATCTGACCTGCAACCCTTTCTCTACAATCTGACCAACACTCATTAAGTTCTTTGTAATTGTAGGTACATAAAGTACTCTGCTCAACAAATTCTGATTACCATCACAAGTTTTCACATTTCCAACTTTAACTACAGAATGCTTTGTATCATCACCTATTTGGACTTGGTGTTTACCTTTTGGTTCCTCAAGATCAGAAAGTAGTGCCACATTACCAGCCACATGATTTGAACACCCTGAATCAATATAAAATAAGTGATCATCATTTGTACCTGACTTTGAAGTCATGTTCATGATCAAGAGAGAGTCATCCTGCTCTTCTGTGTAGTTGTTGTAGTCCTTTCTGTTTCTGGATCCTCCTTGGTAGTTGCCATTGTAATTGTTGTTGTAGTTGTTGTTATAATTGTTGTTATAATTGTTGTTGTGGCCTTGGTGATGGTTAAACCTTCCACTAGACTGAGAGTATCCACCTCTTTGGTAGCCTCTTCCTCTCTGATTTTTGTAATTCCTGTAGCACTCATCTGATGTGTGGTTTGACAAACCACAAATGTTACATGGTGATGAGTTATAGGGTCTCCCCCTACCTTGCTTACCTCCTCTACCCCTACCTCTTGAAGATCTACCTCTCCCTGCATAGTTGGCTTGGGAGGTAGAGCATTCATCTTCCACCTTCTTACTCTTGCCTTTATCCTTAGATTTCTTTTCAGTGTATAGGGCAGAAGAGTTGTTACCTTTGGTAGTATCTCCACTCTTGGTAAGCTTTGCTTCATGTGTGAATAGTTGACCCATGAGAGTTGTAAGATCTGGAGTGTGCATGTCCATGTAGAGATCCATTGCAGTGGTGAAGCTTTCCCACTTGTCATCAGCCTTGATTCCATTAATTACCTGCCTTACAATTTGTTCTTCTTCAATTTCTTCTCCTATGCTTGCTAACTGATCTGCAACATCTTTGATCTTGGTCACAAATTCTGAAACAACTTGCTTAGGTTGCTTCCTTAGTGTTGTGAATTCAATCCACAACTGATTTTTCCTAGCCCTTGTATTAGAAGAAAAATATGATGACAAGGTTTCCCAAGTCTCTTGGGAAGTCTTAAAATTTCTGATATGGGGTAAAAGAAAGTCAGATATAGAGTTGAGTAAAT
>CM035437.1:47855593-47858093 GCA_020310875.1 Ceratopteris richardii | reverse complement strand
CCTTCTTGGGTACTAACTCCCATGTGTCATTCTCCTTGAGTGCTTCAATCTCCTCATCCATAGCTTATTTCCATTCTTATTTGGTAATTTCTTCTTCATATGATCCTGGTTCTTCATTTGACAAATCTTTGGCAAGATAAACAGAATGTTTAGTAACAAGAGATGTATCATACCCATATTTGATAGATTTCTTGCTTTCTCTTTGTGATCTTCTAAATGGTTGAGTTGAAGATTCAGGTATGTCTTCAAGCTTCTTCATCTTCATTTTGCCCTTGGACTTCCATGCCTTGAACTCTTCAAGGTTGATAGTATCTTCATCATCTGAACTTGAGGCTTCATTATGAGTATGTTCCTCCTTTGTAAGACTTGGAAATTCCTCTTCCAAATCATAGGGTAACTTAACCTTCCTGCATTCATTCTCATACCAAGAATCATTTTCATCAAAGACAACATCTCTGCTTACCATGAATCCCTTATTGATGGGATTATAAAACCTGTAACCTTTTTTATTTAAATCATACCCAATAAAGATGCATTTTTCAGGTTTTGGGTCTAGCTTACCTCTTATCTGAGAGGGAATGTGTACATATGCTACACATCCAAATATTTTGCAATTGTCAAGTGAGGGTCTCTTACCATGCCATGCTTCATAGGGTGTCATGCCATCAAGAGACTTAGATGGTAACCTGTTTATGAGGTAAATGGCAGTAGAAACACTCTCTGCCCATAGATAGTTAGGTAACTTTTTCTCATTAAGCATAGATCTATTGTCTCAACAATTAACCTATTTCTTCTTTCAGCTACCCCATTCTGTTCAGGAGAATATCTTATGGTTATTTCTCTTTTGATGCCTCTGTCCTGCAAGAAGTCGTCAAATTCATTGGAGAAGTACTCACCTCCTCCATCTGACCTTAGTCTTTTCAAATTCCTTCCTGTTTGGTTTTCAACTAATGCAAGATATTTTTTAAAGCAATTAAATACCTCATCCTTGTGCTTCATGAAGTACAATACAGTCCATCTGCTATAATCATCAATGAAAGACACATAGTACCTTGATCCTGAGACTGAGGGATCTTTGCTTGGTCCCCATACATCTGTGTGTACAAGCTCTAGGTAGTCTTCATGCATGTATCCTTTCTTGGAGAAGGGTAACCTGTGAGACTTACCAAATTGACAAGCACCACACTTGTGAATCATATGTTGCTTGGATACATTAGGTATCCCAAGCACACATTGGTCCCTGCACATTTGTTTCAAGGTTCTTTCTTCTATGTGCCCTAACCTTTTGTGCCAAATCTTAAGCTCTGAAAGTGTCTGATCTTTATAACTGTATAGTGCAATGTTCTTTGTATCTTCTAACTCAAAAGTGAAAAGTCTACCTGATTTCTCTCCTTTAGCAATCCTCATGAACCCATGTCTTGGATCCTCCACATATGCTCCATATTGGTTGAATCTGATCTGCAAACCTTTCTCCACAATCTAACCAATACTCATCAAATTTTTGGTAATGGTTGGTACATAGAGTACCCTGCTCAACAAATTCTGATTACCATCACAAGTCTTAACATTTCCAACTTTAACTACTGAATGCTTTGTGTCATCACCTATTTGGACTTGATGCTTACCTTTTGGTTCCTCAAGATCAGAGAGTAGTGCTACATTGCCAGCCACATGATTTGAGCACCCTGAGTCAATGTAGAGTAGGTGGTCCTCATTCGTACCTGACTTTGAAGTCATGTCCATGATCAGAAGAGAGTCATCCTGCTCTTCTGTATAATTGTTGTAGTCCTTTCTGGATTTGAATCCTCCTTGGTAGTTGCCATTGTAATTGTTGTTGTAATTGTTGTTGTAGCCTTGGTGATGGTTGAACCTTCCTCTTGACTGTGAGTATCCACCTCTTTGGTAGCCTCTTCCTCTCTCATTTTTGTAATTCCTAAAACACTCATCTGTAGTATAATTTGATAGACCACAAATGTTGCATGGTGATGAAATATAGGGTCTACCCCTACCTTGCTTACCTCCTCTGCCCCTTCCTCTTGAAGATCTACCTCTCCCTACATAGTTGGCTTGGGAGGTAGAACCTTCATCTCTCATTTTTTTGCTCTTGCCTTTATCCTTAGACTTCTTATCAGTGTATAGGGCAGAGGAGTTATTACCTTTGGATGTATCTCCATTCTTGGTGAGCTTTGCTTCATGTGTAAATTGTTGTCCCATGAGAGTTGTAAGATCTGGAGTATGCATGTCCATGTAAAGATCCATGGCTGTGGTGAAGCTTTCCCATTTGTCATCAGCCTCGATTCCATTGATCACTTTCCTTACAATTTGTTCTTCTTCAATCTCTTCTCCTATGCTTGCTTACTGATCTGCAACATCTTTGATCTTGGTCACAAATTCTGAAACAGCTTGCTTAGGTTGCTTCTTTAGTGTTGTGCATTCAATCCACAAATGATTTTTCCTAGCCCTTGTATTGGAGGAAAAATATGATGACAAGGTTTCCCAA
>CM035437.1:47848093-47850593 GCA_020310875.1 Ceratopteris richardii | reverse complement strand
TTGAGATACTTGAGAATCCTTTTGGCAACATCCATATGTGGTTTCCTTGGTGTGTGCATAAATTGGCTTAGCACACTCACACTGTAACATATATCTACTCTTGTCAATGTGGCATAATTGAGACTACCCACTAGACTTTGACATGATGTGATGTCCTCTATGAGTTCACCTTCATGTGAGCTCAATTTGTGATTGACTTCCATTGGAGTACCTGCAATCTTACAATCTTGCATCTTGAATTTTGCCAACATGTCCTTAATGTACTTTCTTTGAGTGAGAAACAAACCATGATCTTTGTAGACAACTTCCAAACCTAGGAAGTAGGTAAGTGAACCCAAATCACTTATCTTGAACTCTTCTCTCATTTGATCTTTGATCTTCTTCATACCATCTGCATCATTTCCTGTCAATATAATATCATCTACATATACACATAGGTAGATGACCTCAGAATTACTCTTTTTAATAAAGAGTGAAGGATCTGCCTTGCTTGGGTTGAAAGTCTTTGTCCTGCAAGAATGAAACAAGCCTAAAATTCCAAGCTCTTGGAGCTTGCTTGAGACCATACAATGCTTTGTTAAGTTTACACACATAATCAGGATAAACTTGATTCTCAAAACCAGGTGGTTGTGCCATATATACCTCTTCTGTTATCCAACCATTCAAGAATGCATTCTTTACATCTAGTTGAAGTATCTTCCAATTCTTGGAAGAGGCAATACTAAGCAAAACCCTAATAGTAGGCATCTTTGCCACAGGAGAGAAAGTCTCCTCATAATCAATTCCTTGAGTTTGTGCAAAGCCTTTTGCCACAAGCCTTGCCTTATACCTGTTAATTGAACCATCAGAATTCTTCTTGAGTTTATAGACCCATCTTGAGCCTATTACCTTCATGGATGAAGTCTTGGGCACCAAATCCCAAGTGTTTTTTTCCTCAAGTGCTTCAATCTCTTCCTTCATTGCATGCTTCCATTCTGTTTTTGCTTTGGCCTCTTCAAATGATGATGGCTCCTCTTGGTTTATGTTTTGTGCTATGTAGATAGAATGTTTAGTTACTAATGAGGTGTCAAACCCATACCTTTCTGGTTTTTTCTTTTCCCTCATAGATCTTCTTAGGCCATGATGTGATGATTCTGCCTCATGTCCAAGTTCCTGCAATTTTGCTTTACCTTTAGACTTCCATGCTTTGATCTTTTCCATGTGAGATTCTTCATCATCCTCTGAGGTGTCTTGTTCTTCAATCTTTGATTGTTCTCTACCAAGCTTTGGAAAATCTTCTTCAAGATTATATGGTAAATTGACCTTTCTGCATGAATCTTCATACCATGAATTGTTCTCATCAAAAACTACATCTCTGCTTACCAAGAATCCTTTGTTGGTAGGGTTGTATAACCTGTAGCCCTTTTGATTGTTGTCATATCCAATAAATACACACCTTTCTGCCTTTGGATCCATCTTGCCTCTAACCTGTGAAGGAACATGAGCAAAAGCAATACATCCAAAAATTTTACAATGATCTAAGCTTGGTCTTCTTCCATTCCAAGCCTCATATGGAGTCATCCCATCAAGGGATTTTGAAGGCAACCTGTTAATCAAGTAAGTGGCTCTAGATACAGCCTCAGCCCATAAGTAATTAGGTAAATGCTTTTCATTTAACATAGACCTTGCAGCTTCAACAATTGTCCTATTCCTCCTTTCTGCCACTCCATTTTGCTCAGGAGGGTACCTTGTAGTTACCTCTCTTTTGATTCCTCTTTCTTGAAGAAAAGAATCAAAATCATGGGAGAAGTATTCTCCCCCTCCATCTGACCTTAGCCTTTTTAGTGATTTACCTGTTTGATTCTCCACAAGAGCCAAATATCTTTTGAAACATGAAAAAACTTCATCTTTGTGTTTCATAAAGAATAGGATAGTCCATCTGCTGCAATCATCAATAAAGGAAACATAATACCTTGATCCAGATATTGAAGCTTCCTTGCTAGGTCCCCATACATCTGTATGAACCAACTCCAAGAGATCTCCATGCATATAACCTTTCTTCATGAATGGTAACCTGTGAGACTTTCCAAATTGACATGCACTACACTTATAAATCGTATGTTGTTTTGACAAATTAGGGAGTCCAAGTACACTTTGGTCCCTTCAGAATGACCTTTCACCAATATGTGCTAACCTTTTGTGCCATACTTCCAATTCTGTGAGTGTCTGACTACCATAATTAAAGAGAGCAATGTTTCTTGTGTCCTGTAATTCAAATGTGAACAATCTACCTGTCTTTTCACCTTTTGCAATTCTTCTGAATCCTTGACTTGGATCTTCAACAAATGCTCCTGCTTTTGTGAACCTGACTTGCAACCCTTTCTCTACTATCTGCCCAAAACTTATCAAATTCTTTGTAATGGTAGGGACATAGAGTACCTTACTGAGTAGGTTGATGTTTCCATCAGGTGCTTTGACATTGCCTATTTTCTCCACAGGATGTTTTGTATAATCTCCTGTT
>CM035437.1:47828093-47840593 GCA_020310875.1 Ceratopteris richardii | reverse complement strand
TCCTGCAATCCAATCATGGATTTGAATCTGCATAGCTTGTTTCCATCCAATGCTTTAGTGAGTAAATCTGCACATTGCATATTAGTAGACACATATGTCAATTGAATCTCTTTGCTTAGTAACTTCTCTCTCACATAGTGGTAATGAACCTCTATGTGTTTGGTTTTGGCATGATATATTGGATTAGCTGCAAGGTGAAGAGAGCTAGTGTTATCTCCAAAGATAATTGGAGGTCTAGTGTGTAGACCTAACTCTGTATATAAAAGCTTCAACCAGATAGCTTCTTGAGTGGCATTGGCAAGCCCTCTATACTCTGCTTCAGTGGATGACAATGCCACTGTAGGTTGTTTCTTGGCTGACCAAGAAATAGGTTTATCTCCTGCAAAACAAATGTAACCTGATGTGCTCCTCCTATCATCCTTGCATCCTGCCCAATCTGCATCTGAATACACTTTAATATCAATATCTGATGTATAAGGAAAGTACAAACCATGGTTCTGAGTTCCTTTGAGCTACTTCAATATTTTCTTTGCTGCCTCTAGGTGAGGCACTTTGGTTTGTGCATGAATTGGCTTAGCACACTAACTCCATATGCTATGTCAATTCTAGTCAAGGTAGCATAATTCAAACTACCTACCATGCTTTGATATCCTGTGATGTCTTGGACTTCTTCACCTTCATGAGCACTTAACTTTAGGTTGACCTCCATTGGAGTAGTTGAGACTTTTGCATGTTGCAAGCCAAACTTCTTGACCATATCCTGTACATACTTCTTTTCAGTGATATATATACCTGAGTTGGTGTAGACTAACTCAAGACCTAAGAAGTACTTCAATAATCCAAGATCATTAATCTTGAACTCTTTCATCATCTGTCCTTTGATGTGTCTAATCCCATTGACATCATTTCCTGTAATGATGATGTCATCAACATAAACACACAAGTATATTACCTCTGTACTACTTCTCTTTATGAATAGAGAAGTGTCAGCTTTGCTTATCACAAATCCTTGGTCTTGGAGATAGGTTGTCAACATGTAATTCCATGCTCTAGGTGCCTGCTTCAAACCATATAGAGCCTTCTTCAATTTACAAACATAATTTACCTTCTTGGGATCTTCATAGCCAGGTGGTTGTGACATTTAGACTTCTTTAGATATCCATCCATTCAAGAAAGCATTCTTGACATCTAATTGGTACATGTTCCAATTCTTGGAAGTCTTCTTCCATATCATAGGGTAGACTAACCTTCCTGCATTCATTCTCATACCATGAGTCATTCTCATCAAAGATGACATCTCTGCTTACCTTGAAGCCTTTGTTTGTTGGGTTGTAGAATCTATATCCCTTTTGGTTCAAATCATAACCAATGAAGATACATTTTTCAGCTTTAGGGTCTAGCTTTCCCCTTACCTGTGAGGGAATATGCACATATGCTACACAACCAAAGATTTTACAATGATCCAGAGAAGGTCTCTTACCATGCCAAGCTTCATATGGTGTCATACCATCAAGTGATTTGGATGGCAACCTATTAATGAGGTAGGTGGCAGTAGATACACTTTCTACCCAAAGATAATTTGGCAATTTCTTTTCATTAAGCATAGACCTAGCTGTTGCTACAATGAGTCTATTCCTTGTTTCAGCTACCCCATTTTGTTCAGGTGAGTACCTTGTAGTAATCTCCCTTTTGATGCCTCTTTCCTGCAAGAAATCTTCAAACTCATTGGAGAAGTACTCTCCTCCACCATCTGACCTTAGCCTCTTCAAGCTTCTTCCTGTTTGGTTTTCAACAAGTGCAAGATACCTCTTGAAACAATTAAACACTTCATCTTTATGCTTCATAAAGTATAAAATGGTCCATCTGCTATAATCATCAATGAAGGACACATAATACCTTGAACCTGAAATGGAAGGACACATAATACCTTGCACATTTGCTTTAGGGTTCTTTCACCTATGTGGCCTAACCTCTTGTGCCATATTTCTAACTCTGAAAGTGTTTGATCCTTGTAATTATACAAAGCAATGTTCTTGGTGTCTTCTAGCTCAAAAGTAAACAATCTACCTGATTTTTCACCCTTGGCTATCCTTCTGAATCCATGTCTTGGGTCCTCCACATATGCTCCATGTTGAGTGGACCTGACCTACAAACCTTTCTCCACAATCTGACCAACACTCATTAGATTCTTGGTGATGGTTGGTCCATAGAGTACCCTGCTCAATAGGTTCTGGTTACCATCACATGTCTTTACATTTCCAATCTTTACAACAGAGTGTTTAGTATCATCACCTGTTTGTACCTGATGTTTGCCCTTGGGTTTTTCCAAATCAGAGAGTAGTGCCACATTGCCAGCTACATGGTTAGAACATCCTGAGTCAATATAAAATAAATGATCATCATTTGTACCTGCCTTGGAGGTCATATTCATGATCAATAGGGAGTCATCTTGCTCCTCTGTGTAATTGTTGTAGTCCCTTCTGTTTTTGAATCCACCTTGGTAGTTACCATTGTGGTTGTGGTTGTAATTGTTGTTGTATCCATTGTAGCCTTGGTGTTGATTGAACCTGCCTCTCCCTTGAGAGTATCCACCTCTTGAGTAGCCTCTTCCTCTCTGATTCTTGTAGTTCTTGTAGCATTCATCTGTGGTATGATTGGACAGTCCACAAATGTTGCATGGTGATGAGTTGTAGGGTCTCCCCCTACCTGACTTACCTCCTCTGCCCCTGCCTCTTGATGATCTACCTCTCCCTGCATAATTAGCTTGGGAGGTAGAGCCTTCTTCATCCTGTTTCTTCCCTTTACCTTTATCCTTAACTTTCTTATCAGTATAGAGAGCAGAGGGGTTGTTACCTTTTGATTGATCTCCTGCCTTTGTAAACTTTGCTTCATGTGTGAATAGTTGGCCCATGAGTGTTGTGAGATCTGGGGTATGCATGTCCATATAGAGGTCCATTGCAGTGGTGAAACTTTCCCACTTATCATCTGCCTTGAGTCCATTTGTTACTTGCCTGACTATTTGCTCCTCTTCAATCTCCTCTCCAATGCTTGCTAATTGGTCTGCCACATCTTTAATCTTGGTCACATACTCTGAGACTGATTGCTTGGGCTGCTTCCTAAGGGTTGTGAATTCAATCCACAGTTGATTCTTCCTGGCCCTTGTGTTGGAAGAGAAATATGTTGACAAGGTTTCCCAAGTCTCTTGGGAAGTCTTACAGTTCCTTATATGAGGTAAAAGGAAATCAGATATAGAGTTAAGAAGGTAAGACCTTGCCAAAGCATCCTTTGCACACCATTGGTTGAGTCTCTCTTGTTCATCCTTGGTGGGTAGTCCTCTAGCTTTGAATGAGGGCAATTCCTCATCTCCTGATATGTATCCAAATAAGCTTCTTCCTTGTAAATATGTCTTCATTCTCAATGACCAAGCTTGGTAATTGTTCCTGTCCAATTTGTCAATGAATGAAGGAAAACCATCTCCCATGTTTACCTTATTTGCTCTGATACCACTGTTGGGAAGGATGGTTGGATGCACTCAAGAGATTGAGTTGGAGCTGCTAGACCTGCTTTGCTCCAGCCCTCTTTTGCTTTAGATATGCTTAGTACACTTGCTTAGCTTCCAAATGATACCAAGCAAGCATATATGTACTTTGCAAGTGATATGTGAAATGACCAAATCAAAACAGATGACTTGACACTTCAAAAAACCAAGAAAACTTGCTATTTTGGTATTGATACCTGCTCAGTCTTTCACTCAGTGTGACCAGCACACTTACAATTGATCTAATTCCTTCTGGACATATTAAATTAGCTTAACAAGCTACCATTTTCAAGTGGAATGAGATAAAATGATGAACTATACTCAGAGAAAGATGTTTAGCAAAAATATGTGTACCCCCGACTTTTTAGGAATTCTGCAGACACAGACCAGTGTGCACTTCGAGCAAGATTTCTCCGAGATGGCTTACCCAATTGACTTGAAACTTTTTAGGTGTATAGTAGACTTTGAGCTGAATCCAAGTGCTTTGAATCACTTGATTTGGTTCAGTATATCCTGAGATATGCTCCTCAGAAGTTGACAGACTTGGAGATGATGACTCAGAGAAAACAGAGATTATAAGTGTGTATACTTCTATTGATTGATGTAGTTGTACAATCTCATTAGCATGACAAGCATAGCTAAATGAGGTATTGTGGTGTAGGCTATGAAGTAGCACTCACACACAATGAGTTACAATAATGAAATGCCTCGGGGAGTGAGCTGAAGTGAGTCACACACCCGCGACCTTTTTACATCATCTTTTATAGAGATTTAGTGATCATTTGAAATTGAAATTCAAATCTAAGCTCCCTAGAATCTCTCCTCTAAACGTAGGGAGATATTCTCTCCAATTACACCTTCCAAATTCCACGACTAATCAAGTAGGTAAGTGATTACTTGTAAATGCCAAGTCATATAGACTTTTACAATGGGTAAAAAGTAATAACACATAGGCAAGTGTTCCTATGGTTCTAGCTTCACATAATGATACCCTTCAAGGGTTCCAAGCCAAACGTGAAGGCTTGATTTGCTCCAACAGCTCCCCCTCAAGCCAAGCACTTTGGCTTAAGTCTTCATCTTCAATCTTCAATCACTTCCTGCAATCCAATCATGGATTTGAATCTGCATAGCTTGTTTCCATCCAATGCTTTAGTGAGTAAATCTGCACATTGCATATTAGTAGACACATATGTCAATTGAATCTCTTTGCTTAGTAACTTCTCTCTCACATAGTGGTAATGAACCTCTATGTGTTTGGTTCTGGCATGATATATTGGATTAGCTACAAGGTGAAGAGAGCTAGTGTTATCTCCAAAGATAATTGGAGGTCTAGTGTGTAGACCTAACTCTGTATATAAAAGCTTCAACAAGATAGCTTCTTGAGTGGCATTGGCAAGCCCTCTATACTCTGCTTCAGTGGATGACAATGCCACTGTAGGTTGTTTCTTGGCTGACCAAGAAATAGGTTTATCTCTTGCAAAACAAATGTAACCTGATGTGCTCCTCCTATCATCCTTGCATCTTGCCCAATCTGCATCTGAATACACTTTAATATCAATATCTGATGTATAAGGAAAGTACAAACCATGGTTCTAAGTTCCTTTGAGGTACTTCAATATTTTCTTTGCTGCGTCTAGGTGAGGTACCCTTGGTTTGTGCATGAATTGACTTAGCACACTAATTCCATATGCTATGTCAATTCTAGTCAAGGTAGCATAATTCAAACTACCTACCATGCTTTGATATCCTGTGATGTCTTGGACTTCTTCACCTTCATGAGAACTTAACTTTAGGTTGACCTCCATTGGAGTAGTTGAGATTTTTGCATCCTGCAAGCCAATCTTCTTGACCATATCCTGTACATACTTCTTTTGAGTGATATATATACCTGAGTTGGTGTAGACTAACTCAAGACCTAAGAAGTACTTCAATAATCCAAGATCATTAATCTTGAACTCTTTCATCATCTGTCCTTTGATGTGTCTAATCCCATTGACATCATTTCCTGTAATGATGATGTCATCAACATAAACACACAAGTATATTACCTCTGTACTACTTCTCTTTATGAATAGAGAAGTGTCAGCTTTGCTTATCACATATCCTTGGTCTTGGAGATAGGTTGTCAACATGTAATTCCATGCTCTAGGTGCCTGCTTCAAACCATATAGAGCCTTCTTCAATTTACAAACATAATTTACCTTCTTGGGATCTTCATAGCCACGTGGTTGTGACATGTAGACTTCTTTAGATGTCCATCCATTCAAGAAAGCATTCTTGACATCTAATTGGTACATGTTCCAATTCTTGGATGCAGCTACACTCACCAATATTCTGATAGTTGGCATCTTAGCCACAGGAGAAAATGTCTCCTCATAATCAATGCCTTGGGTTTGTGCAAAACCCTTGGCTACCAACCTAGCTTTGTACCTGTTGATTGTTCCATCTGAATTTCTCTTAGCTTGTAGATCCATCTGGATCCTATCACCTTCATAGAGTCCTTTTTGGGTACCAAGTCCCAAGTATCACTCTCCTTGAGAGCTTCCATTTCTTCATCCATAGCTCCTTTCCATTCTGGTTTGGTAATTGCTTCTTTATAGGTACCTAGTTCTTCATTTAACAAATCCTTTGCAAGATATATAGAATGTTTAGTTACAAGTGATGTGTCATACCCATATCTAATAGGCTTCTTACTTTCTCTCTGAGATCTCCTCATAGCTTGAGTTGAGGATTCTGGTATATCTTCTAGCTTCTTCATCTTCAACTTTCCTTTGGACTTCCATGCCTTGAATTCCTCAAGGTTAATTGTATCATCATCATCTGAGCTTGAGTCTTCTTTCTCGATTAGTTCCTCCTTGGTGAGCTTTGGGAAATCTTCTTCCATATCATAGGGTAGACTAACCTTCCTGCATTCATTCTCATACCATGAGTCATTCTCATCAAAGATGACATCTCTGCTTACCTTGAAGCCTTTGTTTGTTGGGTTGTAGAATCTGTATCCCTTTTGGTTCAAATCATAACCAATGAAGATACATTTTTCAGCTTTAGGGTCTAGCTTTCCCCTTACCTGTGAGGGAATATGCACATATGCTACACAACCAAAGATTTTACAATGATCCAGAGAAGGTCTCTTACCATGCCAAGCTTCATATGGTGTCATACCATCAAGTGATTTGGATGGCAACCTATTAATGAGGTAGGTGGCAGTAGATACACTTTCTACCCAAAGATAATTTGGCAATTTCTTTTCATTAAGCATAGACCTAGCTGTTTCTACAATGAGTCTATTCCTTCTTTCAGCTACCCCATTTTGTTCAGGTGAGTACCTTGTAGTAATCTCCCTTTTGATGCCTCTTTCCTGCAAGAAATCTTCAAACTCATTGGAGAAGTACTCTCGTCCACCATCTGACCTTAGCCTCTTCAAGCTTCTTCCTGTTGGTTTTCAACAAGTCCAAGATACCTCTTGAAACAATTAAACACTTCATCTTTATGCTTCATAAAGTATAAAATGGTCCATCTGCTATAATCATCAATGAAGGACACATAATACCTTGAACCTGAAATGGAAGGATCCTTGCTAGGTCCCCAAACATCTGTGTGTACTAAGTCTAGGTAGTCTTCATGCATGAAACCTTTCCTTGAATAGGGCAACCTGTGAGACTTACCAAACTGACATGCTCCACACTTGTAAATTATGTGTTGCTTGGATACATTAGGTATCCCAAGCACACATTGATCCTTGCACATTTGCTTTAGGGTTCTTTCACCTATGTGGCCTAACCTCTTGTGCCATATTTCTAACTCTGAAAGTGTTTGATCCTTGTAATTATACAAAGCAATGTTCTTGGTGTCTTCTAGCTCAAAAGTAAACAATCTACCTAATTTTTCACCCTTGGCTATCCTTCTGAATCCATGTCTTGGGTCCTCCACATATGCTCCATGTTGAGTGAACCTGACCTGCAAACCTTTCTCCACAATCTGACCAACACTCATTAGATTCTTGGTGATGGTTGGTACATAGAGTACCCTGCTCAATAGGTTCTGGTTACCATCACATGTCTTTATATTTCCAATCTTTACAACAGAGTGTTTAGTATCATCACCTGTTTGTACCTGATGTTTGCCCTTGGGTTCTTCCAAGTCAGAGAGTAGTGCCACATTGCCAACTACATGGTTAGAACATCCTGAGTCAATATAAAATAAATGATCATCATTTGTACCTGCCTTGGAGGTCATATTCATGATCAATAGGGAGTCATCTTGCTCCTCTGTGTAATTGTTGTAGTCCCTTCTGTTTCTGAATCCACCTTGGTAGTTACCATTGTGGTTGTGGTTGTAATTGTTGTTGTATCCATTGTAGCCTTGGTGTTGATTGAACCTGCCTCTCCCTTGAGAGTATCCACCTCTTGAGTAGCCTCTTCCTCTCTGATTCTTGTAGTTCTTGTAGCATTCATCTGTGGTATGATTGGACAGTCCACAAATGTTGCATGGTGATGAGTTGTAGGGTCTCCCCCTACCTGACTTACCTCCTCTGCCCCTGCCTCTTGATGATCTACCTCTCCCTGCATAATTAGCTTGGGAGGTAGATCCTTCTTCATCCTGTTTCTTCCCTTTACCTTTATCCTTAACTTTCTTATCAGTATAGAGAGCAGAGGGGTTGTTACCTTTTGATTGATCTCCTGCCTTTGTAAACTTTGCTTCATGTGTGAATAGTTGGCCCATGAGTGTTGTGAGATCTGGGGTATGCATGTCCATATAGAGGTCCATTGCAGTGGTGAAACTTTCCCACTTATCATCTGCCTTGAGTCCATTTGTTACTTGCCTGACTATTTGCTCCTCTTCAATCTCCTCTCCAATGCTTGCTAATTGGTCTGCCACATCTTTAATCTTGGTCACATACTCTGAGACTGATTGCTTGGGCTGCTTCCTAAGGGTTGTGAATTCAATCCACAGTTGATTCTTCCTGGCCCTTGTGTTGGAAGAGAAATATGTTGACAAGGTTTCCCAAGTCTCTTGGGAAGTCTTACAGTTCCTTATATGAGGTAAAAGGAAATCAGATATAGAGTTAAGAAGGTAAGACCTTGCCAAAGCATCCTTTGCACACCATTGGTTGAGTCTCTCTTGTTCATCCTTGGTGGGTAGTCCTCTAGCTTTGAATGAGGGCAATTCCTCATCTCCTGATATGTATCCAAATAAGCTTCTTCCTTGTAGATATGTCTTCATTCTCAATGACCAAGCTTGGTAATTGTTCCTGTCCAATTTGTCAATGAATGAAGGAAAACCATCTCCCATGTTTACCTTATTTGCTCTGATACCACTGTTGGGAAGGATGGTTGGATGCACTCAAGAGATTGAGTTGGAGCTGCTAGATGTGAAATGACCAAATCAAAACAGATAACTTGACACTTCAAAAAACCAAGAAAACTTGCTATTTTGGTATTGATACCTGCTCAGTCTTTCACTGAGTGTGACCAGCACACTTACAATTGATCTAATTCTTTCTGGACATATTAAATTAGCTTAACAAGCTACCATTTTCAAGTGGAATGAGATAAAATGATGAACTATACTCAGAGAAAGATGTTTAGCAAAAATATGTGTACCCCCGACTTTTTAGGAATTCTGCAGACACAGACCAGTGTGCACTTCGAGCAAGATTTCTCCGAGATAGCTTATCCAATTGACTTGAAACTTTTTAGGTGTATTGTAGACTTTGAGCTGAATCCAATGTGCTTTGAATCACTTGATTTGGTTCAGTATATCCTGAGATATGCTCCTCAGAAGTTGACAGACTTGGAGATGATGACTCAGAGAAAACAGAGATTATAAGTGTGTATACTTCTATTGATTGATGTAGTTGTACAATCTCATTAGCATGACAAGCATAGCTAAATGAGGTATTGTGGTGTAGGCTATGAAGTAGCACTCACACACAATGAGTTACAATAATGAAATGCCTCGGGGAGTGAGCTGAAGTGAGTCACACACCCGCGACCTTTTTACATCATCTTTTATAGAGATTTAGTGATCATTTGAAATTGAAATTCAAATCTAAGCTCCCTAGAGTCTCTCCTCTAAAATTAGGGAGATATTCTCTCCAATTACACCTTCCAAAGTCCACGACTAATCAAGTAGGTAAGTGATTACTTGTAAATGCCAAGTCATATAGACTTTTACAATGGGTAAAAAGTAATAACACATAGGCAAGTGTTCCTATGGTTCTAGCTTCACATAATGATACCCTTCAAGGGTTCCAAGCCAAACGTGAAGGCTTGATTTGCTCCAACAGCTCCCCCTCAAGCCAAGCACTTTGGCTTAAGTCTTCATCTTCAATCTTCAATCACTTCCTGCAATCCAATCATGGATTTGAATCTGCATAACTTGTTTCCATCCAATGCTTTAGTGAGTAAATCTGCACATTGCATATTAGTAGACACATATGTCAATTGAATCTCTTTGCTTAGTAACTTCTCTCTCACATAGTGGTAATGAACCTCTATGTCTTTGGTTCTGGCATGATATATTGGATTAGCTGCAAGGTGAAGAGAGCTAGTGTTATCTCCAAAGATAATTGGAGGTCTAGTGTGTAGACCTAACTTTGTATATAAAAGCTTCAACCAGATAGCTTCTTGAGTGGCATTGGCAAGCCCTCTATACTCTGCTTCAGTGGATGACAATGCCACTGTAGGTTGTTTCTTGGCTGACCAAGAAATAGGTTTATCTCCTGCAAAACAAATGTAACCTGATGTGCTCCTCCTATCATCCTTGCATCCTGCCCAATCTCATCCGAATACACTTTAATATCAATATCTGATGTATAAGGAAAGTACAAACCATGGTTCTGAGTTCCTTTGAGGTACTTCAATATTTTCTTTGCTGCCTCTAGGTGAGGTACCCTTGGTTTGTGCATGAATTGGCTTAGCACACTAACTCCATATGCTATGTCAATTCTGGTCAAGGTAGCATAATTCAAACTACCTACCATGCTTTGATATCCTGTGATGTCTTGGACTTCTTCACCTTCATGAGCACTTAACTTTAGGTTGACCTCCATTGGAGTAGTTGAGACTTTTGCATCCTGCAAGCCATCAACATAAACACACAAGTATATTACCTCTGTACTACTTCTCTTTATGAATAGAGAAGTGTCAGCTTTGCTTATCACAAATCCTTGGTCTTGGAGATAGGTTGTCAACCTGTAATTCCATGCTCTAGGTGCCTGCTTCAAACCATATAGAGCCTTCTTCAATTTACAAACATAATTTACCTTCTTGGGATCTTCATAGCCAGGTGGTTGTGACATGTAGACTTCTTTAGATATCCATCCATTCAAGAAAGCATTCTTGACATCTAATTGGTACATGTTCCAATTCTTGGATGCAGCTACACTCACCAATATTCTGATAGTTGGCATCTTAGCCACAGGAGAAAATGTCTCCTCATAATCAATGCCTTGGGTTTGTGCAAAACCCTTGGCTACCAACCTAGCTTTGTACCTGTTGATTGTTCCATCTGAATTTCTCTTTAGCTTGTAGATCCATCTGGATCCTATCACCTTCATAGAGTCCTTTTTGGGTACCAAGTCCCAAGTATCACTCTCCTTGAGAGCTTCCATTTCTTCATCCATAGCTCCTTTCCATTCTGGTTTGGTAATTGCTTCTTCATAGGTACCTGGTTCTTCATTTAACAAATCCTTTGCAAGATATACAGAATGTTTAGTTACAAGTGATGTGTCATACCCATATGTGATAGGCTTCTTACTTTCTCTCTGAGATCTCCTCATAGCTTGAGTTGAGGATTCTGGTATATCTTCTAGCTTCTTCATCTTCATCTTTCCTTTGGACTTCCATGCCTTGAATTCCTCAAGGTTAATTGTATCATCATCATCTGAGCTTGAGTCTTCTTTCTGGATTAGTTCCTCCTTGGTGAGCTTTGGGAAATCTTCTTCCATATCATAGGGTAGACTAACCTTCCTGCATTCATTCTCATACCATGAGTCATTCTCATCAAAGATGACATCTCTGCTTACCTTGAAGCCTTTGTTTGTTGGGTTGTAGAATCTGTATCCCTTTTGGTTCAAATCATAACCAATGAAGATACATTTTTCAGCTTTAGGGTCTAGCTTTCCCCTTACCTGTGAGGGAATATGCACATATGCTACACAACCAAAGATTTTACAATGATCCAGAGAAGGTCTCTTACCATGCCAAGCTTCATATGGTGTCATACCATCAAGTGATTTGGATGGCAACCTATTAATGAGGTAGGTGGCAGTAGATACACTTTCTACCCAAAGATAATTTGGCAATTTCTTTTCATTAAGCATAGACCTAGTTGTTTCTACAATGAGTCTATTCCTTCTTTCAGCTACCCCATTTTGTTCAGGTGAGTACCTTGTAGTAATCTCCCTTTTGATGCCTCTTTCCTGCAAGAAATCTTCAAACTCATTGGAGAAGTACTCTCCTCCACCATCTGACCTTAGCCTCTTCAAGCTTCTTCCTGTTGGTTTTCAACAAGTGCAAGATACCTCTTGAAACAATTAAACACTTCATCTTTATGCTTCATAAAGTATAAAATGGTCCATCTGCTATAATCATCAATGAAGGACACATAATACCTTGAACCTGAAATGGAAGGATCCTTGCTAGGTCCCCAAACATCTGTGTGTACTAAGTCTAGGTAGTCTTCATGCATGAAACCTTTCCTTGAATAGGGCAACCTGTGAGACTTACCAAACTGACATGCTCCACACTTGTAAATTATGTGTTGCTTGGATACATTAGGTATCCCAAGCACACATTGATCCTTGCACATTCGCTTTAGGGTTCTTTCACCTATGTGGCCTAACCTCTTGTGCCATATTTCTAACTCTGAAAGTGTTTGATCCTTGTAATTATACAAAGCAATGTTCTTGGTGTCTTCTAGCTCAAAAGTAAACAATCTACCTGATTTTTCACCCTTG
>CM035437.1:47813093-47815593 GCA_020310875.1 Ceratopteris richardii | reverse complement strand
ACAATATTTGTGTAAAGTTTGGTTTATAACTGATATAGAAGTGTTCTTAAGTCAGTATAGATCAAACCTTTGGAGATTAAGAGGTCTCCAACAGTGGTATCAGAGCTGAAGGTGCAATACAAGAGAAGAAAAGACAATTGAAGTTCCGATTGGTGCAGATATTGAAGTTCTTCCTAATCAAAGGAGGATAAGGACAAATTATTGAAGATAACCTGCAGAAGTTTAAAGCACGAGTTCGAAGAAAATCAAGAAGAATCAAAGCTTCATATCAAAGGTACACTTTATCCTTATAAACCATAGTAATTGCAGATACAGAAGGTCAAGGATGGGAGAAAGCTTGCAGATTGATAAGCTAGATAGGGAGAACTATCCAGCTTGGTCCATGAGGATGGAGGCACACCTCATGAGTAAAGATTTGATGGCATTCATTACAGGAGATGAAGAAAAGCCTGAATTTGCAGATCCTAGTATGCCAACTAGGGAAGAACTTGCAGTTTTGAAGACTTGGATGAGAAAGGATGCTCAAGCAAGGAGTATCATTTACATGGCTGTAAATGATTATCTTCTACCTCACATTAGAGGATTGGAAAGTGTAGCAGATGTTTGGAATGCTTTGGAAGAGCATTTCCAAAATACAACCAAGTCAAGGAAGTCCTCACTATGGGCTGAGTTCACAACCTTCAAGAAGAAGAGCTCACAATCAATTTCTGATTATGTGGCAAGGATGAAGGATATTGCAGATAGCTTGGGAGCAGTGGATGAAGACATTGAAGAGGATAAGTTGGTAAGACAAATACTTACAGGTCTGAGAGGAGATGAGAAGTGGAAGCCTTTCATATTGTCCATAGAATTGTCACTTGATCACTTTACTCTTGATCTTAATCAATTGCTAGGACACATGCTAACTTTTGAGTAGGACATTAAAGGAGACAATGATAGAAGTGCAAGTCAAGCTATGTACTCCAAGGACAAGAAAAAGAATGGCAAGGGAAAGCAATCAACTGATGATGAAGGGACTTCAAGTCAAGCTAACTTCACAAAAGGAAAGATGAATTTCAGAGGTAAAGGAACAGGAGGTAAGAACAAAGATAATGCTAAAGCTTGTTGGATTTGTGGCAGAACCAATCATTTGGCAAATGATTGGTGGTATAACAATCAAAATGGTGGAAGCAATAATCAGAATTTTAATCAAAGAGGTAGAGGAGGCAGAAACCAAAGAGGCAACTTCAGAGGAAGAGGTGGTAGGACATCATATGCTAGATGAGGTGGAAGAAACTTCCAATCTCAGTCTTACAATAACAATTATTATAACTATGCATCAGATCAGAAGGATGATATGACTCTTATCTTGAATGCAACTCATGAATCAGTGGGAGAAGATCAAAGAGTGTTTTATATTGACTCAGGATGTAGCAACCATCTGAGTGGGAATCTATCCTTGATGACTGATATGGAAGCAAAGATGAATGGACATACAGTTCAAACAGGTGACAATACCAAACATAAAGTAGAGAGCATTGGATCAGTGAAGACAAAGAGTGGAAGTACACTTTTGAGCAAGGTACTTTATGTTCCTACTATTCCTAAAAATTTGATAAGTGTAGGGTAAATTGTGGAGAAAGGATATGAGGTAAGATTCACAAATGATGGTGTTTATGTGCAAGATCCAAATCAAGGATATAGAAACATAATTACAAGAAAAAAGGAAGGAAGATTGTTCACTCTCAAAGTCCAAGGTAATGTGGGACATGCATTATTTACTTATGGAAGTCAAAAATTGTCTGAATTAGACCTATGGCATAAAAGGCTAGGTCATTTCAATGAGAGAGCTATAAAGGAAATGTCAAAGAATCAGGTGGTGCTTGGATTGCCAAATGTTGAAGGGCAACATATGGTGTACAAGTGTGAAGCTTGTCAATTAGGTAAAGCACATAAAGGTTCTTACAACAAATCAGGGTACAAGCATTCAAATATGCTTGAATTGGTTCATACAGATGTATGGGGTCCCTCAAGGGACTATAGCATAAATGGATCCAGATATTATGTGTTGTTTGTTGATGATGCAACCAGATGGATTACTTTGTATGTAATCAAGGATAAATCAGAAGTCTTCATTTATTTGAAGAAATTTGAAGTTATGTCAGGTAATGAAGTTGATTTCTGAAGCATACTTTCTGAAGTAGATACTTCTTCACTCAGAGAAGTGTTAATGGAAGTTTTGGTAAAGAAAAACAATATTTGTGTAAAGTTTGGTTTATAACTGATATAGAAGTGTTCTTAAGTCAGTATAGATCAAACCTTTGGAGATTAAGAGGTCTCCAACAAGATAGATAGACAGATAGATAGAAAGATAGATAGACAGAAAGATAGACAGATAGATAGACAGATAGATAGACAGATAGATAGACAGATAGATAGACAGATAGATAGATAGACAGATAGACAGACAGACAGATAGATAGATAGATAGATACATAGATAGATAGATACATAGATAGAT
>CM035437.1:47805593-47808093 GCA_020310875.1 Ceratopteris richardii | reverse complement strand
CAAATTCAACATATGGTTTATAAATGTGAAGCATGTTAAATGGGTAAAGCACACAGGTTACCATTTCAAAAGAAAGGATTCAAACATGATGGACTACTTGAGCTCATTCATACAGATGTATGGGGACCAACAAAAGAAGGATCTATTAGTGGCTCAAGGTATTATGTTCTTTTCATTGATGATGCTACAAGATGGATAACATTATATGTTTTGAAGGAAAGATCAGAAGTGTTTGAAGCCTTCAAGCATTTTCATGCATATGCAGAGAGAGTCACAGGTCAAAAGCTTAAGAGACTGAGGTCTGATGGAGGGGGAGAATATTTCTCCCAAGAGTTCAATGATTATCTTTGGAATGCAGGTATTAAGAGAGAAATAACTTGCAGGTATACACCACAACAAAATGGTGTAGCAGAAAGAAGGAACAGGACTTTGGTTGAGTTTGCTAGAGCTATGCTAAAGGAGAAGAATTGTCCAAATTATCTTTGGGCTGAGGCTGTAAATACAGCTACATATCTTGTGAATAGATTACCATGTGCAGCTCTAAATGGAATGACTCCATATGAAGCTTGGTGGGGTAAGAAACCAACACTAGATCATTGTAGAGTGTTTGGTACAATTGCATATGCTTATGTGCCATCACAGCTTAGACATAAACTTGAGCCAAAGGCAGAAAAATATGTGTTCATTGGTTATGATGAAAAGCAGATGGGTTATAGGTTGTGGAATCCTTTAACCAAACAATTTCTTGTTTCTAGAGATGTTACATTTGATGAACAGAAAAGTTGGTATGCAGATCAAAGTCATACAGCTGAAGAATTTGAAGAAGAGGTAAGAAGATGTGAGAAAGGAAAATCAATTGTGCAGGTAAATAGAGATGAAGACTATATGCAAGCAAGTACATCCAGAAGTGGATTAACAAGAAGGAATGAAGAAGCTCCTATATTTGATGAAGAAGTGTATCCAGACACATATGAAGAATGTGAACCAAGAAGGTCAAGCAGGACTAGAAGACAACCAGAAAGGTATTCTTATGATACTTCTTACATAACTCAGAAGAACTATGCATATATGGTCAAAGATGATGAAGAACCTCAGAACTATGATGAAGCTAAAGGTAAGAAGCAATGGGAAGAAGCAATGAAGGAAGAGTTCAATGCACTGGAGGAGAACAAGACATGGGAACTTGTTCCTAAACCAAATGGTAAGAAAGTAATTGGAAATAAATGGGTTTATAAAGTGAAGAAGCTTGCAGATGGAAGTATAGCCAGATACAAAGCTAGATTGGTGGTGAAAGGCTATGCCCAGACCTATGGCATAGATTATGATGAGACATTCAGTCCTGTAGCTAAGATGTCAACTATAAGGACAATCATTGCTATTGCAGCTTCAAAAGGATGGACCCTAAGTCAATTGGATATAAAAAATGCCTTCTTGAATGGATACATATCAGATGAGGTATACATGGAACAACCTCAAGGATTTATAGATTCCAGGTATCCAAATTTTGTTTGCAGGTTGAGAAGAGCATTGTATGGATTGAAGCAAGCTCCAAGAGCATGGAACTATAGACTGGTGAAGTATCTGAATGAACTTGGATATCAAAGTTCAAAAGCAGATTCAAGTCTACTTATCAAAAGAACAGAGGAAGGTACAATCTACATTTGTATTTATGTAGATGACATTATAATCACAGGTACTTCAGATGAAGGAATCAAGGAGGTAAAGAGATTACTTGAGAAAGAGTTTAAGATCAGTGACCTAGGAAAGTTGTCATACTTTCTTGGAATGGAAGTTACTTATACAGATCATGGCATATATGTATCACAAGAAAGGTATCTTCTGAATTTATTGAAGAAGTTTGATATGTAATATTGCAGAGAAGCTTCAAATCCACTTGAAGTTAATCACAAGCTCAGTAAATATGATGGTGCAGAATACAAAGATATGAGGAAGTATCAATCTCTTGTGGGTAGTTTGATTTATGCTACACTAACAAGACCTGATCTTAGTTATGCAGTGGGAGTTTTGTCACAATTCATGCATTGTCCAAAGGACCCACATTGGATTGCAGGTCAAAGAGTTCTCAGATATATCAAAGGAACTATAAAAGAAGGATTATATTATCCTTTTACATCAGATTTGAAGTTGAGAGCCTATAGTGATTCAGATTGGGCAGGTAATCAGGATGACAGAAGATCAACTCATGGCTACATGATATACATTGGTGATAAGCTTGTAAGTTGGTGTTCAAAGAAACAACATACAGTAGCATTATCATCAACTGAAGAAGAGTACAAAGGACTTGTGGAAGCAGCTAAGGAAGTCATATGGATGCAGACATTGTTCAAGAGCTTAGGCATTGATCAAGGTACACCTACAATACATGGAGATAATATGAGTTCACTTTATCTTGCAGCAAATCCAGTATTTCATGCAAGGACAAAGCACATAGAGATACATTATCATTTTCTCAGAGAAAAGGTAATGGAGAAGGAGATTG
>CM035437.1:47789923-47795593 GCA_020310875.1 Ceratopteris richardii | reverse complement strand
GGAACCTCGACGCTTGGCAAGTGTTGACAGAAAAAAATGAAGGACATGAATAGGGAAGCTTAAATAGGTCCCAAAACTGAGTTGATCATTGTGCCACGTGGCATGCTCCGATTGGTCCACGTCAGATACCCGTTGCGAATTCCAACGTCTTTTGCCACGTGGCATGATTTGATTCGTCCACGTCATCTATGCGTTGCATCGGGCAACGTACACATTGCCACGTGGCACTCTGTGATTGGTCCACCTCATTCGACCGTTTCTTCCCTCCTCACTAGAGACACGACCGATCCAAGCGATAAGAGTCATCCGTAAATGCCCGGATGTCACTCATCGCTTGCATCGGTCATCCCTGAATTCATCATCATATTTCAATAAAGAAGTTAAAATAAAGGTAACAATGCGTTATACTCAAGCAACACAAAAGGAACCAAAATTTGCAAGGTATGATCAAGGATGATGCTATTTAAAAAACATGACCGATCCAAGCGATTCGGATTATCCAAAAATCTCGGATGTCCCTAATCGCTTGCATCGGTCGTGTCCACATTACCTTACGGAGAGAGCGCTCTCTATAGAAATTGTGAAGTAGCCAAAAAACTTGGTGGCAATGGAACCTCCACGCTTGGAAAGTGTTGACAAAAAAAAAAAAGCAAATGAATAGGGAAGCTTAAATAGAACCCAAAACTGAGTTGACCGTTGTGCCACGTGGCATGCGCCGATTGGTCCATGTCAGATACCCGTTGCAAATTCCAACGTCTTTTGCCACGTGGCATGATTTGATTGGTCCACATCATCTATCCGTTGCATCGGGCAACGTACACGTTGCCACGTGGCACTCTGTGATTGGTCCACCTCATTCGACCGTTTGTTCCCTCCTCGCCTATAAATACCTATTTCTTCACAAACTCAAACTTTCAACCTTCAGAGAATTTCTCACCTACATGTGTATTTTTCTTTCGTCGCCGACACGACCGATACAAGCGATTTTTGCCGTTTGACCAACGTTGACTCGCTCTAGTCGCTTGCATCGGTTGTGTTCTCCTAATAGACATACAAGAGAAGCTGCAGCTTAGATGGAGGTAATGAATGAGATCCTTAGTGTCTCTCCATCAGAGAAACTTCTTGATTTCATGGTTCAAGAGGGTTTAAGTGTAGATTATTTTCCTGATGCAATGACCATATTCAACCCCGAAATTGATTTTGAAAAACTCTTAGAGAACTCGAAAAGTTTTCTTAAGGATGAGTGGGAGATTTTCTTGGGGTTGGTCGATGGGAGGATCCTTTCTATTTCTCAGAAAACCTATGTCCATCCTCACATCTTTGGGAAGGATCCAATAGATAGGGCTAAAATCACAAGAAAATGCAGAAGGATATCCCCTTTGCCAGGGAAGCTTGATTTATGCCCAGAGCATGAAAAGGACTGCTGCTTGCTCCCTTTAAACATTGCTTTCTTGATATGGCTTGATCATATCTTAGTTGAAAGGGAGGAAAATGTTCATGATGAAGACGAGCCTTGCTTAGAGCTGGCACTTGAGGCTAGCTCAAAAACTATGAAAGGTGTCATGGAGATTGTTGAGGAGATCAATCTCCAAGCAGAAGAAGAGCAGGTCAAAGATTTTGATGTGGCCACTTTTAAAGCAGAGACTGCAATAAGGGAGCCAAGTGAAGAAGTTCAAGTGTCTGAGAAGTCCCTACTTCTCCCAAATCTACCTTTTTACTTTATCTCTGGGAAAGAGTTCATACCTCTATTTTACATTCAGGAACTTTTCAATCTAAGGGAGGACTACTGTCTTGCAGCTATAGCTGAGGCAGAAGAAGTTGCAAGGAGATTCATCAATAAGAAAGGAGAAAGAAGAGAGGAATTTTTGCGTCTTGATTTGGATTTGTCTAATGAAGAATTCAAAGATTCATCACAAGCTCTTTCAAAATGCTTTGAGAAAGCTATCTCAGAGAAGCCAAAACTTGCTGATGAAGAGTTTGATGAGCATCAGAAGCAACTTGGAATATACTCGTTTGGACGTGGCTATTCATTCTTGGATGTCGCTGAGGACAAAGGAACAATTTGTATTGACTCAAAAGAGCTCACTGAGGAGGAAGATGAGGTCAAGGTATGTTGTTTGATATATTCTATCAATTAAAGTTTTTGTCCGAGATCTCTATTTTATTAAGTGAGAAATGGACCACGACCGATGCAAGCGATACAACCTAACGGATAATCTCCGTTGGGCCTTATCGCTTGCATCGGTCGTGTTCGGACTTGAAGAGGAAGATGAGGTCAAGTATGTAGTAAAATATATTCTCATGATTTAAAGGAAAAGGAGATGAGATGGGCTTGATGCAAAATCTCTATCTTGTGTCAGTTTGTCCAAGTTCTCCATTAGAAGTGTCAGAAGTCGATCACGACCGATGCAAGCAACAAGGCCCATCAGATATTTTCCGTCGGTCCTCATCGCTTGCATCGGTCGTGTTTGGACTTTAGGAAGATGACGTCAAGGTATGCAGTTAACTATATTCTCAAGAACTTTAGGTTAAGGATTTGAGATGGGAACAATGCAAAATCTCTTTCTTGTATCAGATTTGTCCAAGTTCTCCATTCGAAGTGTCAGAAATGGATCACGACCGATGCAAGCGATTATGCCCATTGGATATTTTCCGCTGGGCCTCATCGCTTGCATCGGTCGTGTTTCGACTTTAGGAAGATGACGTCAGGGTATACAGTTAACTATGTTCTCAAGAACTTTAGGTTAAGGATATGCGATGGGACCAATGCAAAATCTCTTTCTTGTATCAGATTTGTCCAAGTTCTCCATTCGAAGTGTCAGAAATGGATCACGACCGATGCAAGCGATTAGGCCCATCGGATATTTTCCGTTGGGCCTCATCGCTTGCATCGGTCGTGTTTGGACTTTAGGAAGATGACATCAAGGTATACAGTTAACTATGTTCTCAAGATCTTTAGGTTAAGGATATGAGATGGGTCCAATGCAAAATCTCTTTCTTGTATCAGATTTGTCCAAGTTCTCCATTCCAAGTGTCAGAAATGGATCACGACCGATGCAAGCGATTAGGCCCATCGGATATTTTCTGTTGGGCCTCATCGCTTGCATCGGTCGTGTTTGGACTTTAGGAAGATGACATCAAGGTATACAGTTAACTATGTTCTCAAGATGTTGAGGTTAAGGATATGAGATGGGACCAATGCAAAATCTCTTTCTTGTATCAGATTTGTCCCAGTTCTCCATTCCAAGTGTCAGAAATGGATTACGACCGATGCAAGCGATTAGGCCCATCGGATATTTTCCGCTGGGCCTTATCGCTTGTATCGGTCGTGTCTAGGAGTTGCATGCAGCAATGATTATACATGTCTTGCTTGTGGGAATTCCCCTCATTTATCAAACATTAGATGTTTCTAGGCAGTTTGCAAATAGATATTGATGACGACCGATGCAAGCGATAACGACAATCTGAATTTCTCTGAAGACCCTTATCGCTTGCATCAGTCGTGTCTCTTGCTTTTCTTTCTAATAGTTTCAAGTTACTTTACATGTTTCCTTAAGTGTGCTTGCACTTCATCTAACCATGTTTTTCATTTTTATCACAGTTAACTTTATTGGATGAAGACAATTACCTTGGCAGGGGCAAGGGAACAAGAAAAGCCTTAGAAGAGAAAGGAAAAGCAAAGGTGGATATTCATTCTATTATCCACTATCTTCCAAAGTTGGACCCAGCCACTTTTTGTGTTATTCACAAGCACTATAGTGAGGAGCCAGACTTTGGATTGTTCTGCTTGAGGACTCTATCAAAATACATGGGTTTTACTCCAATACCCTTTAATGCTTTCAGAGTTTTACTGCTTGAAAGAGCAACTGCATTCAGAATTTTTGGATATGCCCCTGGACTCAATGCTTCAAGGGCAGGGTACTTTCTTTGTTATTCAAGCTATGCAATGGCTGCAGGGGTGTCAGATTTAAAAAGCATTGCTGGATACAGGAGAAAAGAGTTCCTGAGATATAGAGGTGATTTGCCAGAGCCAAGCTCTTTCAAAAGGCTCAAGGAATGACTTGATTTTTTCAAATTCTATACTCAACAAATGTACATATACAGAAATTGCCCAATGTGATATAAGACATTGCAAATTTTTTTGGTGTAATTGTTATTGATTCTCTGGTCAAAGTCATCTGATGGTAGTAGACATATCTGGTCAAAGTCTTTTTCAGTTTGTGATATTGATACATGATTTGTCTGGAGATAGCCATATCCTTCTGATTATATTTGGCATGAGGTCCTTTGTAATTGTCTTCTAAAGAGCTTGAAGGTCTACAACTTGAGTGATGCTTAACTACTTCATGTACCAGAGCATCCAAGGAGATATCTGCACAAGGTAGTTCTGGAGGAGAAGACTCCTGCATATGGTGAGCTAAAGAGAATATGTGAAACTCAGCTTGGTGTAGTTACACGATGTTGCTTGCCAAGGAATATAAAGCAATTCAATTCTCAGTATTTCCTGAACCAGTATGGAACAGTAGCACTGGTGAATGGTCTATGTCAATCAGCATGGTAATCTCTTAGGAACCGGCACGTGTCCAATATTCCTCTGAGTGTCAATATAGGGAAGTGAACGTGCATGAGCCCAAGCTCAGAAATGCACATTGTTAGTGACAAATGTTGCTTTGAAAAGAGGAGAGGGGATCCACCACTCAAAGATTATATTTGGCATGAGGTCCTTTGTAATTGTCTTCTAAAGAACCAATCAAAAAGCTCTCTGAAGGCATTGCTCTTTGTTACTCCTCCTCCTTTCCTTGTACACCTAAAGAAGCTTGTCCTTGCTTGATAATGAGATTTTTCCATGCCTTGGGTGTTCCACATGGCAAGTGGTTCTTTTTCTGCAAAGAATGCACCATGCACAAGAAGAATATGCTGGAAAGCAGAAGAATTTCATTAGATCTTTATTTCAATTAAAATAAATAAATTGAATAAAATATCTTTGGAGCTCACCAAGTAGTATGTTATGTCTTTGACACCCCATGCCTCTATGATGGTTTCTATAAGCTCTGTGGTCGCCTTTCTGAAATCTGTCACAAAACTTTTTGATGTTACCTGCTGCCTCATGATCTTTAAAAGATTATCTAGTTTGACCCACACCTCCATTCTCTTTTTTGCTATTTCTGGTTTGCTTTTTACATTAGTCGTGACCTCACAAAATGTTTTCCATGAATTCCACATGGCATTAAGTTGTTTGCCATCATGGTTGCTGAAGAATCTCCTTGCTTTTGCACCTCCCATTGAGACATCCTGTAAAACATCACCTGTATTTTGTGAAAGCTTTGGATCTTTTCTTAGATGAACATCACCACCATGAAACCCCATTTCTGAAAGAAGACATTCACATTTTTTTATGCATTCATCTGCAAGAGTTGTAGGCTTGATAGAATATGCATAATCCAAGTGAAGACGGACCAACTTGTCAATGATTCTTAACTCTGCATGTAGTGTACATATGTGTACATTTGTCAATGCTATTGGAAGTATGGGATCCCAAATCATTGAAGAAGATGAGTAGTTACGAAGAATAACATTTTGTCTAGAAGGAGCCTCTTCACCCTCAGCTCTAGTAATCCATCCATTTGTGCCTGGGCTTTGCATGCAGTACAAGCAAGGGTATTTAGAATT
>CM035437.1:47764923-47772423 GCA_020310875.1 Ceratopteris richardii | reverse complement strand
TGTCTTTCATTGATGATTATAGCAGATGGACTGTATTATACTTCATGAAGCACAAGGATGAGGTATTTAATTGCTTTAAAAAATATCTTGCATTAGTTGAAAATCAGACAAGAAGGAATTTGAAGAGGCTAAGGTCAGATGGAGGAGGTGAGTACTTCTCCAATGAACTTGAAGACTTCTTGCAGGACAGAGGCATCAGAAGAGAGATAACCACAAGGTATTCTCCTGAACAGAATGGGGTAGCTGAGAGAAGAAATAGATTAATTGTTGAGACAGCTAGATCTATGCTTAATGAGAAAAAGTTACCTAACTATCTATGGGTAGAGAGTGTTTCTACTGCCACTTACCTCATAAACAGGTTACCATCTCTCTTGATGGCATGACACCCTATGAAGCATGGCATGGTAAGAGACCTTCACTTGACAATTGCAAAATATTTGGATGTGTAGCATATGTACACATTCCTTCTCAGATAAGAGGTAAGCTAGACCCAAAGGCTGAAAAATGCATCTTTATTGGGTATGATTTAAATAAAAAAGGTTACAGGTTTTATAATCCTATCAATAAGGGATTTATGGTAAGCAGAGATGTTGTCTTTGATGAAAATGATTCTTGGTATGAGAATGAATGCAGGAAGGTCAAATTACCCTATGATTTGGAAGAGGAATTTCCAAGTCTTACAAAGGAGGAACCTACTCAGAATGAAGCCTCAAGTTCAGATGATGAAGACACTATCAATCTTGAATAATTCAAAGCATGGAAGTCCAAAGGCAAAATGAAGATGAAGAAGCTTGAAGACATACCTAAATCCTCAACTCAACCATTTAGAAGATCACAAAGAGAAAGCAAGAAACCTATCAGATATGGGTATGATACATCCCTTGTTACTAAACATTCTGTTTATCTTGCCAAAGATTTGTCAAATGAAGAACCAAGATCATATGAAGAAGCAATAACGAAATCGGAATGGAAAGAAGCTATGGATGAGGAGATTGATGCTCTCAAAGAGAATGACACATGGGAGTTAGTACCTAAGAAGGACTCGATGAAGGTAATAGGATCCAGATGGATCTACAAGCTTAAAAGAAATTCTGATGGCACAATCAATAGGTACAAAGCCAGATTGGTAGCCAAGGGTTTTGCACAAACCCAAGGCATTGACTATGAGGAGACATTCTCACCTGTGGCCAAGATTCCAACCATCAGAGTGTTGGTAAGTGTGGCTGCATCAAAAAATTGGAATATGTACCAATTGGATGTCAAGAATGCTTTCTTGAATGAATGGATTTCAGAGGAGGTATATGTGTCACAACCTCCTGGCTATGAGGACCCCAAGAAGGTAACATATGTCTGCAAATTAAAAAAGGCTTTATATGGATTGAAGCAAGCACCTAGGGCATGGAATTACAGGTTAACTACATACCTCCAAGACCAAGGTTTTGTCATGAGCAAGGGAGATACTTCTCTGTTCATTAAGAGAAGTAATTCAGAGGTAATATACCTTTGTGTTTATGTTGATGACATCATCATTACAGGTAATGATGTCAATGGAATCAGATATATCAAAAGTCAAATGATGAAGGAGTTCAAGATCAATGATCTTGGTCTATTGAAATATTTTTTGGGACTTGAATTAGTCTACACTAATTCAGGGATATATATCACTCAGAAAAAATATGTACAAGATATGTTGAAGAAGTTTCACTTGCAGGATGCTAAAGTAGCAAGCACTCCAATGGAGGTAAACCTAAAGCTAAGTGCCCATGAAGGTGATGAAGTCAAGGACATTACAGGTTATCAAAGTATGGTGGGTAGCTTGAACTATGCTACCTTAACAAGGATAGATATTGCATATGGAGTTAGTGTGCTAAGTCAATTTATGCACAAGCCAAGGATACCTCACTTAGAGGCTGCCAAGAGAATCTTGAAGTATCTCAAGGGTACATAGAACCATGGTTTGTATTTCCCTTACACTTCAGATATTGATATTAAAATTTATTCAGATGCAGATTGGGCAGGATGCAAGGATGATAGGAGGAGCACTTTTCTCTTTTGCAGGTGACAAACCAATTTCATGGTCTTCAAAGAAACAACCCACTGTTGCTTTGTCTTCCACAGAGGCAGAATATAGAGGACTAGCTAATGCCACACAAGAAGCAATTTGGATTAAGCTTTTGTACACAGAATTGGGCTTATTTACTAGGTCTCCAATAATCTTTGGAGATAATACAAGTTCTCTTCACCTTGCAGCTCATCCTATTTACCATGCTAGGACCAAACACATAGAGGTCCATTACCATTATGTGAGAGAGAAATTGATAAGCAAGGACATTCAACTTACCTATGTATCAACCAATATGCAATGTGCAGATTTGTTGACTAAAGCTTTGGATGGAACCAAACTTTGCAGGTTCAAATCCATGATTGCATTGCAGGATATACTTGAAGATTGAAGATGAAGACTTAAGCCAAAATGTTTGGCTTGAGGGGGAGCTGTTGGTGTAAATTACAAGCCTACACATTTGGCTCAAAGGATGCATTGAAGTCTATACATACATGAAGAAGCATAGGAACATATGCTAGTGGTTAATTACCACTTTACCTCATTGTAAAAGTCAAATTGACTTGGAATCTCTTGTAATCACCTACCAAAAGGATTCGTGGAAAATTAGTTGTGTGATTGAAAGAATATCTCCAAGCATTTAGGAGCTTGATCATAGGGAGCCAAAAGTTTGAATTTGAATTCAAATTTTTAGTCATCTCTTATAAAAATGGATATGAAAAGTTTGTTGGAGACCTCTTAATCTCCAAAGGTTTGATCTATACTGATTTAAGAACACTTCTATATCAGTTACAAACCAAACTTTACACAAATATTGTTCTTCTTTACCAAGACTTCCATTAACACTTCTCTGAGTGAAGAAATGTCTACTTCAGAAAGTCTGCTTCAGAGATCAACTTCATCGCCTGCACATAACTTCAAATTTCTTCAAATAAATGATGCACAAGTATTCGCAATACCTTTGTGCAATCATACCAATCATTAGTTCTCAAAAATAATCATCAAAAGTTTAATTTGATCCTTAAGATCAAAGATATGTCATAACTGTCTTCCAGAGGTAGCGCCTTCGACATGGTCAACTTCTTCAGTTGATTTCTCACAGTACAAGTCCCGTTTTGCTAAACGCTTCTAGCCATAGCTTCCTTATCTCCTAACTTAAATTTTAAGTGCTCACTCATCAAAAACTTTACAGTATACACTGAGACGGAAAAGTGCGCTACTCTCAGACTTTTGTTTTCACTTCTACATACAAATGTTCCTATTAATCATTCTCACAGTAGGAGAGGAATTAGATCATGAAACTTTGAACATAGCTTCATTAGCTTCTCAATTAGATGTGTACAAAAGAAATCTTGATCCACATGATCAGACAGAGAGCACTCAGAGAAAAACCCGTCGCTATTTTTCTGAGAAAAACCTCTCTACACATCTCTAAGATATCTGTCATCTACAAATGACTCTCACATACATTTCTTATCATCATTAACTTATATATACATGATTTTAGACTTATTCCGCGTCTATGACATTACTCCTTATCATCCTAAGGATTTAGCTCTACTCAAATTACAAGGATTTCCACTTATATGTACATATGTGTACAAGCTATCATTCTGAAATCTCCTTCACTTTCTCAAGTGTCTTCTTTCACTTCATTCTGACCATAAGCCTTCTTCAAGATCTTTATAATCACTAATTTGTGATTGGTTTGTTCCAACAGCTCCCCCTCAATCACTAATTGTGATTATTCCATTCTTCTTCACTCCTGCCATCTCTTTGAATCTTTGTAGCTTAGGTCCATCCAAGCTCTTTGTCATCATATCTGCCACTTGTTCTTTTGTTGGAGTATACATCACTTCAATCTCTTTATCAAGTACCTTTTCCCTCAAGAAATGATACTGAATCTCTATGTGCTTAGTCCTGGCATGAAAAACAGGGTTAGCTGCCAAATACAAAGAACTCATATTATCTCCAAAAATAATTGGAGTACTATGATCAGTTTCAAAACTCTTCATCAAGGTCTTCAACCATATCACTTCTTTTGCAGCTTCTACCATTCCTTTATACTCAGCTTCTGTGGATGATAAAGCAACTGTATGTTGCTTCTTTGAACACCAAGAAACTAATTTATCTCCAATATAACAGAGATACCCATGAGTAGACCTTCTATCATCTGAGTCACCTGCCCAATCTGCATCACTAAACACTTTGATTCTAGTGTCAGAAGTGAATCCATAATATAAACCTTCACTTAGGGTTCCTTTGATATATCTGAGTACCCTTTGAGCTGCAATCCAATGAGTCTTCTTTGGACAATGCATAAATTGTGACAACACACCTACTGCATATGATAAATCTGGTCTTGTCAAGGTAGCATAGATTAAACTACCTACCAAACTCTGATATTTCTTCAAATCATTGAATTCTTCACCTCCATACCTGCTCAATTTATGATTTACCTCCAATGGTGTAGTTGAAGTCTTGCAATCTTCCATGTTAAACTTGACTAGAAGATTCTTCAAATACCTCTCTTGTGAAACATATACTCCATGTTGAGTATACACAATCTGCATTCCTAGAAAATAAGATAAGTTTCCCAAATCACTTATCTTAAACTCCTTCTCTATTTGCCTTTTAAGTTCATTGATTCCTTGAGCATCTGTTCCTGTGACAATAATATCATCAACATAAATGCACATGTAAACGTATCCATTTTCACTTGCCTTCACTAGCAAGCTACTATCTGCCTTTGATCTTGAAATCCACATTCATTCAAGAACTTGACAAGTCTGTAATTCCAAGCTCTTGGGGCCTGCTTCATCCCATACAAAGCTCTCTTGAGCTTACACACACAATCTGATCCAATTGAATTCATAAAACCTTCTGGTTGCTCCATGTATACTTCATCTGCAATGTATCCATTTAGAAATGCATTTTTCACATCTAATTGTGACAACTTCCATCCTTTACAAGCAGCAATAGCAATCAATGTTCTAATTGTAGACATTTTAGCAACATGACTAAAGGTTTCATCATAATCTACCCCATAAGTTTGGGCATAACCTTTGACCACAAGTCTAGCCTTGTTTCTAGACACCTTACCATCTGCAAACCTTTTTGTTTTATATACCCACTTACATCCAATGACTTTCTGATTCTTTGGTCTTGGTACTAATTCCCAAGTTTCATTTTCAAGTAGAGCATCATACTCATCTTGCATTGCCTTCTCCCAATTCTGTTTACCTTTGGCTTCTTCATAAGTGATTGGATCTTCTTCTGTCTTCACAATATAAGCATAATCTTTTGTTGTTAGAAAAGATGTATCATAACTATACCTTATAGGTTCTTTCCTTTCCCTTGAAGATCTTCTGATTTCTGCACTTCTCAAAGTTTCAGCCTCATTTGATTCTGGATCAAATCTTGGCCCATCTTCTACATGATCCTGCAATCTACTTTTAGAGTCAACATCATCAATACTTTCTTCATACACTTTTACTTTTGCCTTTCCTTTCCTTTGTATCTCTTCAACACCTGCATAATCATTTGTTGATCCTGTATACCATGTATTTTGCTCATCAAATGTCACATCTTTGGTAACAAGAAATTGCTTTGTGGATGGACTCCACAACCTGTAACCCATCTGTCTATCATCATATCCAATAAACACATACTTCTCTGCTTTTGGTTCTAGCTTATGTCTTAATTGTGAAGGAACATAAGCATATGCTACACATCCAAATACTTTACAATGATCAAGAGTAGGTTTCTTACCCCACCATGCTTCATAAGGGGTTCCTCCATCCAAAGCTTTACAAGGTAACCTATTCACAAGGTATGTTGCAGTATTAATGGCTTCTGCCCATAAGTAATTTGGACAATTCTTTTCCTTCATCATTGCTCTTGCAAATTCTACAAGAGTCCTATTTCTCCTTTCTGCTACTCCATTTTGTTGAGGAGAGTACCTGCAAGTTACTTCTCTTTTTATACCTGCATTCCACAAATAATCATCAAACTCTTTAGAGAAATACTCTCCCCCTCCATCTGACCTTAACCTCTTAAGCTTTTGCCCTGTGATCCTTTCTGCATAGGCATGATAATGTTTGAATGTCTTGAAAACTTCTGATTTATCCTTGATTACATATAAAGTAATCCATCTGGTTGCATCATCAACAAACAACACATAATATCTGGATCCATTTATGCTATAGTCCCTTGAGGGACCCCATACATCTGTATGAACCAATTCAAGCATATTTGAATGCTTGTACCCTGATTTATTGTAAGAACCTTTATGTGCTTTACCTAATTGACAAGCCTCACACTTGTACACCATATGTTGCCCTTCAACATTTGGCAATCCAAGCACCACCTGATTCTTTGACATTTCCTTTATAGCTCTCTCATTGAAATGACCTAGCCTTTTGTGCCATAGGTCTAATTCAGACACCTTTTGACTTCCATAAGTAAATAATGCATGTCCCACATTACCTTGGACTTTGAGAGTGAACAATCTTCCTTCCTTTTTTCCTGCAATTATGTTTCTATATCCCTGATTTGGATCTTGCACATAAACACCATCATTTGTGAATCTTACCTCATATCCTTTCTCCACAATTTGCCCTACACTTATTGGAATAGTAGGAACATAAAGTACCTTGCTCAAA
The DNA here is from genome assembly GCA_020310875.1 of Ceratopteris richardii. Taxonomy (NCBI): domain Eukaryota; kingdom Viridiplantae; phylum Streptophyta; class Polypodiopsida; order Polypodiales; family Pteridaceae; genus Ceratopteris; species Ceratopteris richardii. The sequence continues at coordinate 47,765,697 of CM035437.1, read as the reverse complement.
AGTGTACTTCCACTCTTTGTCTTCAGTGATCCAATGCTCTCCACTTTATGTTTGGTATTATCACCTGTTTGAACTGTATGTCCATTCACCTTTGCTTCCATATCAGTCATCAAGGATAGATTCCCACTCAGATGGTTACTACATCCTGAGTCAATAAAAAACACTCTTTGATCTCATGAGTTGCATTCAAGATAAGAGTCATATCATCCTTCTGATCTAATGCATAATTATAATAATTGTTGTTGTAGGACTGAGATTGGAAGTTTCTTCCACCTCCTCTAGCATATGATGTCCTACCACCTCTTCCTCTGAAGTTGCCTCTTTGGTTTCTGCCTCCTCTACCTCTTTGAGTAAAATTCTGATTATTGCTTCCACCATTTTGATTGTTATACCAACAATCATTTGCCAAATGATTAGTTCTGCCACAAATCCAACAAGCTTTAGCATTATCTTTGTTCTTACCTCCTCTTCCTTTACCTCTGAAATTCATCTTTCCTTTTGTGAAGTTAGCTTGACTTGAATTTCCTTCATCATCAGTCGATTGCTTTCCCTTGCCATTTTTTTTCTTGTCCTTGGAGTACATAGCTTGACTTGTACTTCTATCATTGTCTCCTTTAATGTCCTGCTCAAAAGTTAGCATGTGTCTTAGCAATTGATTAAGATCAGGAGTAAAGTGATCAAGTGACAACTCTATGGACAATATGAAAGGCTTCCACTTCTCATCTCCTCTCAGACCTGTAAGTATTTGTCTTACCAACTTATCCTCTTCAATGT
>CM035437.1:47757423-47759923 GCA_020310875.1 Ceratopteris richardii | reverse complement strand
AATTATAAAGGGTCGATGATTCAAAAGGTTGAGTGTGATGCTAATGAATGAAGTTATGGACTATGCAGTGGGTGATAAAACTTTAGGATCCACTTCCCATTTTACTTATAGTGTCCAATCAGAGAGAGATATCTGGTGGTTAGGTGCTATAGAAGTTCCCAAAGAAACCAACAATTTTATTTCATGGATTTTTAGTAGGACTCCATGGATTATAGAAGTAAGTTCTTTTCAAATACATGGGAGAAAGCTTTTTGTAGATGGTATATGTGCTTTTGAGGTAGAATGGCATTTGGCTGGAGACATTAAGAGTATAAAATGCATGTTAGGTTGTAAACAAGGAGCATCTTCTCTCTATCCTTTCCCATATTGTACACAAGGTTACAAGGGATCTAAGAGATAGTCTAAATGTGCAAGGGCATTGATACAAGTTGATCACTCTAAAGAAATCGATGATACAGACTCATGGAATAGTAGGGAATGGGAGATATCTCTATTCATGTTTCTAATGTGAGAACCGAGTCGTAAAAAAAGAACCAATGATTGGAACCCCATTATTCAATTTCCATTGGTCAATGTTCACTTTTGTACTTTGCATGCATTCATGAGGATCTTTGATAGGCTTATGAAGCTCCATGTTGAATATGCATTTGCAATGAAACCACTAGAGATTTCTACAATAGACATCCAAAAAATAGAAGAACTTTTGGATTCTATTTGTTTGTCATGGTGGCCATGTATCTTTAGTTCGTAAGAAGTATGGTGAGTATCAGGAGATTTTACAACAAGTTTAAATGATTGGGAAGAAGGCAAGATGTTTCTTTAAAAGAGATGTGAATAGTCAAGATGATGGGAAATGGGAGCTTTGAAAGGTCCTCTGTTCAATTATGATAGACAGTGATAGTCAGATTGATCTCATTAATAAGCAAAAGAAGGTTTGATCATCCTTAGATTAATTTTTACATTTGATGGGTTTGGTTCCCACTAATGCTTCACAATGAGAATTATTCCAATTGACTTTGAATGAGTTTACATAGTCATTCATAAAATATCATGGGGAGAAATCAACATTACACATTACATAGTAAGTTTTGCTTACACGGTTATAAATACCATGTGTATATCTTATTGACCAGCCCATAGCATGGAGCATATTTTATGAATTGATATAGATCACTCTAGATTTTTAGTACACAAGGAATGGATAAGTCACATTACAGGGCTAGAGGTGTTTACTTCAAAAGCACCTATCATGGGGGTAGTCTAGTGCAAGCAAACTATTTGGAAGAAATGTTCAACTGGTTTTTCCATAGGACATTCTTTAGAAAATATGCAATGGAATGAGCATGTGAGTCACAAATAGAAAAAATTTCAAGAAACATACAACATGATATCGCAAGAGACAAGTGAATTTCATCATTAGAACCACTAGATCATGCCCAATGGTGTGCACAAAGAGTCCATGAGGCATCTGCTTGGAAATAGTTTGCCGACTCCCACAACACATTATTTCTTATCAGAACTTTCTTCAAGGTTTTCTTAATAGATTCCTCATCAACTAAATTTTCATTTCTTTCATACCATGCTAAACTTTTTATTTTTATTGTTAGTTTTTAAATGTTCTTTTTGAGTATTTTTTTTAACGCTTTTAAACTTATTTTTGTCCATTTGAATGTAAACAGGACGAATCTTAAGTGAAAGGATATAAATAAAGGTGACCTTTTTCATTTTAGAACTTTAGATCCTAAGAGAAAGAATCATCCATAAGATCCTTAGTTGGCACAATGCTATCAAGTGTCAAAACATCAGCATCATCAGAAATAGCATTAACTTCTTCAATCTTCACAGTCAAAGTAGATGGTGCAAGTAGTTGTTTAACATGCCCATTAACATTCATTCCTTTAACTTTAGCATTCTTTAATGCATAACAATATTTCTTCATGTGTCCTTTCTTATGACAATAATGGCATTTGATATCCATCTTCCTTGATTTACTTCTACTCTTATTCTGTTAACCATTCTTTTTCTTGTTCTTGCTCTTGCCATGTTGCTCATTCTTTCCTTGGTAAGAATCAAGAACATAATATGCATCTGCACTCTAAGTGCCAACCATAGATTTTCTATGAATCTCCTCACTCAAGAGTGTTAAACATATGTCATCATAGGCTAGTTTACCACTAGGTGCACTATTGCTAATAGCTATGCAAAATGTATCCCATGATGATGGCAAGGTGCATAACAAGACTACTTTTATTTGATTATCCATAACCATAATCTAAGCTTGTAACTAGGAGAATATAGCATCAAACTCATTTAGATGAGCAACATTACTATTTGTGTCCTTCATGCAAAGGTCATATAACTTTCTCATCAAATACACTTTATTTAATGCCATCTCTTTTTCATATGCATTCCATAACTTCTTCCAAAGCTCCTCTACACTTTCACAGTCTATACTATAAAGTAAACATTATCTACTAGGTGCAATCAAATGGTAGACCTA
>CM035437.1:47454923-47752423 GCA_020310875.1 Ceratopteris richardii | reverse complement strand
ATTGACTATGTTTCATACATGTACTCATTAATTGTCTATGTGCATGAAGCAGTTGATGTCAATAAATTTGGAGCAAGGAGTGACGGTGAGAGGGTTGCTCATGATAGTGGCTCTTCCTTTGCAAAGCACATTGGAAATTTCCCAAAGGAAGATTCTATAATTATCCACAAGGACTATTCCCCTCAAGGACACTTCATGACTTGGTGTTTGAAGGCCTTCATTAAACTTTTGTGCCTATCTACAATAATGCAAGGGACCAACTATGTAATTTTTGTTAGGAAGCCCTTTGCCCTTACTACCCTAGCATACAAATTTAGAGGAAAATATTAGGTCATATAGGAATTGCTTTGGGTCTTGGATTCAGAGACCCACATGTAATATCCCAATCACTTTTGACTTACAAACTACCACAATCTTTTCAAAGAAGAAAGAATGTAGTCGAGAGGCTCAAGTCCAAGAGCCAATTGTAAACATTTAAAATGGAACTTGTGCGTTTTTTCATTCCCATGTGCATTCAATTGTCTATTGTGCCTTTATGTTTTTGACAATATACTTCATATGTTTTGCATAGTTTAAGCGATGTTTCTTTTCATTTTATGTTGTGCAATTGGCTTCTAAAGGCCTAGGAATGCAAAAAAAGGGTTTTCATAGAAACTTGGGTATGGGCCCTGCAAAAGTTACCCATGTTTTTGTGCAAACCCTTTTCTTGGCATTCCTAGGCCTTCTTGAGTGCACTAGAGAACATTTGGACTCCTATGGGTGCATATAAACATGCATCAAGGTATAAGTACATGTAAGTATGCATCAAGATTATTTCTCTCTTATACAAAGGGTTTGCATGAATTGCACCTTAGGTAAGGAAAACCATATCCTCCAATGTTCATGCCTTGTGGTTTGATGGCCAAGAATAGCCAAAAAAAAGGCATGCCACAGAAATGGGGGACTCGACGCTGCAAAACTTTTGTAGTGCCCAATCTTGTGTTTCTATGGTAGGCCTTTTTTTGGCTATCCTTGGACATTGGAAGCACTTTAAGCACAAAATACACACCCCATGTACATGAAATATTTTCTTAACTTGATAAATAATGTGGAAGACTAAGATACTCATGTGCATTGAATAGAGAACATTTGGACTGTTGTGGCTACATATAAATATGCATCAAAGTATAAGTACATGTAAATATGCATCAAGCTTATTGATCTCTTGTACAAAGGGTTTGGATGAATTGCACCTTAGGTAAGGCAAACCATATCCTCCAATGTTCATGCCTTGTGGTTTTATGGCCAAGAATAGCCAAAAAAGGCCTACCATAGAAACATGGGAGTGGATCCTGCAAAACTTTTGTAGGGCCCAATCCCTCGTTGCTATGGAAGACCTTTTTTGGCTATTCGTGGCCATTGCAAGAACTTTAAGCACAAAATACACACCCCATGTACATGAAATATTTACTTAACTTGATAAACAGTGTGCAAGACTAAGATATGTGCAACGACATAGAGACAATTTTAGATACTTAGGAGACATAGATTTCAAAACATGTAGACTAAGAGACAAATAATTTAGAGAACAAATTTAATAAGAATAAGTTCATATTAATCATTTGGGATATACAAAAAGTTCTCTCATCAAGAGAGTTTACAAATGTTAAGGGTTATTCTCCCTGGTCCTTTTAGCTACGTGCATATCTTTAGGTTGTATTGTCACTCTCTTTGTATGGATAGCACATAGGTTTGAGTCTTCCAACGTTATTATTAGATATGCCTCTGCAGCAACTTGGAGTGCCTCCATGGCTATCCCTTGAATACAGATTTTGATGCAATAGCTTTAGAGCTCTTCCTTCATATAGTTCACGTGGTTAACCTTTCACCTAGTACTACCAAAGGTCTGAAAGTGGCACAAGATTGATGGATAGAAATCCACCATATTATGATCATCTTTGAGTTTTTGGGTGTGAAGCATATGCTCATATACCCAAGAATCTTAGACAAGAGTTGAACCATAAGGTAGAGAAATGCATTTTTCCTGGATATTGTTGAGAAGGACAATTCGGGTATCACTTATGGGATCCTAAAACCTGATCAATGATCAAAAGTAGTGATGTCATTTTCAATGAGTCTAAGATGCATAAACAACCCATTAAGGAGGTTGAAGTGAGAAGAGTGGTGTTTGAGGAATTCATTTTATGTAGGTTATCACATAACCACATTTAGATACCTTAAGTCACACTCCACATTATGTGAGTGCTACATTGGATTATGCATTCTTTTATGAAGCTGGTGCAAAATTGCATGTTCATGGATACACCGATGAAGATTGAGCTTGCAATGCTCTAGATAGAAGATCTACTATTGGCTATCTATTCTCACTTGGAATTTTTGTTGTTACATGGACTAGTAAGAAGCAACCCATTGTTGCTTGGATGACTATAGATGTTGCATATAGAAGAGTTTTAATGGTAGCATGTGAAGCATCATGGCTATAGATGCTAGTAGAAAACTTAGGTGTGGAATTAGAGAATCCTATCACCATTTATTGTGATACTTTTCATAGTATCAAATTAGAAAAAATCATGTTCTTCATTCTAGAATAAAGCGTATTGAGGTGCGATATCAATTCATCAGAGAAAACGTATTAGTAGGTGATAATGATCTTGTTTATGTGAGGAAAAACGGGCAAGTTGCTGATATTTGAACTAAAGAACTTGAAGCAAAGAAGCTAAAGAAGTTTTGAAAGATTCTTGTATTACATGACATGATGTTTAGCTTGAGGGGTTATCAAGCTCAACATGTGATGATCGTGGATGAGAAGTACTAGTTTTTTATTTCTTTGACATGTATAGTGGTTACACCAATATATATGAGGGAAAATTTTATTGACGATTACTAGATTTATCCAATAAGAGTGAAGGAACATTTCTTTCTTGCCAACTCATTCATTTGTCCACATTAGATTTTCTTTATGTACTATCCTTTATATATTGTAGAGGTTGTATTTTTGTATTGGGTCCTTCTTGTACATTCTCTTTATGTAATAGAAGAAAAAGAAGAAGATCATTCTTCCTTGCCTCAATGTCTGTGTGATCCCCAATTTGTGTATGAGTGTGTATGAGAGTTCTCTTCCTTATCTCCTTTCTCTTGAGAAATTTGACTATGCTTATGCATCCGATACATCAAAGAATGATATTTTTTCTTACCCAGCAAGCATAGTAATGTAGTTAAAGCAAATTGTGAAGAATAGTATAAAGATAGTGGTTGTATTATCCACATGTTACGAAGATTAGAACTCTTTATCAACCTACAAGCATCCAAGAAAAGAGGCTATGTGCACAAAGGTGACAACATAGATCATGAGATTCAATAAATGGGAGATTTCAACCTTGACATTAACTAGAAAGCAAGTATTTTATGAGAGACATTGCATGATCCATTCATCACCAAGAATCTAATTTCTATTGGGAAAATTGTAGATAGGGGATATCAAATGAATTTTAATGACAAGGGGGGCTCCATAGAAGATCCAACGAATGTATATATGCTACTAGAAAAAGGTAAGAATTAAGGGAAGTCAAAATTTTCACTTTTTCTTTCATGACAATTTTTTAGCATGTAGAGAAGATTTTCTATGCCTCGTGTGCTTCAAACACTCTAAATATATAAGGAATCACGAAATGACACTTTTTGGTGGCCTTGTAAAGTACCTTCATAATGCTTTATAGGCTCCAAATTCCTTATCAAATCTTAGGAAATCCCTCAAGCATGGACATTATTGATTGCACAACTAGATTTTTCGTATATTTTTGGGTTGTTCTTATCTTTTCTTCACCTCTTGACTCATATGGTCAAAACTTGAGCTCCATATGAATGAAAATAAGGGAGCTTGCAATTGATGGCTTCTATGGTTAGTGATTTCAAAAATGCAATATGATTTCGTGCTTTTTCTTGTATCCTTTTTGTTTCAATCTTCTTACGTAGGCCATGCGCACTATTCATGTATCATAATTTGGTCCAAACTCAAGATATATGCAATTAATGACTACTCTATGAGCCGCAACTTCTAGGGAAGTGGAAATTTTTAATTCTCTATTCGTTCATTCTTTGAAGAAAAATTTATAGGGACTCTTGCTTGTAACTTGTAGGCTTTGATTGTGCTTCAAGTCTCACAAAAAAGGAGCTTCTCTAGCTTTGATTTCTCGCCTAAAATCCTTCCTTGGAGAAATAATCATTTTTTGCAAACGTTCAAATATATAAGTGTCTTTTTGGATTGTAGATCTATGTCCTAGGCATTCAAGACACACCTCGAAATCATAAAAAGAACCCCTTAAAAAATTTTAACTCTCTTCATATATAGAATTTCTTTACTCCTAGATATTGCATTATTCTTCTCATAGCGTCTTGGCTCCTTGTATTGCTACCCTTTCAACTTTTCTCACTCTTTCCTACACCTCAAATGACAAAACACACAAGTAAATGAGCTTCCCTTCTCTCCTTGCAACGAATGATTGCTCTGAAACCTTCATTTTGAGTGCCTTCCCAAGACTTGAAAAATTGTAGGTTTTGCTTCTATTCTTCAGCTTTTATGCCCCCATACCTCATCTATTGTTACCACAACCCCAAAATTGGCTGAAAAAGAAGAGAACAAAGAGAATAGAGTGAAGAATTGGAAGTGGTAAATGAAGATGAAGAAGAAGATGTTTTTGAGTTTTAATGGAGACCTTCAAGAAAGCTCACCCCTATTTTTCCTTCTAATTTATTTCTAACTATCAGTCTACCTAACTACCTATCTATAGAAATAAACATAGTATTAATGCACCCAAATCACAGGTATAAAGCACTTGAAATATGCACATTATGTGAAAGGTTAGCATCATGCCAAGCATTTGACCCGGACAATGATTCCAAGAGTGTTCATCGCATAGATCCACACACTCAGCCAATGTACTAGCATCAAGAAGGACTATCTCCACACAATAAAGAAATGGTTTAATCCACAAAGCAACCAATCAATGGTATGAAGATCGCACACTCCAAGATGGAAGTACATGCACTCACAACATGAGAGAGAGAGAGAGATAGCAAGCACGCATCTAGGCACTTACACATACATGCATCCACACAATCATGAGTAGACCAAATGCAAGTGCTCCAAGAAGCTCTCTATTGCTCAAGAAGTGAGTACAAATCTCAAAAGCGAACATATTATAAAGAGCTAACCCTAAGAACTTGGATCTCTTTCACTTTTATGGATTATACAAGAGCTTTGTCCACACTATAATGTTTAGCTTGGGTTGAAAATTAGCATCAAGGGGTGATTAGGAGGTTTAAATGAAGTGTGAAAAATGAAAAACTTGTTATGGAGATAGCAACCATTTCCATGAAGCATGTGTAATAATTGAAGTATACAAAGGTTGCCGAATCTAGTAGAAAATTATGTTCTTATACTAAAAATAGCCATTTTTATAAGTATTTTGGGTAAAACAAGGGGAAAACCTAGTCCTCATCATTTGAATGAGTTTTCAAAGCTTTGAATTTGACCTTTTGGGTGCTTTCTAATCTTTGCTGCACTCACACACATGCATATATATTTTGTTTTTAATATTTTCTCCTTTACGTTGTCTTATTCTTTATGTATATTGATTCACTTTTTGGTTTTTTCATAGAAGAATGATGAAGAGACACCTCATAGTCTTTTAGATGTTGATTTTTGAAAGTTCCTCACTCGATTGAAACTTGCCCACATGACTTTGTCATAGTATTTGACTTTACCAAATATTAGAACAACATGATTTGTTCTTTCACTCGATTGAAACTTGCCCACATGACTTTGTCATAGTATTTGACTTTACCAAATATTAGAACAACATGATTTGTTTGGTGAATAGTTGATGCTGCATATTTTCTTGCCATCTAGTCCACTCTACATAGATTGCCTACAATTGGACAAACTAATCTCTGTGGAGTTTCTTCTCTACCTTATATATGACACAAATAGTCAATAATCTAGTTGGGCCATCTAGGAAATGATTGGATCATGGTGCAGATAGGGATACATTAGCTTCTAATGAGAGTAGACACATGTAAAAACTTCAACTACAATCTTTGCATCTCATGTTAGATGACAAGGCGCATGCAATAGGAAATCTAGTGGTGATGGTGGAGGATCTTGTGGCTCTATAGAAGTTGTTGATTGACCCACTCAGTCCACACCACGAGCCACATATTTCTGAGCTCATCAAGCTCACCTCCTACACCTTGGGAGGCACATGATAATTGCAACAAGCTATGTTTTACAAATCATGAGATTCAAAGATTGGTATTGATACTACTGGAATGGGAATGTGGACTCACATGAGTTAGCTTGCCAAGTTGTAGTATAATATCACAATGTTTATGCAATGGAATTCGCAAGGTAAGAAAAATTCAACTAAATTGTCCAATTCATACTACATAAATATTAGCTTACATCCACGTCCATCAAGGAAATTTAAATATGGATTAAAACGAAAGGTATACAATATTCTAAAACATCGTTATGATATGGCTTGGCATGTATTTAAAGAAGCCTCCATATATATCACAAGAAGAGTGGAATTATCTTGTGGATGAAAAATTCCACAAAATTTGAACAACAAAGGAGGGCCACCAAAGCTTGATGGTGTGGCATAAGGATGCACATCTAGATAGTAGAGGCATGTCAAGATTTGGCTACAAGTTCTTAAGTATTATATACCTTGTTGTTTTTTTGTATACATATAAATTGCATTGTTCATATATAACTTAACTTTATTTTTAAATGTAGAAGCTCACAATAGGAGATCCCTCTAGTTATAGAGAGGAGCTTCAAGGATACCATAAAATTCTACATACATACATACATGTTGGACCTAGAAAATGAAGATAGGACTAATTATTGGGACAAACCCATCTAATGAGATTCATAGATTTACTAGATTTTCTTTTCATCCGCGATTACGACATACATGATGTTTATTTCAACCACTTATTATACTCTAGGGATCTATTATTTCAAACTTAATTCTTATTTTATACATCTACTTCTATGAACATGTATGATTGTAGACATGAGTTTTATTGCATACATGTATTACTACATACATATATTATTATAGAAATGATTTATTTTCTAATACATGTATTACTGTACACATTATTCTAAAACTTTTTATGACTTATGTGACTTATCTCGATAGATGTATAGTATGTGTGAACGTAAGTCCCTGCTTGTGTGTATGTGTGCATGTATGTGTGTACATGCATATGTGTGCATGTATGAGTGTGTAAATGTATACAATATACATGTGGGAGTTTATTAACACATGCAACTAGGTCTATTGGTGTGCACATACAAGTGTATATGTAAATCATATGATGTGAAAGAATGTATATGTGCGAGTGAAAATGGATATAGACATGTTCATGTTTATGCATGAATAACTATTGAATCCATTCGCTAGCCATTCAATTATAAATGTAGGAATTGAACTATCCATTCTTGCACCACTACTAGGTATGCGTTCATGGAAGACAAAGTAGTTTGTACAACCATTAACACCAAATACAATTCTACCCTGCTTCATGTATATTCTAATGATACCTCAAGAACGGATAGCTGAATAGATAGATTTACTATTGAATGGCTAGTCAATCCATATAATGGTTATGTGTCTTTTTATGTATGTACGTGCAAAAGCTCTTCAAGACATGCACATGCAACCTCTAGTAGTATTTTTATTTTCACATTTTCTATCCACTCCCTACTTTATTGATGTGGTTACTTATGGATCCAAGATACGACTACCATTGTGCTATTGTTGTATTTACTCAGAATTCTATCAATGTGTTTATCCATTGTAGATTAGCTATCGACCAGGATATCTTTGCAAATACAAACTAATATCTAATGAAGGGTTTTTGGATGCCTACACCAATGAGAAACATCACCGTAGAAGTATGAAAAACACCCCTATGTTGTAGTATATTCTTTTAGATCTGCAGATCCAATTTTCCCCCTTCATCTCATGTTTCAACCACTATTGAGTATATACATGAGCCTTGAAGGGAAAATCAATTTCTTTTTCTTGTGGATGATTGGATTATGGTTTTGTGGTTCCTTCTTTGGGTGAATGTCAAGAGGGGAGACATAATATAAGGTAGTTATCAATCATCTGGTCAATTTCATCCATACATCCAATTGAAAGATTAAACCTTTCTCTAGACAAAAGGCATACTTTGATGCACACATCAAGGATAAAGGATTGAAAGAGGAGACCTAGTCTTGGTTTATACACTAAAGCAGCATGCACATAAACTAGAAAAAAGAGGATATGCATCATTAATAGAATTTCCACTAGTGGTGCAGTTCAATTGGCCACTCTAGAGGGTGACATCTTGCCATACTATATTAGTGGTTGTCGAGTCAACCTATATCAAGAACCTCTTACAGAGGATATGCTAAGGAGACTCAACACTGCTAAGAAGTGAATTGAAGAAGAGATAAGGGCTAGAGAAGAAGCACAAGCAGAGGCTGGACAACACATTAGGAAAACTAAGTTAAGGTGACTAGGCCTAGATGTCAATCCTGAAGCCCCACTATATCACATGGCCATGTGCCAAACATCAGGTGCAATTGCTTCTCGAATAATTGACCGACGTCCCTTTGTGACCTTAGAGGTAGGACATGGAGAGAATGTAAGGCATGTGAGAGCATTGATTGATTCAAGTGCAACAACTAGTGCAGTTAGACTTTCATACTACGAAGACTTGCAATTGAACATCAATCCCATAGAAGCCTATCTCACAGGGTTGGGAGGTGTGGAAATCCCTTGTTTGGGCGATGTGGAGTTTCCCATCTACCTTCAAGATGTCCCAATGAGAGTCAAAATGCTAGTGTGTCAAGATGAGGATCTTATGGAACCACTTGTCTTGGGCCAAGATTGGATCTATCACCACGCAGTCAACTTAAACCTAAAAAGTCAACTTCTTCAAGTTTGGGTACATGAAGAGTGCACTACATTAGAAATAGAGAGGTGCATGCTCACAAATACAGGTGTCACTCATTCTCTTAGTTATTCTAAGACTAATCTTATAGAAGAAGATGTTGCATGTGTCAAAAGCTCTATGATCCAGAAGGAGTCAATCATGGAAGAACTGGCTTGAAGGTGAGTGGATCTCTCTTCTTCTTCAAAGACTAATGTAGCCATAGTAGTTCCACCACAAAGGCAAGCACAAACTTCAAGACAACTACTATATCAAATAGAAAGACACCATTCAACAAGAAAGCAGTTTCGGGCATGAAGCATATCTCATTAAAAAAAGGAGGACAACCACAGGCCTTGTCCCCACAGTTCCCATCCATGCAGGCCAACCAGTCCAGAATACGAACGAAGAAACTAGGACAAACTCAACCACAATGTATTCGACAAGTTTGGGTGCCTACGAAACTAGCTACAGTTCAACAAGGTCAATTACAAATATGGGTACCCAAGAAGCTCTTACATATGCAACAACCTATGGTCTCCCACATGAGAAAAGTATTAACAAAGAAGCTAAGGCGAGGCAAGGGTCAAAACCAAACACCAAGACCAAAAGCAGACCAACTCACCTCTTCAACAAGAGTCAGAAGACCAACAACAATGGTATGGGTATGGAAGCCAAAAGCACTATCAGCCCCCATAGAACCAAAGAACCACCATGTGGGATATAGAATTTAAGAAACCATCTGAATATGAAGAAGGCGAAGGTGATCTCTACGCAGCCAAACATGGTTCTCAAATGGATCCCTATAAGGAGGAATGATCAGTTGTCATCTTGAGGTCCAATGGACACCTCTAAGTATAGCTTGCATCAACGTCCTCAAGTAACATCAGAAGCCTTGACCTGCAACAACCATGTGCCTTTGGCATAACCTTTTCTTTTGCACCATTCAGGTCATGCATTTCCAAAGTATGCATCAATATAGGGACACATTACACAGCCGTACATAGACACATTTAAAAATCCCATGCACATGAGACACATTTGACGTATGTATCTTATTTTATTGATACTAATATCTTTCTTCTTGTTTGGTGACATTGTTAAAATAAAATAAAGAGAGAGAGAGAGAGCTTGTTCCGAGGTTTGGATCATGGAACATGAATGGTTCATGCTTAGTTGAAGTTGGAATCATTGATGACTAGGCATTTATCAATTGGGATAGAAGTGTGTCTCGACTAGTAGAGGATATTATTGCTGCCTTATCTGGTAGATGTCCGAAACTTGGCATGAACATGGCATCCACAAATATTGTTCCCACTTACCATGGTAGGAGGGAAGAGCTTGAAGGTCCGCAACTTGAGCGATGCTTAACTACTGTATGTACGAGAGCATCCAAGGAGATATCTGCAAGGGGTAATTTTTGTACCCTCCAAATCCTTGTATGTATACTGGGTGCAAAGACTCCTACTTATGTATTTGGTAAATGTTTCTTTGAAGAGAGGGAATAGGACCACACACTCAAAGAATCTCATCAGTGAATCATCAACAGGACATTCATCAACCATGGAAGATGCACCATTGGTCAATCACTATGATGGGAGTGCAACACAAAGAGTAGAATATCGATCGACCTTTCATGGTAAGAATCCTCTACTTGGGTATCATGACAACACTCATAGATTAGGAAACCTTTTCATCAACGTACCCTTGAGCACTTAGCTCAAGACCTCCACTTTTTGCACCACACTTCTTCCAATGCATTTTCTAAGTATGCATGCACAGGGCCACATTACAAGGCTCTACACAAGGCACATACTTTCTTCAACCCATGCACTTACACACTAACCCATCACTCATTATGGTTTATGAGTAGTTTGCATGGCTACTATGAATATCATCTTTGAAAGATCCATTGAACATTAAGGTTACAACAACAATAGCAACAAAGCAATCCACCACTGATAGCTGCTCCAAATCAACATGGACAACCTCTTTTGAGCACCTAGAGACTTTTGAAAGCTCACAAATATATCTTCATGCAAGAATCCAAGGATGAGGTACATACCAAGGGACTACAACTGGCAAAGGCTCGTAGTGACAAATGAAGAACCAGATAACCCACGCTACTACATTTGGAAGATATACAGCTCTTGTTTATACAGGGTGGACACTACCTCTCAAAGTGCTACATGGAATAACCACTACAACAAGGGTTTGTCAGGGACGACAGACTCGAGAGGGGGGTAGTGTTGGAACTCGAGGTCAGGCACAAGCATGGAAGCACATCAGAAAGGTGGACACACAAGAAGTGGGAGCAAGTAGGGAGCTCCAAGAAGTGTATGTCAAATGATAAGAAGAATCCCCTACAAAAACAATGATTTTGATCACTCAAACCATTGTAAATATCATTTCACCTTTTTGTAACTCCATTTTGTTCAAGCCAAGGAGTCTTCAAGCTTGAGGAGTATTAGAAGTATCATGCTACCAATTTTCATAATTTTTAGACTTTGTTTGAGCCCTCCAATAAGCCCTGGAACCTAATTTTTAACTAGGTGGGACACTAGGTCTGGAGAGGGCCAAAACTACTCAAAAAACTATAAAAGAGATAAAGAGCTCATTTTTGAGGTTAGCTTGTTGTAGATTTGAGCTTTTGTATGAGAACTCTTTTGTAATCGAAGCTTTCCATTGTTCCTCTCTTTGATCTTGCCTTGTGTGCATGTGTGTGTGTGCATGCTAGTGTGCTTCTCACACACACATTTGTGCCTTCACATGCTTACGGTATTCATACTAATCCTCACATCTCCGCGGATTGACAAGTAAAGGAGATGGTGCTTACGCTTGAGCTACACCTAGCAGAGTTCCTTAGTTTCATTATTGCTTGATGTCCTTCTCCCCTCCCTTTGTCCATCTAGAAATTACCTTGGTTTGGAACTCGATGTTCACCAATGATGCTTCACCAACCAAATGATGGAGGGCTACAATTGAGAAGACCCATCAAATTTTGGTCACCACTCACAAGATGTTGTTAGTAGCTAGTGTGGACGACCACAATTTCTTGTAAATTTACTTTGTAACAGGAAAAGGGATTTTTACACAGATCTCAATAGTTTTTGGATTTTGTAATTTTCGGTGTTTATTGCAGATTTAAAAATATGGAAGGGTGTGAAAGTTATGAAGAAGAACAGAGTACTTCATTATGATAAGCTATGTTGTGAGGAGCGGAGTTTGGAAGAAGACGATACAGAGCGGTGTATTCCAAAATGTCTATCAAATGATGCTCTATACTATTGCAATGTAATCGTGCTATTATTCCATAATGATGTATATGTAGTCTTATTAATCAAAGGAGTACTTTCTATTGCCAAATACCTTTATCTCTAAAATTTATGTGTATGCAAAGTATCTGAGTAATATGTAGTGTTACTATTTCTGAAATCTATGCAGTGCAGTGTAATAAGGAACGCAAACACATGTTTATGAGTGTAATTTGCATTCATAAATCCTTGTTCCCATGCCCATTCATTTGGATAAATGGTACTATGATTTACTGATTTACTGAAGTACAGTACTGCATAAACATTTGGCGACCACGATGGGATGGGTTCAATGATGAAATACATCACCAAATAGATTGATGTCATTATGGAGTGGGAAGGAATACCTCAAATGGAATCATCATTTTGACTATCTAGACAAATTTATTAAGCAGACGTTGGAAACAATACACCTTGAAGATATTTCCATTGACAAAACACGTAGTATTTCGAAAGAGCTGCTGTACTGGGTGGAAAATGGAGTGCTATTTTTGAAACACTTGTAGGATTGGATCTTCGAGTGGAAGAATAAAAATTTAGCCAAGGCTTCATGGTAAGGGGAATCTAGTGGAACTGACCAACAATGCCAACAACAAGAAGAAGAATACCCTACGGAATTAAGCCAAAGTGGTGGCAACAAACCCCCACCGGGATTAGCCTTAGCCATAGTCCCTTTCACCCAACTAAGTGTCTCAGAAGAAGTTGATGATATGATGGCATGCCGAAATCCACTCCCAAGATTAAATTACATGCACTTTTATGGCAGAACAGATGAAGATCTAGATGTGCATGTTCACACATTCAAAAACCAATATGTTTGCAATCACGGAGATCTACAATACGATGACCATAAATCTTAGGTGTTCCAAAGGACTCTGCCAGGAGATGTAGTTAAGACTCTGCCAGGAGATGTAGTTAAGTGGCTCATCGAGTACTCCCCAAACCATTTCACATCTTATGATGAGTTAAAAGAATCTTTCCTAGAGCACTTTTGGACTGCCAAAAGCATTTTGGACTTGTATGCAACTCTACAATATATGATGCAAAAAGGTACGGTAAAGCAATACACATCAGAGTTTAGATCTATGATGTGGAAATTCACTACAAATAAGTGTCCTTCTAAAGAGATCCTACAGGAATTTTTCTTAGATGGACTACAACTAGCTATTAAAGAGAAGATCTACATGTATACACTAGAGCAAACTAAAACCCTAGATCAGATAATCGATCTCATGACATGTGTAGACCGGAAAATACAATTAGCTAATTTGGGTTCTGAGAAGATTAGCCTAGTTTCAAAGAAAGGTTCTACTCCGATATAGCAATGATATTGCCTACAATCTCAAAATGTGAGTCACATCACTATTGATTGTGCCCTGAACTAGGTATATTGTGCAATTTGCAATAAGAGTAATCACAACGTAGAAAAATGCAGATTTAATGCAAAAAAAACATTAGTGGATTTGACATAAGTAGATGCTCCTTCATGGACGGGAGATCCAATGGGATACAAGCTACTAGTCCACTCCGGACAATGGTAGGACAACCAAGATGTTAGAGTATCTAGACCACCATAGTACTTAGGTCCACAACAATTTCCAGAACAATGGCGAGGGTTCTGTCAAAATTTTCACGAATTTGGCACAGGTTGGAGGTTTAGACAATCACACATAAGCAATTGAGGGAATCGATCGGTACAATGTCAATTTTGTTTGCAATAGAGACATAGAAGATGGGAATTTGAAGAAGCCAAAGAATATGATCAGTGGAAATAGGAGGCTAAACTCAAGGCACCTATGGCTAACATGGTGACCTTAAAATATTTGGAACCCTTAGCATCGGTGATCACTAGGTTGCAGCATGAATATCAGGGTGAGCAAAGATCAAATCATCTGGCACCAAGAGAGGTGAAGCAAAGATTAAAAGAAGTAGTATAGTGGGCCAAGGAGTACCCATCATATAATGTGGACCTTAAGTTGGTCCATGAAACCTCATAGTAAAGAATGACATAGTAAAATAAGTAAGAAAACTTTTAAACCCACGCAGGAGATTAATGAAGTAGGAAACGAAATGGAGAATTTTGGATATCCAACTGAGTTTGTAGTTTTGGAAGTTCAGTAGGTATCATCTAATGATCAAGAGATGCCCATCAGAGTTCACAACCAGAAGTCCATATTAGAATGGACATAGTGTGATCCTGATCCCAGAGCATTTGAGGATGGTACTTCTTGTGAGTTACTGCATTATTCACATATTATATTATCACTAAGAGCCTTGCTAGAACTCGTTCCCACTTTTCAAAAGCAATTATTAAAGCACTTACAAGAAAGATATTCATCGCCTCTGAGTCTGAAACCTTCGGTTACTATGGTAAAAGGTGTCTCGGATAGAATAGTGAACTATGCAATTCCCAATGGTTTGCTATAAAAACGAAGCCATCCCCAAGGTCCTGGTTGATGGTGGTTTGAGTATCAATATTGATTCCACAACTACATGCAAACAGATGGATTGGAACAATATTGAACCAACCCCATTTTTTGTTTGGATGGCAAACAAGTCACGAGTGTAGATGATGGAGCTGATTAAAGAGGTCCCCATTAGAATTTTTGAGTTTAAGATTACATTTGTAGTACTAGAACTTAAAGGGTAGAGTCTAGATTATAATTTACTATTGGGAAGACCCTGGCAGAAGAGCTCTAAGGTATGATAGAATTGGGACACAAAGACTATTACTTTCAGAAAAGGGCATGCAAAATTTTTGGTCCCATTAGAAGAGGAACAATATTGTCCTCTAGAGCATACACCTATATTGGTGGAACCTCCTCACATGGTGGACGGACTAGAGGAAGATGAAGAGTGGAAATTTCTTGAAGCGAATAGAGATCTCTTATCCTTTTGTGGATGTAAACTTAGTAATCAACCCAAACTGTGATGGCATGGTGGCCATTGTCTACATAGAACTCATGGAACCAGAAGAAGTAGATATTGCAAGAATAGTAATGAAAGATCTTATGGAGCTCGGGAAAATTTGTGTTGAGGAAGATTCTTTAGAAGTGGTAAATCTCTGAACTACTACTGATCCTAAACCCATCCAAATTTGTGGGGAGCTTGCTCCGAAATTTTGGATGGCATTAATTGCTCTCTTGCAACAGTATACAGACATATTTCCATGGACATATGCTTATATGTGTTGGGACTTCACTCACTAATTAGACATGAATTTATGAAGAGATATGAAGGAAGAAGAAAAACAAAGAGAACTGAAGGCAAAGCACTCAGAAAACTAAGCCTAAGTGAAGGGATAAATTCACTCTTGTAATTTAGTGCAAAATAAAAAGTCTAGTCTTGACATAGAACTTCAAAAATTACGATTGAGAGTCTAGGAGTATGTAAACTACATGTATATAAGTTAATTTGAGTTGAAAAATATATGTAGAGAACTCAAATTTATAATCCTTGAGTGAATAGAGAAAAGTCGGGTTTTTTCTCAGAGAGATGTTGAGGAGGAACTACTCAGTGTATGAGAGTTTTCCATGGCTATGAGTAGAATGAGGCTAAGCCATTTTGTACACATCTTCTCTGATAGTTAACACATGTTTGGGTAAAAGGATTTGGTCTAATTCCTCTTGTGTGTAGAATTCTAACTGATTTCACATCAGTGTGTAAGTTAATTGACAGTTACGAGTTTTCTGGCGCACTTTTCCCTGATCTTCTTAAGGTCAGATCTCACAGTACAGTGTAAAGTTTTTCATGAGTGATAACGTGTTTTGAAGCTACTACCTTCTACTACAATTGGTCAAAAGATCTTTACAAAACGGGACGTGTACTGAGAGAAATGATTCTAACAGTGAAGGTATGTCAAATCGATGAAGTCATTTTTTAGATTTCAGACATAGTTCAAATATTGAAGTGAAATCAGAAGATTTCGATGATATTACTTGAAAGTTTTGCTTGGTATGTGTTACTTAACATTAGCAAGAACTTCTATTAGCAAGTGATGAAAAGAATTTGTACAAATCAAGCTAATACAGATCAGATTTGAAGTTAGAAGAAAAGGCGCAGATTTTTGAAAAGTGAAATTTTTGAATTCACTAAGTCTGGTGGTAAAGTTTTCAAATTGAGAGTGTTACTAAGCTAATGATGATTACAGACGTGTTCTAATATCACTTTAGCTTAGTTCTTGTGGTGTTTTATACATCAACAAGTGGTATCAGAGCAGAAAGGTCCTCAAGGTTGAAAGGAGGAGCAGATACAAGAGGAATTGAAGAGTTCTTCATTAAAGAGGTGAAAGCTAAGGTGTTCAACAATAAAAGACATAAGAGGAATGCTTCGAAGTTATTCTCAAGGGTAAATATCTACAAAAGGTACGATACTTTAACCTTATACTCACAGGATTGTAGCAAAAACAAGAAGACTATGGCAGATCATGTATCTATTGACAAATTGGACAGAGATAATTATCCTGCTTGGGTAATGAGAATGGAAGCCTTACTTATGAGTAAAGATCTAATGATATATGTGACAGGTGAAGAAGAAAAGCCTAAATTTGAAGATGAGAGTCAACCAAGGAAAGAAGAACTAGAAGCTTTGAAGCTATGGCAAAAGAGAGATGCAAGTGCAAGGGCTTATATATATAACACTATCACAGATCATTTGCTACCACATATTAGAGGATTAGAAATAGCTGAAGACATATGGAATGGTTTGGAAGATCACTTCCAAAACACTACTAAAGCTAGGAAGGCTAGCTTATGGTCAGAGTTCACCACATTTAAGAAAAAGCAAAATCAGAGTATTAGTGATTATGTCACTAAGATGAAGGACTTAGCAGATAGTCTTGGATCTATTGATGAGGATATTGAAGATCATAGGTTGATAGCACAATTGCTTGCAGGATTGACAGGAGATGAGAGGTGGAAACCTTTTGTACTCTCGACCAAACTTTCATTAAATCATTATGTGCCAGAATTAAATCAATTGCTTGGATTGATGCTCACATTTGAGCAAGACTTGAAGTCAGATGGAGATAAAGGATATAGTTCCGCTATGTATGCAAAGAATAAGAAGAGAAGTGAGAAAGGTAAAGCAAAGGATGAAGAAGAGCTGACTACTCAAGCAAATTATGCAAGAGGAAGAGGTATTGGCAGAGGTAAAGGTCGAGCAAATGGAAGAGGTAGAGGAAATTAGAACAATAACAAGCTGACATGCTGGATTTGTGGATTGAGCAATCATCTAGCCTATGATTGTTGGCATAACCAACAAGGATCAAATCCAAATCAAAGCAATAATGGGAGAGGAAGAGGTGGAAGGTTTTAGAATCATTTTCAAAGAGGAAGACAGAATTCAAGAGGAAGTTTTGGTAGAGGTGGTGGAAGAAATTGGAATCAGAATCACTCTTACAACACTACTTATTACAACTATGCAAATGATACACAAAATGACAACCATATAACATTGATGATGAATTCAATAAGTACATCAGAGAAGGAGGACCTCAAGGTATTCTATATTGACTCTCGTTGTTCAAATCATTTGTCAGGTAATATAGAATTGTTATCAGAATTGGAAGAAGGTATTTCAAGTCATACAGTACAAACAGGTGACAATACAAAACATAATGTGCATTCAATTGGAAAAGTGAAGTGCAGGAGTGGAGCTGATTTGCTAACAAATGTTTTGTATGTCCCAACAATACCAAAGAATTTGATTAGTGTGGGACAAATAGTGGAGAAAGGTTTTCAAGTCAGATTTACAAATGAAGGGGTATTTATTGAAGATCTAGAGGATGGATACAATCAAATTGTCTGTGGTAAGAAGGAAGGTGGACTTTTTACTCTTAAAGTGCAAGGGAATGTTGGTCAAGCCCTAATCACACATGGTGATGAAGTACTTACAGAGTTAGACCTCTGGCATAAGAGGTTAGGACACTTCAATGAAAAAGGAATTAAAACCATGGTGGAGAATCAATCTGTAATAGGGCTACCAAATGTAAAAAGCCAACATATGATCTACAAGTGTGAAGCTTGTCAGATGGGAAAGGCACACAAGTTATCATTTCAGAAGAAAGGTTTCAAGCATGATGGTTTGCTAGAGCTTATACATACAGATGTATGGGGACCAACAAAAGAAGGATCAATCAATGGGTCTAGGTATTATGTTCTTTTTATTGATGATGCTACAAGGTGGATAACCATTTATGTTTTAAAGGAAAGATCAGAAGTATTTGGAGTTTTCAAACATTTTCATGCATATGCAGAAAGAGTTACAAGTCAAAAGCTCAAGAGATTGAGGTCTGATGGAGGGGGAGAATACTTCTCCCAAGAATTCAATGATTATCTTTGGAATGCAGGTATCAAGAGAGAAGTAACTTGTAGGTATACACCTCAACACAATGGGGTGGTAGAAAGGAGGAATAGAACATTGGTTGAGTTTGCAAGAGCAATGTTAAAAGAAAAGAATTGCCCTAATTATCTTTGGGCTGAGGCTGTAAATACAGCTACATATCTTGTGAATAGGTTACCATGTGCAGCTCTTAATGGAATGAACCCTTATGAAGCATGGTGGGGTAAGAAACCAACACTTGATCATTGTAAGGTGTTTGGATCAATTGCCTATGCTTATGTACCATCACAACTCAGACATAAGCTTGAACCAAAGGCTGAAAAATATGTGTTTATTGGGTATGATGAAAAGCAGATGGGTTATAGGCTATGGAATCCTCTAACCAAACAATTTATTGTTTCTAGAGATGTGACGTTTGATGAACAGAAGAGTTGGTATGCAGATAAAGATTGTAACCTTGAAACATTTGAAGAAGAGGCAAGAAAAAGTGAAAGAGGTAAATCACATATGCAGGTAGATGGAGATGAAGATCATGTGCAAGCAAGCACATCGAGAGTTGGATCATATAGAAGAAATGAAGATGAACCAAGATTTGATGAAGAAGTATATCCAGATACACATGAAGAGTGTGAACCAAGGAGATCAACCAGAATGAGGAAACAACCTACAAGGTATTCTTATGATACTTCTTATTTGACTCAGAAAAACTATGCTTACTTGATTACAGAAGATGAAGAGCCTCAAAGCTATGATGAAGAAAAAGGTAAGAGACAATGGGAAGAAGCAATGAAGGAAGATTTTGATGCATTTGAAGGAAATAAAACTTGGGAACTTGTTCCAAAACCTAATGGTAAGAAAGTGATTGGAAATAAATGGGTTTACAAAATAAAGAATCATGCAGATGGAAGAATAGCCAGATACAAAGCTAGATTGGTGGTTAAAGGCTATGCTCAAACTCATGGCATAGATTATGATGAGACATACAGTCCTGTAGCAAAGATGTCAACCATAAGGACAATCATTGCTATTGTAGCATCAAAAGGATGGACATTGAGTCAATTGGATATAAAGAATGCATTTTTAAATGGATATATATCAGATGAGGTTTACATGGAGCAACCTCAAGGGTTTGCAGATTACAAGTTTCCAAATTATGTTTGCAGATTGAGAAGAGCACTTTATGGTTTGAAGCAAGCTCCAAGATCTTGGAACTATAGACTTGTGAAGTATCTTAATGATCTTGGATATCAAAGTTCAAAGGCAGATGCAAGTTTACTTATCAAGAGAACAGATGAAGGTATGATCTACATTTGTATTTATGTAGATGACATTATAATTATAGGTACTTCAAATGAAGGAATCAAGGAGGTGAAGAGGTTACTTGAGCAGGAATTCAAGATAAGTGATCTAGGAAAATTGTCATATTTTCTTGGAATGGAAATCACTTATGCAAACATGGCATATATGTATCACAAGAAAGATATCTTATGAATCTTCTAAAGAAGTTTAATATGGAGAATTGCAGAGATGCATCAACACCATTAGAAGTCAATCATAAACTCAGCAAATATGATGGTGCAGAGTTCAAAGATATGAGAAAGTATCAATCTTTAATGGGAAGTTTGATTTATGCTACACTTACAAGACCTGATCTTAGTTATGCAGTGGGAGTTCTTTCTCACTTCATGCATTGTCCAAAGGATCCACATTGGATTGCAGGTCAAAGAGTTCTTAGATACATCAAAAGAACTTTGAAGGAAGGATTATATTATGCATTTACATCAGATATAAGGCTGAGAGCATATAGTGATTCAGATTGGGCAGGAAGTCATGATGATAGAAGGTCAACACATGGGTATATGATATACATAGGAGATAAACTTGTGAGTTGGTGTTCAAAGAAGCAACATACAATGGCTTTATCATCAACAGAAGCTGAGTACAAAGGACTTGTGGAAGCAGCAAAAGAAGTGATATGGATGCAGACCTTGTTCAAAAGCTTGGATATTGATCAAGGTATACCTATTATACATGGAGATAATATGAGTTCATTGTATCTTGCAGCAAATCCTGTATTTCATGCAAGAACAAAGCACATAGAGATTCAATATCATTTCTTGAGAGAAAAGGTAATGGAGAAGGAGCTT
Source organism: Ceratopteris richardii (assembly GCA_020310875.1). Taxonomy (NCBI): domain Eukaryota; kingdom Viridiplantae; phylum Streptophyta; class Polypodiopsida; order Polypodiales; family Pteridaceae; genus Ceratopteris; species Ceratopteris richardii. Next base: position 47,731,626 of record CM035437.1, on the reverse strand, counting down.
GAAGTGGTATACACTTCTACAAAAGATCAGATTGCAGATATTATGACAAAGAGCTTGGATGGAGTGAAGACAAGTAGATTCAAAGAGATGGTAGGAATAAAAGAGAAGAAGATTACATGAAGAAGTCAGAGCATGCTAATTAGTGATTGAGGGGGAGCTATTGGGACTTCACTCACTAATTAGACATGAATTTATGAAGAGATATGAAGGAAGAAGAAAAACAAAGAGAATTGAAGGCAAAGCACTCAAAAAACTAAGCCTAAGTGAAGGGATAAATTCACTCTTGTCATTTAGTGCAAAATAAAAAGTCTAGTCTTGACATAGAACTTGAAAACTTACAAGTTGAGTCTAGGAGTATGTAAACTACATGTATATAAGTTAATTTGAGTTGAAAAATATATGTAGAGAACTCAATTTTGTAATCCTTGAGTGAATAGAGAAAAGTCGGGTTTTTTCTCAGAGAGATGTTGAGGAGGAACTACTCAGTGTATGAGAGTTTTCCATGGCTATGAGCAGGATGAGGCTAAGCCATTTTGGACACATCTTCTCTGATAGGTAACACATGTTTGTGTAAAAGGATTTGGTCTAATTCCTCTTGTGTATAGAATTCTATCTGCTTTCATATCAGTGTGTAAGTTAGTTGACAGTTACGAGTTTTTTGGCGCACTTTTCCCTGATCTTCTTAAGGTCAGATCTCACAGTACAGTGTAACGTTTTTCATGAGTGATAACTCGTTTTGAAGCTACTACCTTCTACTACAATTGGTCAAAAGATCTTTACAAAATGGGATGTATACTGAGAGAAATGAGTCTAACAGTGAAGGTATGTCAAATCGATGAAGTCATTTTTCAGATTTCAGACATAGTTCAAATATTGAAGTGAAATCAGAAGATTTCGATGATATTACTTGAAAGTTTTGCTTGGTATGTGTTACTTAACATTAGCAAGAACTTCATCGGAACTTCACCAGAATGTTACCAGACTGTCACCGTAAACATCATCGGAACTTCACCAGACGGAAACATCATCAGAACTTCACCAGAATGTTACCACACTGTCACCGTAATCTTACCAAAATCAACTGCAATTCTGTTTGTAATTACTTCAACTGGTTATAATTGAAGTAAAGAAGTAATACCTGAGCTTCCTTCACTGAATGAACTCTTTCTAAAGTTTGAGAAAAAACTTGACCAGTTCTGGATGTCTTTTACGGTTAGACTTTGTACTATGTACATGTCCCATTTCATAAAACTCTTTTGATCAGTTTGTAGTTCAGACTCCTAGCTTCAAGATGAGCTATAAATCTTGGAAGACCTCTTACCACTTCATGGTTGCTCATTTCCTTGAGTTTGGGAATGTTGATATGTCCAAACCTTTTGTGCCACAAATCGATTTCAGCAATCCTCTTGTTTCCAAACTGAATATACATCACCTTTCCATGTGGTTGTTGAATGTCCAAGGTGAACATCCTACCTTCTTTCCTTCCTTGAGCAATGACCTTGAATCCTTTTTTTGGATTCTTTATAAAGCAGCCTTTTTCATTGAAGATAACATGATATCCTTTCTCTAGCATTTGTCCTACTGAAATCAAATTCTTTGCAATAGTAGGAACATGAAAAACATCAGCCAATACCTTTCCATCTCCAAGCTTGATATCTCCAACATGCTCAATTGCGTGTTGAGTTTCATCGCCGGTCTCCACACATCCTTTTCCACTTGGAGCTTGTAGCTTTGTGAATAAATCTCCTTGGCATGTCATATGGTTGCTGCAACCTTAATCTATGAACCATTTTTGGTCGTCACTTCTCGAGTTGTTGTAGTCATGCTTCATGGCAAGCATGGTTTGCTTGTCTCCTTCACTTGATGTACTCGCATAATTATTTTGGCTCCTTTGGTTGCCTCCATTCAGCCTTCCATTCTTTTGCCAACAATCATTTGCATAATGTCCTAGTTTACCACAATGATAACATGTTATACCTTTATGAGGATTGTATGAACCTCGACCTCTTCCTCTATTTCTTCCTCGACCTCTTCCATGTGTGTTGTCATTTGAGTTGTCTTTGTTGTCCTCCGAGTTGTGTTGGCTGAAATTTGTGTTCTTGTAGCTTCTTCCTCTTCCTCTCGAGCCTCCTCTTGAGTTCCTTCCTCTACCTCTTCCTGCATATAACATTTGACTATGGCTATCCTTACCTTTGTTGCCTTCTCCTTGTTGAGCTACCTCTTCAGCCACAAGATTTGGTATAATCTCGTCGAATGTTGGTAGAGGATCTCTATAAAGAATGTTTGTGATGAGGGGCTTCCACTTTTCTTCACTCCTCAAGCCATTGAGGGCTGTTTGGACGATGTCTTCCTCTTCTATCTTGCATCCAACTGATGCTAGCTGATCTCGGAGCTCCTTGATCCTCAATGTATACTCACTAATGCTTTGGTTTGAGCTTTTCTTCATGTTGTTAAGCTCGTTCTTGAGTTGCATCCTTCGAGACCTTGTTGAGGTAGCATACACCTTCTCCAATGCTTCCCAAACTTCCTTGGTTGTTTCTAAGCTTTGCACATGACCAATCATAGTGTTAGAAATAACATGTGAGATGAGGAACATCACCCTTCGATTCCTCTCTTCCCAATCAACAAATTGTCTCCTTTGTGCCGGAGTAATGTTGGGAATTTCAAGGTCCACCGGTTGTGGATCGTCTCCACTAACTAGACTCCATAAACCTTTACCTTTAAGGTAATTTATCATTCTATACCTCCAAGACTGAAAATTATCTTTGTCTAACATCTCAACTTGTTGTCCTAAATCAGCCATTGAAAACTTCCAAGATTGAAGTTTACCTCAAGTATTGTGTGGTGCTCTTCCTTGACTTTATGAAGCTCCCCCTTGATTTGTAGCTTCTCCTTTGCTTCACTTGAGTTCCAATGCTTTGCCTCTTCAAAATCCAAGGCTCTGATACCAATTGTTGGATAATTCCTCTCCTAATCGCAACGGAAAATGTAGAAGACCTTCTCAGGATCAAGACTCTTGCCAACAGCTGAACCTTCAAATGAAAACTGGTACCAACTGAAAAATGCAATGAACTTGAAATTTTGGTCACTCAAAATAAACACCTATAGCTTTCAAATGAGCTATCAAACACTAAATTTGAAGTAGATTTGGGTTGGCAACTCTTTGATACAAAATAGGCTACCTGTCCACTCAGTTAGGCTGAAAACTAGACTTCACTAAAAGCTGAATAACTCACATAGCATAAAGAATTTCATAAAATTGTTTAAGACACAGGGAGTGCTCAAGAAAAGCTTTCCAAAAAATTTTTAAACACTAAAATTGGATACATATATTGAGAGATATGACTCTCACAAGTTGACTACCTAGAAATGGGTGTGCGGCTGGACATACTCTATGAGAGTGAACTGAACAAAATGACTCAAACCAAATGAACTAGCTACAAGGGGACTTCCACGTCTTCTTCCTATATGCTTGAGTGTTCTTCCTTGCCTCTTTTATAGCCAAGTGACCAAAAACTCTCATGATGAGTTTGAGAGCTCTTCTCCATCATTTCTCCACTACTTTGGACAGCCACTCCTCTTACAGTTTAGTTTTTGGATTTGATTCTCTTTTGAATGATTCTCTTTTGGCCTCCACTACTTGCTGAAGTAAATGCTTCTATTTTTCATTTTTGTATTTTCCTTCTACTTGAAGAAAATCCTTTTTGCAAAAATATATACGAGCTTACTTCTTTATTTTTAACACTTTTCAGCTCTGATACCACTTGTTGAGATTATGTGATGTCGCGGCAAAAGCTTGTTTACTAACAAGACTGTGGAAAATTGCCACACCTCAGCTAGAACTAAGCTAGAGTGATGTTAGAACACCTCTATAATCATCAGTAGCTTAGCAACCTGAAAACTTTACTACTATTTTAGTGAACTTCAAAAATTCACTTTACAAAAAGCTTTCCATTTTACTTCAAGCTTTAATTATGAACTGATTTACTTCAAACTTTACACTAGTGTGTTTGCTTACAGTTAGATAATCTTTCCGTCACTTAACTGTGCCAAAATTGTGTTTTGAATTCACCGAAACATCACCGGAGCTTCACCGGAATGTTACCAGACTGTCATCGTAATCTTACCGAAATCTTACTGGAATCAATTGCAATTCTGTTTGTAATTACTTCAACTGGTTATAATTGAAGTAAAGAAGTAATACCTGAGCTTCCTTCACTGAATGAACTCTTTCTGAAGTTTGAGAAAAAACTTCACCAGTTTTGGATGTCTTTTACGGTCAGACTTTGTACTGTGTACATGTACCGTTTCATAAAACTCTTTTGATCAGTTTGTAGTCAGACTCCTAGCTTCAAGATGAGCTATCACTCATGAAAATCTTTACACTGTACTGTGAGATCTAACTCTCAGAAGTACCGGAAAATATTTATTAAGAAAAACTGTAACTGTTAACTAACTTTCACAATAACATGAAATCAAAACGAATTGTGAGTGATTCTTCAACAATTCCCCCATATCATTTGTGGTCCACGACATGAAATAAACTAGGTCTACAAAGTCACAGGTTTACTATTATTATGGGATAGTTGTATCACAAGGATCTCATTTGGATCTGGTTGTGTTGTGTACCTCCACATGAGGTGGCAACAGTCATCTCGGAAGCTCATGGACATGAGGGCAGTGGACATTTCAGTCATCTAATAACAATCCAAAAAATCCAACAGGCCTGACTATGGTGGCCTACCATGTATACGGATGTTTAGAATGCAGTGCAGAATTTTGACCCGTGTTAAGGAATTGGTGAACCTTGTTGCAGTCTTCACTTCCCACTACAACCTATTCTTCTATTGGAGCCCTTTCAAAAATGGGGCCTGGACTTTATTGGTCCAATCAAACCACTAGCCGTGTGAATGGGAACCCTGTATATTTTGACTTGCATAGACTATTGTACCAGATGGGCAGAAGCTTGGGCGACCAAATAGGCTACAATACGAACACTAGCCAAGAAACTTCAGACTGAACCCTTCCATGGTACAGTCTTCCACCACAATTAGTGTCCGAGAGGGGAAATCATTTTTTAATCAATTAATTTCAGAAGTAACCTCACAATATCAGAGTAAGCACAAATTTAGTTCTCCCTATCACCCATGAGCAAATAGATTGGCAGAAAGTACCAATAAGTTCTTGCTCCATATGCTATAGAAGATGTTGTTGGACTCTATAGATGAGTGGGAAATTATTCTTCCCACTGTGCTGTGGGCGTACAGGACATCCTAAAGTTTCTGTCAACAATTCCCCTTTCAAATTTCTTTATGGATAGGAGGTGATCCTCCCATTTTAATTTGTGGTGCCAAGTCTTTGAGTTGCGGTCCAGAAGAGATTGCTTCTAGAAGACTCATTTTCTTATCGGATGGATCAACTGTGACCATTAGATGAGCATTCTTACCATAGTTTCCTATTATTGTAGGAGATGTAGAGTCGCCAAAAGAAATGGCATGATTGAAATTTACGCATGAAGATTTTTTCGCCTTGTGATCTTGTGCTATACTTCAATTCCAAGATGAAGCAGAATATGCACAAGTTAAAATTGCGGCGGACTAGTCTGTTCCAGATTCATGAGCTTTGTGAACCAGGCTCCTTCCAGTTGGCCATGTTGGTAAGTGGACTATTACCAACAATCATCAATGGGTCTAAATTGTCACCCTATCATACTTTAAGAGGATAAATTCAATAAAAAAAAAGTACATCTATTTACATAAATAAAACATATTTTTTTGAAAATCGAAAAATACACGATCGTGAAATAGTCGGCAATATTGAGTGGAGTAACTACTATACATGCAAATCGTACATGTAATCAACAATGGCGACAATCATAACATTTGGAATCCTCTGTTCTCCTCTCCTTCACTCCAAAAGATCAAAATACTTGGTAAACACCAAGAAACTAAAAGCACAAAAAATCACAACATTGTGTGACCACTAGAAATTCACGATTTTCTCAAAATGTTGATTGCAAAAATTCACAATTTTCTCAAAAGTTTCCTTCCAAAAATTCATGATTTTTCACACTTAGAAGACCAGAAAGTCACAATTTTTTCACACTTAGAAGAGTAGAAAATCATGATTTTTTTCACACTTAGCAAACTAGAGAATCGCAAATTCTCACATATAGCAAACTGAAGACCATAAAATTGTGATTTTTTCATACTTAGCAAACCAAAGAATCGCTATTTCCTCACACTTAGCAAACTAAAGAGCCAAAAATTGTGATTTCTTTGAGGCCACTACAAAGTCACGTTCTTTTTTGTGATTTTAGGCAAGAAGAAGAGAATTGTGATATTGAAAAAAAATTGGTTTTTCCAAAAAGTCTCCATTTTCTCTAGAAGATTATGATTTTCTTGGAGTTTTGGTGGGAACCGCAAAATCCAACATTGAAGCTTGTGTGTCCTGCAGAGGGTCATGGAAATCACAGAAGCTTGCACACACCAACACTTTGTCTCCCACTCTCTCTCTCTCTCTCAAAGCCAGGAATGAAAAATGAGGTGAGAATGGGGAATATGTTGGGAATGATGGATGAAAACTTCAAGAGAATGAGTAGGTACTACGAAATCCTGCTTTGTACCATCCCTTTGATGCTTCAGAGTTGATAAGTGGACCTTCTTAGCTATCCAATGACACCATAAAATGGCCTATGTACTTTGGAAATGATGTATGAAAAGAATGAATCAACACAGATAACTTTGAACTTCAAGTCTTCAAGAAAACCTTCTATTTTTGACCATACACTTGCTGTATCTTTTGCTCAGTATGACCAGCACAATAGGAATTGGAAAAATTCCTTTTAGGGGTATCTAATTACCTTAGTAAGCTAATGATTTCAAGTGAAATCACTTAAAAAGATTAACTATGCTCAGATAAATCAATTTAGCAAGTAAACCTTTACTCCCGATATTTTAGGACTGTTGCAGACTTCGACCAGTGTTCACCTCGATGGAGTTTTCTCTGAAATGATTGTATAGAAATCCTTCAAATTTTGATACCATGTTGACAACTTTGAGCTGGTTCCAACAAGCTATAGATCTTTGAACTTGGTGGAGAAATGAGTGAGATATGATCTCCACAAGTTGACAGACTTTCAGACACTATGACAAAGAACTTAGAAATGAACAATGTAGATATGTGTATTAATGAACACTGTTGTACAATGCCATAGGCATGAAGATCATTGCCTAATGGTGTAGATAGGTGTGGACTAGAGTATAGGCCTCACACACACTCAGAAATGAGAAAGACAAGCTCAGAAAGTGACTCTTCTACCCGCGACTTTTTGAGTTGATCTTTTATAGTGATTGAGTTCAAAGTTTGAATTTGAATTCAAACTTTGGCTCTTTATAATCATGCTCCTATATCCTAGGAGATATTCCATCAATCAAAGCTAACATTTCGATGAGTTCTTTTTGGTCGGTGTTTACAAAGATTCCAAGTCAAATGTGACTTTTACAAAAGGATAAAGTGGTAATTAACCACTAGCATTGATTCCTATGCATCTTCATATGTGTATGAATTACAAGCCAAATGTGTAGGCTTGTGAATTGCACCAACAACTCCCCCTCAAGCCAAACATTTTGGCTTGGTCTTCATCTTCAATCTTCATGTATATCCTGCAATCCAATCATTGATTTGAACCTCCAAAGTTTGGTTCCATCCAAAGCTTTAGTTAACAAATCTGCACACTGCATGTTGGTTGATACATAAGTTAGTTGAATGTCCTTGCTTAATAGATTCTCTCTCACATAATGGTAATGGACCTCTATATGCTTGGTCCTAGCATGATAGATAGGATTAGCTGCAAGGTGAATTGAGCTTGTATTATCTCCAAAGATCAATGTTGAGGTAGTATACAAACCCAATTATGTATACAATAACTTGATCCATATGGCTTCTTGGGTAGCATTATCCAATCCTCTATACTCTACCTCTGTAGAAGATAAAGCTATAGTAGGTTGCTTCTTTGAGACCATGATATTGGTTTATCACCTACAAATGAAATGTATCCTGAAGTGCTTCTCCTATCATCCTTACATCCTGCCCAATCTGCATCTGACTAGATCTTAATGTCTAAGTTTGATGTGTAAGGAAAATACAAACCATGATGTTGAGTACCCTTGAGGTACTTTAGAATTCTTTTGGCAGCTTCTAAGTGAGGTACCCTTGGCTTGTGCATAAACTGACTTAGCACACTAACTCCATAAGCAATATCTATCCTTGTCAAGGTAGCATAGTTCAAGCTTCCCACTATGCGTTGGTATCTTGTAATATCATCAATTTCATCACCTTCATGGGCACTTAGTTTTAGGTTTACCTCCATTGGAGTATTTGCAACTTTGGCATCCTGCAAATGAAACTTCTTCAACATAACCTGTATGTATTTTTTCTGAGTAATATAAATTCCAGAGTTAGTATAAACTAACTCAAGTCTAAGAAAATACTTTTGCAAACCAAGATCACTGATCTTGAACTCCTTCATCATCTGGTTCTTGATTTGTCTGATTCCATTGACATCATTGTAAAGAGATGGATAGGTATGTGCTTGAAGATGAAGAGGTGCTGCAAAATCCCTGATCTACACCAGCTAAATCAACTTCAGGAGTATGTGGTGGGCCCATTTAGCTTTTCAATGGATGTATTAGACACCCTATGTACCTTGGAAGATCACTCTCAAAAAGATAGATCAAAACAGATAAGTTGGAGTTAGCTCACAGGTGAAGAACTTGCTATTTTGGTTCATACACATGTCTAGTGTTTTGCATAATTCTTTGAGCACAACAGCAATTAGCTTAACTCCTCTTGGAGAAGTCTAGCTAACTTTACCAATTTAAAATCACTAAAAATGATGCACCAAGAGCAAAGAAACCATCTCTGCAATCTGACTGAGAAAATTGAGAGATATGGCAGTGAGTAGTACACTTCACAAGAACATGGAAATATGAACTCAAATGATCATGAAAATGAAAGTATATTGATTGTACAATACAATGGACTTACTGATACATATGTGTGCCTTGTAATCACACCTTGATATGGCATAAAGCTTAGCTCTTGGAGGACTTCACATAACCACGACTAAGACGACCATGTATTTATAGTTGATCTTGGGAGGCTAACTTCCCTCAATCACTCTCCAATCAATTAGTGATTTATTTGATTCTCTATCTACCACAAATCACGAATTCGTGGCTCCTCTTTCCCTTTTTGATCAAGTGGATTCAACCACTTAAGATTCTTTCACTTTTACATTAAGTAAGGTCTTCAAAAGTTACAAGATGTAGTTCACAAGTGAACTTTACATAGTCTTCATTTTAAGGCTTCTTCTATGACTTTGTGGGACTCAAGCCAATACTTAGGCTTGTCATAGACTTGCTTCAACAGCTCCCCCTCAAGCCAAGTATGCTTGAGGTCTTCAATCTTCCAAGATTTCCTGCAAACCGATCATGGCCTTGAATTTGCAAAGCTTTGTACCATCCAATGCTTTGGTTAGAATTTCTGCACATTGTTGATGAGTGGACACATATGATATTTGAATCTCTTTTCTTAGAACCTTCTCTTGTACATGGTGATAATGAACTTCAATATGTTTAGTCCTTTCATGAAAAATAGGATTAGCAGCCAAATGAACAGAACTCATATTGTCACCAAAAATAGTTGGAGTTCCAAACTCCAATCCAAGATCTTTGAATAATGTCTTCATCCACATAGCTTCTTGTGTAGCTATGGCAAGACCTCTGTATTCAGCTTCAGTAGAAGAGAGAGCAACTGTGGTTTGCTTCTTGGATGACCATGAAATAAGCTTTGAACCTGCAAAGGTAAGATAACCTGAAGTGCTCCTTCTATCTTCTTGGGAGCCAACCCAATCTGCATCAGAAAATAGCTTCAAACCTAAATCAAATACATAAGGATAATAAAGTCCTTCATTTATGGTTCCTTTGAGATACTTGAGAATCCTTTTGGCAGCATCCACGTGTGGTTTCCTTGGTGTGTGCATAAATTGACTTAGCACACTCACACTGTAACATATATCTACTCTTGTCAATGTGGCATAGTTGAGAGTACCCACTAGACTTTGATATGATGTGATGTCCTCTATGAGTTCACCTTCATGTGAGCTCAATTTGTGATTGACCTCCATTGGAGTAACTGCAATCTTACAATCTTGCATCTTGAATTTTGCCAACATGTCCTTAATGTACTTTTTTTGAGTGAGAAACAAACCATGATCTTTGTAGACAACTTCCAAGCCTAGGAAGTAGGTAAATGAACCCAAATCACTTATCTTGAACTCTTGTCTCATCTGATCTTTAATCTTCTTCATACCATCTGCATCATTTCCTGTCAATATAATATCATCTACATATACACATAAGTAGATGACCTCAGAATTACTCTTTTTGATAAAGAGTGAAGGATCTGCCTTGCTTGGTTGAAACCTTTATCCTGGAAGAATGAAACTTGCTTGAGACCATACAATGCTTTGTTATCTTGGAGCTTGCTTGAGACCATACAATGCTTTGTTAAGTCTACACACGTAATCAGGATAAACTTGATTCTCAAAACCAGGTGGTTGTTCCATGTATACCTCTTCTGTTATCCAACCATTCAAGAATGCATTCTTTACATCTAGTTGAAGTATCTTCCAATTCTTGAAAGAGGCAATACTAAGCAAAACCCTAATAGTAGGCATCTTTGCCACAGGAGAGAAGGTCTCCTCATAATCAATTCCCTGAGTTTGTGCAAAGCCTTTTGCTACAAGCCTGGCCTTATACCTGTTAATGGAACCATCAAAATTCTTCTTGAGTTTATAGACCCATCTTGAGCCTATTACCTTCATGGATGAAGTCTTGGGCACCAAATCCGAAGTGTTGTTTTCCTCAAGTGCTTCAATCTCTTCCTTCATTGCATGCTTCCATTCTGTTTTTGCTTTGGCCTCTTCAAATGATGATGGCTCCTCTTGGTTTATATCCTGTGCTATGTAGATAGAATGTTTAGTTACTAATGAGGTGTCAAACCCATACCTTTCTGGTTTTTTCTTTTCCCTCATAGATCTTCTTAGGCCATGATGTGATGATTCTACCTTATGTCCAAGTTCCTGTAATTTTGCTTTACCTTTAGACTTCCATGCTTTGATCTTTTCCATGTGAGATTCTTCATCATCCTCTGAGATGTCTTGTTCTTCAATCTTCGGTTGTTCTCTAGCAAGCTTTGGAAAATCTTGAAGATATGGTAAATTGACCTTCCTGCATGAATCTTCATACCATGAATTGTTTTCATCAAAAACTACATCTCTGCTTACCAAGAATCCTTTGTTGGTAGGGTTGTATAACCTGTAACCCTTTTGATTGTTGTCATATCCAATAAATACACACCTTTCTGCCTTTGGATCCATCTTGCCTCTAACCTGTGAAGGAACATGAGCAAAAGCAATACATCCAAAAATTTTACAATGATCTAAGCTTGGTCTTCTGCCATTCCAAGCCTCATATGGAGTCATCCCATCAAGAGATTTTGAAGGCAACCTGTTAATCAAGTAAGTGGCTGTAGATATAGCCTCATCCCATAGATAATTAGGCAAATGCTTTTCATTTAACATGGACCTTGCAGCTTCAACAATTGTCCTATTACTCCTTTCTGCCACTCCATTTTGCTCAGGAGTGTACCTTGTAGTTACCTCTCTTTTGATTCCTCTTTCTTGAAGAAAAGAATCAAACTCATGGGAGAAGTATTCTCCCCCTCCATTTGACCTTAGCTTTTTAATTGATTTACCTGTTTGATTCTCCACAAGAGCCAAATATCTTTTGAAACATGAAAACACTTCATCTTTGTGTTTCATAAAGAATAGGGTAGTCCATCTGTTGCAATCATCAATAAAGGAGACATAATACCTTGATCCAGATATTGAAGCTTCCTTGCTAGGTCCCCATACATCTATATGAACCAACTTCAAAAGATCTCCATGCATATAACCTTTCTTCATGAATGGTAACCTGTGAGACTTTCCAAATTGACATGCACTACACTTATAAATCATATATTGCTTTGACAAATTAGGGAGTTCCAAGTACACTTTGGTCCCTACAAATTTGCTTTGACCTTCACCAATATGTGCTAACCTTTTGTGCCATACTTCCAATTCTGTTAGTGTCTGACTACCATAATTAAAGAGAGCAATGTTTCTAGTGTCTTGTAATTCAAATGTCACCGAACAATCTACCTGTCTTTTCACCTTTTGCAATTCTTCTGAATCCTTGACTTGGATCTTCAACAAATGCTCCTGTTTTTGTGAACCTGACTTGCAACCCTTTCTCTACTATCTGCCCAATTCTTATCAAATTCTTTGTAATGGTAGGGACATAGAGTACCTTATTGAGTAGGTTGATGTTTCCATCAGGTGCTTTGACATTGCCTATTTTCTCCACAGGATGTCTTGTGTCATCTCCTGTTTGTACCTCATGCTTATTCCTTGGATCTTCTAAATCTGATAGGAGTGCCACATTTCCTGCCACATGATTTGAACAACCTAAATCTATGTAGAAAACATGCTCATCAGATTTACGTTGTGGTATAGCCATGTTCATGATCAATAATGAATCCTCTTTGTTTGATTCTTCTGTGTAGTTATTGAAGTCTCTCCTTCCTTTGTAGCCTCCTTGATAGTTTGAATGATTGTAGTTGTTGTAGTTGCCATGATAATTGTTGAACCTTCCTCTTGAGTAGCCATAACTTCCTCTATTGTATCCTCTACCTCTTTGATTCCTAGAATTCCTAAATCAATTTTCAGTTGTATGATTAGTTAATCCACAAATAGAACATGATTTGGAGACTTGGAATCTCCCCCTGCCTTGTCTACCTCCTCTTCCTCTACCTCTTCCATGTCTTCCTCTACTTGCATAGTTAGCTTGATATGTACCTGCTTCATCATCCACTTTCTTTGCCTTTCCTTTGTTATTTTTGGACTTTCTTTTATGAGTGTATAAAGCTGAAGATTGATTACCTTTAGAGCTTTCTCCATTTTTGATAAGCTTTTCCTCTTGAGTAAGTAGTTGTCCAATGAATGTATTGAAATCAGGTACATGCATGTCCATGTACAAATCCATAGCTGTGAATGCTTCCCACTTGTCATCTGCCTTCAAGCCATTGATGACCTGCCTTACAGTTTTCTCTTTATCTATTACCTCTCCAATGCTTCCCAACTGATCTTCTATGTCCTTGAGCTTTGTGACAAAATCAATCACATTTTGTTCGGGAGCCTTCTTGAGAGTTGTGAAATCCAGCCATAGTTGATGCTTCCTAGCTTTGGTACTTGAAGAGAAGAAGGCTTCAAGTGCATCCCACACTTCCTAAGATGTCTTACAACTTCTAATTGAGGCAACAAAAAATCTCAGATAGAGTTGAGGAGATAAGACCTTGCAAGTGCATCCTTGGAGCACCATGTGCTCAATCTTTCTTGCTCTTTTTGTGTTGGTTGACTTTTGTTCCTAAAACTTGGCATAACTTCATCTCCAGCCACATAACCATATAAACTTCTACCTTGGAGATAAGATTCCATCCTTAATGACCAAGCTCAGTAGTTACCTCTATCCAATTTGTCAATTGATGAAGGAAATCCATCTGCCATGTTGTCCAACCTTGCTCTGATACCACTGTGAAGAGATGGATAGGTATGTGCTTGAAGATGAAGAGGTATTGCTAGATCCTTGATCTACACCACCCAAATGAACTTCTCGAGTATGTGGTGGGTCCTTGTAGCTTGCCAATGGATGTATTAGACACCCTATATAACCTTGGAAGATCACTCTCAAAAAGGTAGATCAAAATAGATAAGTTGGAGCTAGCTCAAAGGTGATGAACTTGTTATTTTGGTTCATACACTTATCCGGTGTTTTGCATAATTCTCTGAGCACAGCAGCAATTAGCTTAATTCCTCTTGGGGAAGTCTAGTTAACTTAAAGAGATAACTTTCAAGAGTAATCTCATAAAAACTAATGAACCACACACTGAGAATGATGTTTAACAAGTGATGACATCATCCTGATTTTCATGGGCTGCTACAATAATGAGACCAGTGATTAGAAAAATGAACATAACTCCAGATTTAAGAATCCAATGATTATGAAAATTTGTATGCTTATACTAGACCGTATGCTAAATCCAAAAAGCTTTAAATCATTGAATTTGGGTAAGTACACACTGAGAAACAGCTCTCACAAGATGCGTAAAAAAGTCGGGTACCTGACAGAGAAGTGAAAATGAACAGACAATGTTGCCTTCAACTGAACATAACTGAACATTGAAAAAACCAAATGAAATGAAAATTGGTGAGCATATATAGTAAAATTATAGATCTAACTTTACCAAGTTAAATCACTGAAAATGATGCACCAAGCACAGAGAAACAATCTCTGCAATCTGATTGAGAAAATTGAGAGATGTGGCAGTGAGTAGTACACTTCACAAGAACATGGAAATATGAACTCAAATGATCATGAAAATGAAAGTATATTGATTGTACATTACAATGGACTTACTGACACATATGTGTGCCCAAGCAAAACAAAAAAATACGATCGCACTCTCCAATAAAGCACTTTCGAAAAAAGATAGAAATCCGTCGCACGTCCGTCTTTGTGAAAAGCTAAGAAACAAGTTTTTATAAAAACTCCTTTCGTGCTACCGTTGCTGGGAATCGATTTCTGGTGGGTGGGATAGGAGGGCAATATACCAACCATCGCGCCCAACTCTTTTACTTGTACAAAGTTCAACAAGCATTTCTAGACATGCTATAATGCGCTGCAGACGGGTTCCTTTGGGGTGGATAGTGCTATAAGAATAGCAACTTATGCTTTTATCTGTAAGGTCTTGGACAAAATGGACCAATTGAACATTGTTTTCCAACAATCCCCCCTGCAATGTCATATTGGTACAATCTGGACTGGATTTGCAACCTGTTACAAGCTGCAAATAATCACAAGCTTCAAGCTTGTACTCTCGCACTTCAGAACTTGTTCTTCAAAAGTCTTCTTCAAAACCGAATTTGATTTTCCTTCAAAAATTTGAACTTGTTGAATATGAACCATAATACTTGAGAAAATATGCAAACTAGATATCCAATAGTGAACTCATCAAGCAATCACTGCTTGACAACAAATGTAGCATGAATTGTCTCCGAACTTGCTATCTCCTGTTTTCAAAAACCTGGAAACATACACTAGGATCCACATATTTGCATTTACCTTCCAAAAAGGTTTCTCAACGTACTTTTGTTGTGTCATGTAAATACACTAAACGAATTAAAGAACACTGCTGGTTCATCTCTAATTGTACTGAAGTCAAATCAACTCAACTCAATTGAAATCAACTGAAATCAACTGAAATATGAGTCAAAAAATCTAAATCTGCACATTTGTCTTCTGAGCTTTCTTGCC
The DNA here is from genome assembly GCA_020310875.1 of Ceratopteris richardii. Lineage (NCBI taxonomy): Eukaryota > Viridiplantae > Streptophyta > Polypodiopsida > Polypodiales > Pteridaceae > Ceratopteris > Ceratopteris richardii. Next base: position 47,716,147 of record CM035437.1, on the reverse strand, counting down.
ATGAAAGAGATCTCTCAAAACTCTCTAGAAAAACCTCTAGATACCTGTTTTGATGTAGCCTTTAACTTTCACAAGATGAAAGTGTATAAAATCATTCCTTGAATTTCTTCAAATCTCTTCATAACTGCTCTTCTAAGATACGACCTGCAAATGATAATCTGATAGTAAAAACTGATACCTGTGATTTGATGTTGATCTGATTCCTTCATCTTCTCTAAACCATTGTTCTTCCTTGAATTTGAAGTAGTCTTCTCTTCATCAAGTCTGGGTCTTCAAATAATACTTTTGTAAAGTATTTGCATACTCTTCCAAAAATATTCGGCTGCTAACAGATCATCAACTTCATACTCCACACTGATGAATACACATGTGACTGAATTGTCTAATTCTCAAATCTCTACTCATCTAGATTAAGTTTGTATGTCAAATGTCAAATATTAGAAGATGCCCTTAAATCAAATGTTGTAAACCTGGAATTCTGGAAACCTGAGAATATGAATGAGCCTTAATGCATTGATGCCACAGACCTAAAGTTCTGAAACCAAAACCTTAGTGCTCTGATACCAAATGTTGGAAGTGAGGTAGGCCCTTGGCTCATGTCATAGGTCCATGGTTCCATAGGTCCAGCATATCCAACATAGAATCTAGTAATCTTCAATATTGACAAAACATGAACATCCCACAACTTAATCATACAAATGATGAGACAAAGATAGAGAAAGAATAAAAGACATGTGTAAGGTGTTACGTAAGCCATCGCTTACTCATAGTATCATATATACCAATGTTCAATGTACAATGTGGGAGCAAAACTCTCAACCACTCTATGTGATGAGAAATAGATGAATGAGTGAATGTACAAATGTAACAAACATATTCAGATATATGGGCAGTAATCAGAATATACATGAGATGTGTGACCTTATAGGTTATAGAAGAGTGAATATCAGTGACTGAAAGAGGAAGGATCAGTGTGAAACTGATAATAAAAAAACCCTCATCTAACCTTAGGCTATGGAAGACCCTAAGTCAGATATGTGTGTGAAAAGATCACATACTTAAAAAGTAGCAAAGAATGCTAACAAGTTTGTTGCCGGAAATCCTCAAACTCATGTGAACACACCTTCTCAAACACCTCATCCAAATATGCATAAAGCATATACGTACTGTTTCTCTTGTACCTATGCTGAATAGGACTCCTCCTGATATGAACGCTTCTGTCTCCATAAACTCCAAGTAGTACCTGTGTGCATAAAGAGAATATGTACCTGAATACTTAACATAAGATGTAAATCTTATGTTAAACACCATCCAATGTCTTTGAAGTAGCCCGAAATCTTCATGTAAAAAGGGAATCTTCAACAACAACATGTAGATGGCTGATCCTCACCATCAAGCTGCTAATGGCCAAGTCTTCTTGCCATGAACAAGAGATAACCTCCTCTCCATGTGCTAGAGTGTGAGGACACCCTTCATCTTCTCCAAGAAGAATCATTAAGAAGAACTCCATAGCTCCTCCTCAACATGCTTCAAGTTAGCACCATGGCTGCCCCATGTGCTAGACGAAACACCACCTCTATTGAGGTCCAAGCTCAAGGCTTGTGTTGAAAGTTAGGTGAAGGATGCCTTGAAGTGAACCAAACATGTTGTTATATAGTGTTATGTAGTCTTGAAAAGCACCATCAAAAGCATACGTTCGCATAAAGCAAAGCAAAAAAATACGATCGCACTCTCCAATAAAGCACTTTCGAAAAAAGATAGAAATCTGTCGCACGTCCGTCTTTGTGAAAAGCTAAGAAACAAGTTTTTATAAAAACTCCTTTCGTGCTGTCGTTGCTCGGAATCGAGCTTTGGTGGGTGGGATAAGATGGCAATAGACCAACCATCGCGCCCAACTCTTTTACTTGTACAAAGTCCAATAAGCTTTAACTAAGCATTCTATAATGCGCTGCTGACGGGTTCCTTTGGGGTGGATAGTGCTATAAGAATAGCAACTTATGCTTTTATCTGTAAGGTCTTCGACAAAATGGACCAATTGCACATTGTTTTCCAACAGAAACTCCTCCTCCAAGTCATAGGGTATTTTAAATTTCCTGCATTCATTCTCATACCAAGAATCATTTTCATCAAAGACAACATCTCTACTAACCATGAATCCTTTATTTGAAGGTTGTAGAACCTGTACCCCTTCTGATTTAGATCATATCCAATAAAGATACACTTCTCAGCCTTAGGGTCTAGCTTACCTCTTATCTGAGAAGGAATGTGTACATATGCTACACATCCAAATATCATGCAATGATCAAGTGAGGGTCTCTTCCCATGCAATGCTTCATAAGGAGTCATCCCATCAAGGGACTTAAGATGGTAACCTGTTTATGAGGTAAGTGGCAATAGAAACACTCTCTACCCATAGGTAGTTAGGTAATTTCTTTTCATTTAACATTGACCTAGCTATTTCAACAATCAACCTATTTCTTCTCTCAGCTACCCCATTCTATTCAGGAGTATACCTTGTGGTGATTTCTCTCTTGATTCCTCTGTCCTGCAAGAAGGCTTCAAACTCATTTGAGAAGTACTCACTTCCTCCATCTGACCTTAGCCTCTTTAGATTCTTCCCTGTCTAATTCTCAACAAGTGCAAGATACTTTTTAAAACAATTGAACACTTCATCTTTGTGCTTCATAAAGTACAATACAGTCCATCTGCTATAATCATCAATAAAAGATACATAGTACCTTGATCCTGAGATTGAGGGGTCTTTGCTTGGTCCTCATACATCTGGATGGACAAGCTCTAGGTAGTCCTCATGCATGTAGCCTTTCCTTGAGAAGGGTAACCTGTGAGACTTCCCAAACTGACAAGCACCACATTTATATATCATGTGTTGTTTGGAAACATTGGGTATTCCAATTACACATTGATCCCTGCATATGTGTTTCAAGGTTCTTTCTCCTACATGCCCTAATCTTTTATGCCAAATCTCAAGCTCTAAAAGTGTTTGATCTTTATAACTGTAGAGTGCAATATTCTTTGTGTCTTCTAGCTCAAAAGTAAAACGTCTACCTGTCTTTTCTCCTTAAGCAATTCTCTTGAACCCCTACTTGGGATCCTCCACAAATGCTCCAAATTGGTTGAATCTAACAGGCAAACCTTTTTTCCACAATCTGTCCAACACTCATCAAGTTTTTTGTAATGGTTGGTACATATAGTACCCTACTCAACAAGTTTTGATTTCCATCACAAGTCTTAACATTTCCAACTTTAACTACTGAGTGCTTGGTGTCATCACCTGTTTGTACTTGATGCTTACCTCTTGGTTCTTCAAGGTCAAAGAGTAGGGCTACATTGCCAGCCACATGATTTGAGCATCTTGAGTCAATGTAGAAGAGATGGTCATCATTTGTACCTGGTTTTGAAGTCATGTTCATAATCAGAAGAGAATCACCTTGCTCTTCTGTATAGTTGTTGTAGTCCTTTCTGGTTTGAATCCTCCTTGGTAGTTGCCATTATTGTTGTAGTTGTTATTGTAGTTGTTGTTGTATCCTTGATGATGGTTGAATTTGCCTCTTGACTGTGGGTATCCACCTCTTTGATATCCTCTTCCTCTCTGATTCTTGTAGTTCCTGAAACACTCATCTGTAGTATGATTTGATAAACCACAAATGGTGCAAGGTGAGGAGTTATAAGGTCTCCCCCTACCTTGCTTACCTCCTCTGCATCTACCTTTCCCTGCATAGTTGGCTTGGGAGGTAGTGCCTTCATCCTCTCCTTTCTTGTTCTTGCATTTATCTTTAGACTTACTTTTATCAGTGTATAGGGCAGAAGAGCTATTACCTTTGGATGAGTCTCCATTCTTGTTGAGCTTGGATTCATGAGTGAACAATTGCCCCATGAGAGTGGTAAGATCTGGAATTTACATGTCCATGTATAGGTCCATGGTAGTGGTGAAGCTTTCCCATTTGTCATCAGCTTTAATCCCATTGATCACTTGCCTTACTATCTGCTCTTCTTCAATCTCTTCTCCTATGCTTGCTAACTGATCTGCTACATCTTTAATCTTAGTCACAAACTCTGAAATAGCCTGCTTAGGTTGCTTCCTTAGTGTGGTGAATTCAATCCATAATTGATTTTTTCTGGCCCTTGTGTTGGAAGAGAAATAGGATGACAAGGTTTCCCAAGTCTCCTGGATGTCTTACAGTTTCTAATATGTGGCAAAAGAAAATCAGAGATGGAGTTGAGTAAGTAAGACCTTGCTAATGCATCCTTGGCACACCATGTGTTGAGCTTCTCATGTTCTTCCTTTGTTGGTAGTCCTATGGTTTTCAATGAGGGCAATTCCTCATCTCCTGAGATGTATCCATAAAGACTCCTTCCTTGTAGGTATGTCTTCATCCTTAAAGACCATGCCTGATAGTTGTTCTTGTCGAATTTATCAATAAATGAAGGAAAACCATCTCCCATTTTACCTTAACTTGCTCTGATACCACTGTTGGGAATGATGGATGGACACTTCAAGAGAATGAGTAGGTACTGCAAAATCCTGCTTTGTACCAGCCCTTTGATGCTTCAGAGTTGATAAGTGGACCTTCTTAGCTATCCAATGACACCATAAAATGGCCTATGTACTTTGGAAATGATGTATGAAAAGAATGAATCAACACAGATAACTTTGAACTTCAAGTCTTCAAGAAAACCTTCTATTTTTTATCATACACTTGCTATATCTTTTGCTCAGTATGACCAACACAATAGGAATTGGAAAAATTCCTTTTAGGGGTATCTAATTAGCTTAGTAAGCTAATGATTTCAAGTAAAATCACTTATCTATGCTCAGAGAAATCAATTTAGCAAGTAAACCTTTACTCCCGATATTTTAGGACTGTTGCAAACTTCGACCAATGATCACCTCGATGGACTTTTCTCTGAAATCCTTCAAATTTTGATACCATGTAGATAACTTTGATCTGGTTCCAAAAAGCTACAGATCTTTGAATTTGGTGGAGAAATGAGTGAGATATGGTCTCCACAAGTTTACAGACTTTCAAACACTATGACAAAGAACTCAAAAATGAACAATGTAGATATGTGTATTAATGAACACTGTTGTACAATGCCATAGGGATGAAGATCATTGCCTAATGATGTAGATAGGTGTGGGCTAGAGTATAGGCCTCACACACACTCAGAAATGAGAAAGAGAAGCTCGAAAAGGGACTCTTCTACCTGCGACTTTTTGAGTTGATCTTTTATAGTGATTGAGTTCAAAGTTTGAATTTGAATTCAAACTTTGGCTCTCTATAATCATGCTCCTATATCCTAGGAGATATTCCATCAATCAAAGCTAACTTTTCCATGAGTTCTTTTTGTTTACAAAGATTCCAAGTCAAATGTGACTTTTACAAAAGGATAAAGTGGTAATTAACCACTAGCATTGATTCCTATGCATCTTCATATGTGTATGAATTACAAGCCAAATGTGTAGGCTTGTGAATTGCACCAACAGAATATATAGTTAAAAACAAAAGATTTAAGTGAAGATGAAGATGGGAAAAGATGCTGAAGATGATGATGATGAATATGGAGAAAAAAAATCAAAAACGTAAAAAGAAAATGACTATTTTTTACCTTCCAACATCGCAAATCTACAATATTACTGTCACAAGGATGGTCCTCAAGCAATGCTCCCCAACAATAGCACCAAAGTTTGTCATAGCCCAAACATGAGCACCACCTCCTTTACTTTTCAATCTGAGGAGACATGAGGAGGATATGAAGATCGTGAGCAATTGTGGTGAGCAAATGTGAGTGACAAGCACATGCATGTATGTACACACACACACACACACACACAAGGCAAGATAACAAAGAAAGGAACAATGGAAGCTTGATTCTCAATAACTCAATTACACTCTTCAAGAAGCTCTCACTCTAACTTGCTAAGCTAAAAAATGTGAACCTCCAAAAATCTAATCTCGAAAATTAGTTGTCTAGCTCTTTTTATAGGTTTTTGACTAGTTTTGGTGTTGTCGAGGTCTAGTTAAGAATTAGGTTCTACGGCTTATTTGAGGGCTCGAGCAAAGTTGAAAAATTATGAAAGTTGATATGTAGATACTTCTAATACTCCTCAAGCTTGAGGACTCCTCAGCTTGAACAAAATGTTGCAAAAATGAGAAATAATATTTACAATGGGTTTTAGTGATCAAAATCATTGTTTTTATAGGGATTTCTTCTAAAATTTGATATATACATCTTGGAGCTCCCTACATGATCCCTCTTCTTGTGTATCCACTTATTTGATGTTTTCCTACACCTTGTGCTTGACCTTGAGTGCCAACTATACATGTAAGAGAGATGTTTTTTATCTCTCTTACATGTATAGTGGTTACATTGATATATGTTAGGGACACATTTATTGAGGCTTACTAGATTTATCTAGTAAGAGTGATGGCACATTTTCTTCTTGCCAACTCACTCATTCATGGACATTAGGGTTTTCTTTATGTATTGTTCTTTATCTATTCTACTAATTTTATTGTTGTAATAGGTCATTCTTGTACATTCTCTTTATGTAATAGAAGTAGAATAAGATAATTTCTCCTTGCCCCAATATCTGTGTTCTTCTCTCTTGTGTGTGAGAGTGTGTGAGAGCCCTCTTCCTTATCTTCTTTCTCTTGACATTGTATTAGAGCAAGTATGGTTGTAGATAGCTCATGGAGAAGGCCCATATTGAAGAGTGCATGAGAAGGCATGGAGAATGAATGCTTCACAAATGATCTTAGATTGCTATGAAATTTGGTGTGGATTTAGAATGGGCTATAATATTTTCAAGATTTAACCCTTTAGGTCCTTTAGATTCACTTGCTTTGTTTAGGCTCCATGCTCCATTTTGAGCCTGCAAGGTGGGACCCATAGAAAAAAAAAGGTCAATTTGCAAATATAAATTGCATTCTGTTTGACATCTCAAAAATATCTCAAATCAAGAATTTCAAATGATTTCATATATTGGTGGTACACAAAAACTATGTTTCTTTGTGATCAAGCTGTCAAGTCATAGTGTGATAGTGTTCAAGTAGAGGTACTACATCTAGTGTCTTTGAAGTATTGTAAGTGACTACAAAAATGATAAATGCGAATGGAATAATTCAACATATGAGTCATAAGTTGTGCAAGATTATATTTCATGTTTGGATATTCAGAATGATGAGTATCCTAATGAGAAAAGGCTACGAGATTTACATTGAGGGAGACAATGAAAACCCTCCATGCGTACCAAAGAGGAATCAGAATATGGACCAATAAACAAGATATGAAGAGTGGATTCAAGGATCATGGAAGGCAATTTATTGGCTATGTGTTAGCATACAAGATATATCATGATTGGGCACACATAGGATGCCAAACCTCCAATACAGGCTTGAAACAATTTGGTCATGTTTTATGAGACCAATACAAAGACAGTAAAATTGCAACTCAAGAACAAGATGCATAAATTGGAGAGAAAGAGCATGTTGGTAAGTGCCTACACATTAAAAGTTAAACAAAAATATGTGAGCTTCTTGCATCTATTGGGATCAGTGTAGATGATGATGATGATAAGGGTGAACTGTCCTTGGTGGTTTAAGAGCTGCATATTAGAAGTCTCAAACTCCCAAGGAAAAATTGGTACTAAGTAGCTGTTTTATTTTGGCAAAGGAAGAGCTCAAGGTAGAGGCTTTAGAAGTGGAAGAGGAAATAATACCTAGGTTCGAGGTCAACAACATACGAATGAAAGATGTAGAGGGGAGCTTTGAGGTAGAGGAAACCGAAGAGGCTAACATTAGCAGGTGATATTGATATTGTCTATGTGAGGACAAATGAGAAACATGCTCATACAAGATTTATTGACTATTGCTTGTATGTTTGTTGAACTAAAGAACTTGGAGGAGATAACCTAAAGACATTATGAAAGATGATTTGGTTATCAAGCTCAACATGTGATCATTCAGGATGACATGTACTAATTTTTATTTCTTTGACATGTATAGTGGTTATACCAATATATGTCAGGGAAACATTTAGTGATGCTTACCAGATTTATCCACTAAGAGTGATGGCATATTTGTTTCTTGCCAACTCACTCATTTTCGGACATTAGGTTTCCATTATGTACTCATCTTTTTATATTTTATTGGTTGTATTTTCGTATTATGTCCTTCTTCTATATTCTCCTTATATAGTAGAAGAAGATCAATCTTCCTTTCCTCAATGTGTGTGTGATCCTCACTTTATGTGTGAGTGTGTGTGTGTGAGATCACTCTTCCTTATCTCCTTTCTCTTGAGAAATGTAACTATGCTTATGCATCCAATACATCAAAGAAAAAGTATTTTTTTAGCCATCAAGCAGAGTAATATAAGTAAATCAAATGATGAAGAATGATATATAGATAGTGGTTATATTAACCACATGTTACAAAGAGTATAACTCTTTAGATAACTATAAGCACCCAAGAAAAGAGGCTATGAAGATAAAGGTGACAACATAGATAATGAGATTCAATAAATAGGAGATTTTAACCTTGAAGGTAACTAGAAAGCAATTATTTTCTAAGAGGCATTACACGTCCCCATCATCACCAAGAATCTAGTTTCAACTGGGAAAATGGTAGATAGGGGATATCAATTGAGTTTTAACCAGAAGGGAGGATTTATAGAAGATCCAACAAATGTCTATATTCTAATAGGAAAAGATAAGAAGGAAGGATGTTTACATTTGCTGTAGGGAACACAAAGAGGAAAAAAGGCATGTTAATCACATATGGGGACAAGACGATTGGAGACTTGAATCTATGGCATAAGAGGTGTGACCACATCAATATTAAAATTTTGAAGGATGTGGAGAAGAATCAATTGATAATGTGACTACCCCACCTCTAATTACAAATGTTTCATAAAATGTGTGAGGCATTTCAACTTGGTGAATCAACTAGACCACCATTCAAGAGGAGTGGTCATGTATCGTATAGGGTAGTCTAGTGTAGTGATTTCTTTCTCTCCCACTTTATCTCAATAGTTCCATACATGAATTCTGCAATCAGTAAGTGCAATGCTAACTTGGCTCTATTGGATGGTTGTTATTCACAAATCAAACACTACATATGTATGCTTGCAAGAACAATAAATCAAAATTTTATGTATAGTTTAGAGGACTTTGGATGGAGCTTCATGATGGAATCCTAATGAATATACTAGATATAATTCAATGCTCTTTGGAGGGAGAGATAAAAATTTCTCTCCTCCTTGGAGTGGTCTATTTCTCAAATCTCTTCAGTCTTCTAATGTGACTAGGCTTCAATTCTCTCTTTAGTGATTTTTTTTTCAACCTCCAATGAGAGAAATTCTCTAGCGACTCCCTTAACTCCTACTATCACCCAGTGATCAACTTAAAAGAACTAGAACTTAGAATTAGAATGTTATTTATAAGAAGATCATTTGACATAATGTGGACTTTGAAACAAGCGCTAGAGCTCAAAAAACAGTTATTCTACTAAAATGTTTTGCCAATTCAAACTCATGGGGGTCAAAATAGGAAAAAGAACCTATTAAGGATCTATGTGTTGGAAACCCTCTCAATTACGCTTAGAAACGTCATTTTTTAGCCTATCTACAAAAAGTGATGTCTCTTGCAGTTTCTTATTGTGATGGGAGTTTTTCTTCACCTTCATCTTGCCAATAGATTCTAAAATATTGGACCAAGCTCATGGACCATTAAGAAGTTCAAGAAAAGCTTAGGAAGCACTCAAATGCAAAGAGCCACGTCCCTCGACTAAGGAAATCATTTTTTGGATGATGGGTGTTTTTCTCACTCTTCTTGCTCCTAGGAGTTATCTTAAGTCCCACCTTAATTTTTAAGTCCTTTTGAAAGATAAAAGTAGCTATTGCAACCAATGAGTTCTCTAGATAGGGAAGTCCAAATTAGTACTTTTTCTTAAGTCATGATTTGTTAGCGTGTAGGAAAGGTTGTCTATGCCTCAAGTACTTCAAACACTCTAAATGTATAAGAAAACACAAAATGACACTTTTTGATGGCCTTGCACTATACCTTCCTAATGCTCTATAGGCTCCAAATTCCTTCTCAAAGCTCATGAAATTGATACTCACAACTTCCAATGTCCCTAAAGCACGGACATTATTGATTGCACAACTAGATTTTTTTTTTTTAATATAAAGGAAGTTCTGCGTTAGCCTACTCTCCCGGACTTGAATTAAATAAAGAAAAGTACAAGAGAAGGGGACTAGTGCCCACGGGACCCCCCAAATCCCACAAAGCAGGGGAAGCTTTTACAGAGCTTAGATGACATTACAAAGAAGGTTAATTACCCTCTCATCACCCTCATGTGGGGCCCACTTGGGTTTAAGCTTGTTATCGATCAAAAGGAGTACTTGATGATGCCTAAAGGGGGGGGATTTTTTACAGTTGACAATCCTTTTGCCAAGGAGGAACAGCGATTTCTCAATTGACCACTCCTTGGGGGAGTCACCGAAGTTGAAAGCACATCTTTCCCGCCAGATTTTCCATAGGACCTCCCCTCTGATGGCATTCCAGAGAGTCGCGGAGCAGCCGATCGCTTCTCCCAGCAGGGCTTGCTGCCAACTGAGACGTTTTTGAAGTCTAATTCTCTTTCCAACCACCTGCCAGAGTCTGTTGGAGTTGGGGCAGGTAAAGAAGATGTGTGAAACATCTTCGATAGACCGGTAGCAGCGTTTGCACCAGGGAGGGATCCCACAAATTTTGCTAGCCTTAAGGTTGGTCCAGATTCCATGATGAAGAATTTGCCATAAGAGGACAGACTTTTTGATTTCTATGAGGGGGTGCCAGATAGTCATGAACTTCATGTCCCACCGAAGCCGCGTCCATGACAGGCACCACTTTTTGTTGAGGTTAACCTGATAGTCGATCGTTTCTTTGATGTTCGGGATTTTTGATAGGCTATTCCCATTGTGCCATTTGAGACCAAGCGAGCTCGACATGTCATGTCCCATGAGAAGGTGAACTTTGTGTCGGTCCCAGGCGAGACATCTGCTTTGCAAAGTGTTCCATTCTTCATGCGAAATGTTGATGCTAGGGTCAATATCCTCAAAGTTGATCCAGCGGTTGGTGTCTTGTTTCTAGAGATGTTTCCATTTTTTGAAGCCTTTGTTCCATAGCTTCTTGGCATTTTGAATGTTCCAAGATTCCACACTCCGGATGCCATGGATCGGAAACCAGATAGAGTCGTTTTGTCTGATACCGGCAGCCCACTTCCAGTCTTCACTTATTCTTGTGAAGCTTTTGACTTTATTCCAACTCTTCCAAAGGGAGCACACCAGATTAGAGCCTTTCGGGAAGACGGGGATCGGGGAAAACAGCAAGGTGAAGATGTCAAGATTCTTCCAATTTGGGAAACCCATGAGCGCCAACTCATTCTTGTTTCTGAAGATCAACTTGGCCCACGAGGCCTCCCCGTTGCACCAAGCCTTAATCATCCATTTGGCCGACAGTTTGTTAGCCATGCACCCAATGTCCAAGATACCAAGTCCCCCACTATCTCTATGGCTGGTGCAGATGGACCATTTGATTTTAGGCACCCCCCGCCCATTGTGGTCGCCCGTCCAAAGGAAGTTTCTACAAATACTATCCAGTTTGGACAGATCTTGCTCTTTCGGTCTCCAACAAGAAAGGAAATAAATGGTAGATGATAAGAGGAACGTGTTGATAACCATAGCACGACCAGCAAGATTGATTTGCATACCTCTCCAATAGTTAAGCTTGTTTTCGAGTTTGGCAAGCACCCAGTTCCACCGCTGTTCCATAGAGACGCCAAACCCCAAGGGAATCCCAAGAAGCCGAAAAATTTGGCCCTGCGGAATGATTTGACAGCCATGATCAATGAGAAGGTCGGGCTGTGACCCACCAATAGCTCTAAAGGCGGTCTTAGAGTGGTTGATTATGGATCCAGAGGCTTCACAAAAGGTAGTAAGACACTTCCAGAACGTCTCCAGGCTGGTACTATCATTGTGAACAAAAGCGTTCATATCATCGGCAAAAAGTCTCATGGTGATCTGACTGTGGTCATGCGGCAAACGAAGGCCTTTAATGTTACCAGCTTCCACCTGATGCTCCACCAGCCTACTAAGCCCTTCCGTGGCAATGGCAAAGAGAAGGGGAGCCAATGGGCACCCTTGTCTGATAGATCTTCTAAGTTTGATCACCTTTGAAAGTTTTCCATTAATGTTAATTTGGGTCGATGCGTTTCCGAGAAGGGTCGCGATCATCTTGGTGAATTTCTGACTACATCCAAGATCTTGTAGCGACTGTAGAATATAGTCCCATTCTAGCCTGTCGTAGGCTTTATCAAAGTCGATCTTGAGGAATACTACTTGTTTAGACTCATTTGCAAATTCAAGACCTTCCCAGATATCTATAATGGTTTCCAAAATTGACGTGCCTTTGATGAAACCTTTTTGGTCCTCGCTTAACCACGCTCTTCAAGTGGCAAGAGATTCTGATGGCAATGACTTTGGCGATGATCTTGTATCCTGTTTGGAGCATTGTAATGGGACGCCAGTTCTCTATTCTGTTCTTTTCCCCTTTTTTGTGTACTAACTTGATAATGCCATTGTTGAGACAGGAAGGAAGCGCGCCAAACTTGAGTGCCTCTTGCCAAACCAACCGAAGAGGGGTGGCAACCACCAACTTGAAGGATTTAAAGAACTCATTAGTGAGCCCGTCGGGTCCCGGGCTTTTACCTGAAGGGAGGGCATCGATGACCTCAATGATTTTGGCTTCAGAGATAGAGGCATGAAGCAGAGAGTGGAGGTTGAGTGGTATCCTGTGGGGGGAAACCCTAGAAATGGCTGCCATACAGTCCCTTCTATGGTGGGAGAGGGGGTTTGAGGTCCCCAGGAGTCTCGTGAAGTGCCCTTCAATGATCCCAACATTATCTTCTTCCGTATTGCATACATTGCCATTTGCGTCTAGCAATAAGGGGATCGATTCTCTGTTGTGTTTCCTTTTGAGGATACGGCACATCTCTTTGGTGGGTTTGTCGGCTTTGCCAGCCCACCACTCCTTGAAGAAAATTTGCAAATTTTTCCTTTGTATCTCTTCCTCGTATCTCAGCAGCGCTCTGATTTTTCGAAGCCCTTTCTGGGCTTGAGATTTTCCTTTGTTCACTTCCTCCTCGAGCCGCCAGAGTCTATGATATAGAGCTTCTCTACGGGCCCGCCGCACAGTCTCTAGCATCTTCCTGGATCTAATCATGATCTGTCGTGACTTATCGACCGCACTTCTCCAACACTTGGCTGGGGACAAGCCAGAGGCGAATGCCTCCTTCCACACATCAGAAATTTCTTGATGGACGGAGGGGAGAGAGAAGGAGGGCACACTGGCATGGAACCAAGGAGCCTTACGGATCTTGGTGGGGGGTTGAAAGGTGATGACGATCGGGTAGTGATCAGAGATGGTGAGGTCGGTGCGTTGCGAGAGGGAAGGGTGGCCCCACTGATGTTTTCTTGACCTGTTGACTCATATGGTCCAAACTTGAGCTCCAAATTAACGCATGTAAGGGAGCTTAAAATTAACGCGTTTTATGGCTAGGGATCTAGTGCAATATGATTTCTTGCTCTTTCTTATATCCTTTTTGCTTCAATCTTCGTATCTAGGCCATGTGCACTAGTCACGTATCACAATTTTGTCAAAGCTCAAGATATATGCAACTAACGACTACTCTCTAAGAGGCAACTTCTAGGGAAGCAGAAATTGTCAACTCTCTATTTCTTCATTCTTTGAAGCAAAACTTATAGGGTCTATTTCTAATCATTTGTAGGTTTTGGGTGTGCTGCAAGTCGCACAAAAAGAAACTTTTCTAACTTTGATTTCTCTCCTAAAATCCTTCCTTTGAGAAAAAATCACTTTTTCTGCGAATGTTCAAATATATGTCTTTTTTGAACTCTAGATCTATGTCCTAGGCACTCATACACACCTTAAAATCACAAAAAGAAACCCTTTCAAAATTTTCACTTTCTCCATATATGGAATTTATTTACTTCTGAGGATTGAAATGTTCTTCTCCTACGCTCTTGGCTCCTTGTATTGCTACTCTTTCACCTTCTCTCACTCTTTCCTACACCTCAAATGACAAAACATACAAGTAAATGAGCTTCCCTTCTCTCCTTGCAACCAACGATTGCTTTGCAACCTTCCCTTCGAGTGCCTTCCCAAGGCTTGAAAATTGTAGGTTTTGCTTCTAATCTTCCGTCTTTTATGCCCCCATACCTCATGTACTACTACCAAAACCCAAATAGGTTCAACAAGAAGAGAATAAAGCGAATAGACTAAAGAATCGGAAGTGGTAATCAAAGATGATGAAGAAGATGTTTTTTATTTTTAATGGAGACCTTCAAGAAAGCTAACCCCTATTTTTGCTTCTAATTTATTTCTAAATATCTAGCTCCCTAACTACCTGTCTATAGAGATAAGCATGGTATTAATGCAACCGAATCACAAGTAGAAAGCACTTGAAACATATGCATCATGTGAAAGGTTACCATCATGCCAAGCGTCTGACAAGAACGTCACTCACAATGATTCCAAAAGTGTTCATCCCATAGACCCACACACTTAGACAATGTACTAGCATCAAGAAGGACTATCCACGCACAATAAAGAAATGGCTTAATCCACAAAGCAACTAATCACTAGTATGAAGATCGCACACTCCAAGATGGAAGTACATTCACTCACAACATGAGAGAGAGAGAGAACAAGAACCCACCTAGGCACTAACACATAATGCATCCACACACTCATGAGTAGACCAAAGGCATGTGCTCCAAGAAGCTCTCTATTGCTCAGTAAGTGAGTACAAAGCTCAAAAGAGAACATATTCTCACGATCTAACCCTAACAGTTGGGATCTCATTCACTTTTATGGTTTTTAGAAGAAGTTTGTCCACACTATAATGTCTGGCGAGAGTTCAAAATTAGCATCGAGAGGCTAGTTGGAGGTTTAAATCAAGTTTGGAAAATGCAGAAATTGTTATGGAGATAGTAAGCATTTCCATGAAGCACATGTAATACTTGAAGTTTATAAAGGTTGCCAAATCTATCAAAAAATTATGGTCTTATACCAAAATTAACTAGTTTTACAAGTGGTTTGGGAAACTAAGAGGAAACACTTAGTGTTCATCATTTGAATGAGTTTTCATAGGTTTGACTTTGACCTTTTGGGTGCTTTCTAAGATTCCCTCCACTCACATAGAATATATATATATATATATATATATATATATATATATATATATATATATATATATATATATATATATATATATATATATATATATATATATATATATATATATATATCATTTTTTGTTTATGTTGTCTTAGTTATGTATAATGATTAATTTTTTGGTTTTTTAATAGAAGATTGATGAAGACATACCGAATACTATTTTTTATACTGAGTTTCGAAAGTTACTCAATGGATTGAAACTTGCCCACATGATTGTGTCATAGTATTTTACGTTACGAAATATTAGAACACCATCATTTGTTTGGCCAATAGTTTATGGTGCATATATTTCTTACAATCTAGTCAACTCTACGTAGAGTGCCTAAAATTGGACAAAGTACTCTCTATGGAGTCAGTTTCAAATCATATATATGACATAGGTAGTCAATAATCTAGTTGGGCTATCTAGTAAATGAGTGGATCATGGTATCGATAGGGCCACATTAGCTTCTCGTGAGAGTACACACATGTAAAAGCTTCAACTACATTCTCTCCATCTCATGTTAGATGACAAGATGCATGCAATAGGTAATCTAGTGGTGGGGGTGGAGGCTCTTGTGCCTCTACATAAAATGTTGATTAATCCACTCAACCCACATCACGAGCCACATATTTTTGAGGTCATGAAGTAGGTTCACCTCCTAAAACCCTTGAGGCACACAATAATCACAACAACCTATATTTTGCAAATCATGATTGAAAGATTGGTATGGATACTATGGGAATGGGAATGTTGACTCACATGAGTCAGCTTGCCAAGGTGTAGTATAACATCACAATGTTTTTGCAATGGAATTGGCAAGATAAAGAAAAACTCAACTAGTTTGTCCAATGGATAATACATGAGTATTAGCAAACATCCACATCCATCAAGGAACTTTAAATATGGATTAAAAAAAAGGGTATATTGTATTCTAAAACATCATTCTGATATGTCTCGGCATGCATTTAAAGAAGAAAAATGGAGGTCTCTATGTATATCAAAACAAGAGGGAGCCTATCTTGTGCATGAAAATTCCACAAAACTTGAACAACAAATGAGAGCCACCGAAGCTTGATGGTGTAGCATAAGGATGCACATCTAGATAGTAGAGGCATCTCAAGATTTCACTACACATTTTTAAGCATTATATACCTTGTTCTTTTTTTGTATACATATAAATGGCATTGTTCATATATGACTTATCTTGATTTGTAAATGTAGAAGCTCACAATAGGAGATCCTCTAGTTTTAAAGAGGAACATTAAGACTACCAAAAGGTTCTACATACATACATGTTTGAGCTAGAACATGAAGGAAGGACTAATTATTGGGAAACCCATCTAATGAAATTCATAGATTTAATAGATTTTCTTCTCATCCATGATTACAAGATACATGATTTTTATTTCAACCACTCATTATATTCAAGAGAAGTTTGTAGGATGTAGAAAAGTGAGTTGTGAAGCGACGAAGTTTGGTCCAAACAACTAGTACAAGACCAACCCTTGAGCTTACGGAGACTCAAATAGACCTTATAGGCATGCAATAAGTACCATAAAATGAACTATGTACTTTGGAAGATGAAGGAGAAAGAGTCGATACAAAATAGATAGGTTTGTGTATTGACTAGCTCAAAAACTTACTATCTATGGAAGAGACAATGAGCTTCAAATGCTCATAGTGATCAGCATAATTACAATTAGAAGAACTCCTTTTATGGAAGTGATACACATAGGGTTGAGTGTATATAATGCACAAGAGTATAATGAATAAGAAAAATATTCTATAGGAATGAATCAGACACTCAACGGTGGTACGTCCTATTTTTCAGGAATACGTAGATATTGACCATGAGACAGAAAAACTAAGATTTCTCCCAATTTACAGAATTAAATGCTGTACAAATTTACAAGCATCAACTAGACACTAATATCTTTCGAATGAGCCATCTGTCATCCAATTTAAAGCTCTGTAGAGAGTGCAGAAGCCTCTGTAAGCTTACTATGGTCGAAGAAGATGATGCATAAAATGAAGGAGCAAGACAATGATGGTCACAAGTGTATGTATATTGCTTCCATATATTGTACAAGTGATTTGACTTCTTTATATAGACTTCTCAAATGATCCACGACTTTTAAAGTGAATTTTGAATTCAAATGAAGGTGGGAATGATTGCTGGGGGGAATCAATTCACTTTCCTACAATTTAGGAAAAGTGAAGATCTAGTTTGATCTAGTTTTAGGTGATTGATTGCTTGATTGTTTGCAACTCAACTACCAAAAATTCATGGAATTTAGGCTCTCTTTTTCTACTTTTACATGCTTAAAGCTCAAGGCTTTTACAATGGCAAAAGATCCATAAAAAATCTCTCAAAAAATACAATAAATGAACATAGGTAAAAGAACTTGCCAACGGATATTCCCTTGACATAATACAAGTGATAGTTTTTGATGTAGATCAAATCCACCTCAAGCATAGTGTAAGCTTGATGTTCCAATAGCTACCCCTCAAGCTAAAGTATGCTTAAGTCTTGATTCTCTAATAGGTTGAATACTTGCCATAACTTTGAATCTAAAAAGCTTTATTCCATCAAATGCCATCCTCATCATATCTGCTACTTGCTTTTCAGTTGGAACAAAAGAAATCTCAATCTCCTTTGCCATGAGCTTCTCTCTGATGAAGTGGTAACCAACCTCTATGTGTTTGGTTCTCGCATGGAAAATAGGATTTGCTGATAGATGCATGGAACTTACATTATCTCCAAATATATGAGGTTTGGAACTGATCCAAAATTTGTATACAATGCCTTTAACCATATTGCCTCTTGAGTTGCTATGGTCAAACCTTTGTACTCTGCTTCAATTGAGGATAAAGTGACTATTGGTTACTTCTTGGAACTCCATGACAGTCCTTCATCTGTGTATATCACCTGCATACCTAGGAAGTATGTGAGCTCACCTAAGTCACTAATTTTGAACTCCTCTTGCATGTGTCTCTTGATCCTCGAAATGCCATTCAAATCATCACCTGTCATAATAATATCATCTACATATACACATAGATAGATAACCTCATTGTGATCCCTTTTGATGAATAGAGAAGGATCTGAGTTGCTAGGTTTGAACCCTTGATCTTGGAGGTATGTAACCAACTTGTAATTCCAAGCTCTAGGAGCTTGTTTCAATCCATACAATGCTTTCTTAAGTCCGCAAACATAAGATGGATGATTAGGGTTTTCAAAACCTGATGCTTGTTACATGTATACCTCTTCACTTATCCAACAATTTAAGAATGCATTTTTCACATCAAGTTGGAGGAGTCTCCAATTCCTTGCAGTAGCTACACTTAGCAATGTTTTGATTGTATTCATCTTTGCAACTCGTGAGAATGTTTCCTCATAGTCTATACCATGAGTTTGTGAGCAACCTTTGGAATTTAATCTTTCCTTGTACTTGCAAACTCATCCATCTAAATTTCTTTCAACTTTATATACCCATCTGTAACCAATTACATTTTGATTCAGTGACATTGGAACCAACTCCCAAGTGTCCATCTCCTTCAATGCATCTATTTCTTCTTTCATGGCCTTTGTCTGATTAGGGTTTCCCTTTGCCTCTTCATAGGTTGAGGGTTCTTCTAAAATTGAGTCTTTTTCCAAGTAGATTGAATGCTTTGTAGCAAATGTGGAATCATATCCATACCTTTTTGTTTGTTTCTTCTCTCTTGCTGATCTTGTAGGTGCTTGTTTGGAGCATTCTCCAACCTCTTGCATCTTTGCTTTGCCTCTTGACTTCCATAGCTTGTAATCCCTTTCTCTTTCATCTTGTTCATCTTTGTATCACTTCTTGGATCATGGATATGTGTATCATGCTTGCTTCCTAATTGATGAGAATCAGAATCAAGATCATATGGTATAGTTACCTTTTGTTTGTCTTCTTCATACGAAGACCTATGTTCTTCAAACCCAACATCTCTACTTGTAGTGAATTGCTTGGTTGAAGGATTATAGAACGTGTAACCCATTTGAGTTGTATCATAGCCAATAAACACTACCTTTGTTGCCCTTTCATGTAGCTTACCCCAATGAGCATCATGTCATCAACATAGACAACAATGATCAGAAGCACATCATTAGCACACTTAACTTATAAGGTGCTCTCAGTTGGACTATTCTCAAAACCATGTGCAATCAGATTGGCATGTATCTTCTCATACCAAGCACGTAGTGCTCGCTTTAAACCATATAATGCCTTCTTTAACCTACACACATGGTTTTCATGCGCTTTCTGTACAAAGCCATGGGGCTAAAAAACATACACTTCTTCGTGCAAGTCACCATTCAGAAATGGAGTTTTAATGTCCAATTAATGTACATTCCAACCATGATGGGCTTCAAGTGCACATATGCTCCGAACAGTCGTCATACGGCATGTAGGTGCAAAGGTCTTATCAAAATGAATGCCTCTTTCCTGTGCATAACGCTTTGCAAGAAGCCTAGCCTTATACTTGTCAACTGTTCCATCAGGCTTACGCTTTAGCTTGTAAACCCACTTAGTGCCAATGGCCTTCTTGCAAGGAGGCAAGTCACATAAAGACCAAGTACCATTCTTCATTATACCATCATATTCAGATTGCATAGTAACCATCCAATTTTTTGATTTTTTTGCTTCGTCAAATGAAACAGGCTCATTCTCATCACAGAGACTAGATGCAGCCATAGCATAGCAATCTGATGCAAAAGAGGCACTATGAGAGCCTGATCGAGTATGATATGACAGAGGTGCATCTAATTTGTTGTCACGCAAAGTCTGCACCAGCCATTTTGGCATAGTTTTTGCCTCCTCAATATCAGCTCTCTTATCAGCAAGTGCATCATGTAAATTTGCGTCAGAAATGGGATGATCTGCATCATCACATGAACTTGCAAAGGCTAAGAAGCTGCCTCATTAGGACCAATACTAGATTGTGAGTCTACTGCAGACATGCATTGCTCATGAGAAGATGGGTCAAAACTGCAAACAGTAGTAAACGCCCATTCTTCTTCCTGCACAAGATTAGCAGGCTCTGTTTTTGGTGTAGAGGTCTCTACAACAACCATTCCAGCCTCTTTCTTCTTTGCCTCTTTAGCAGCCAGTTTTGGACAATTCTTTATGCTATGATGATTTCCTTTATAGTACTTGCAAAAAAATTTCTGCTTTTCTAATTTCTTTTCATCTTTGCCTTCCCTCTTCGATTGTGCAGAATTAGCCGATTTCTGCTCACTACTTGAAGAGCTCCATTTTCCTTTGCCCTTCTAACTCATCTGCAACTTGCATAATGGACCTATTCCGCCTGGTCTGATCTTCCCACAATAGAACAGAGACTAACTCCTCAAATGACAAGGCATTTGGATTTCCTTTCATCATCAACCAAAGAGTAGAAGCAAAACTCTGATATGAATCAGGAAGACCATTCAGAATGGTCTGCATAAGTGAGCTATCTGGTATAACCTCATCAGCAGAAATCAATTGTTCCTTCAAGTCTTTGATCTTTGTTAGAAAATTGTCCATAGAATCACCTTCATTCATGTGCTCACTGTCCAATTGTTTTCGGAGGTAAGCAACACGAGCCTCGTTCCTAGCTTGGTACAATGTGCTAAGTGTATCCCAAGCATCCTTAGCTATTTTGCAATAGCGAATGTGAGGAATAATGGCAGGTTTGATAGACAAAGCTATCAATGCATGTTCCTGGTCATCTCTGCCATGCCAACGAATTTACTCTTCAATAGGTGCAGCAAAAACCGTAGCATGAACAGGAATATGTAGAATATCATGCATCATCTTCAACACCTTTTGCATCAGCTTCAGTACCTGTAGTTGTAACACTTGCATGTGTGATAGGAAGTTTTTCAACACTCTCCACAATGTTCCACAGTCCTTTTGCAACCAATATGTGTCCCATCATATAAGCCCACAACAGGTAGTTGGTACCATCCAACGTATCCTCGACAACCAACATACAAAAGACATCACTACTTTCAGCCATGGCCGGTGACTAAAATACCTTGATGCAAAAAATTGACTGTATCTCAAAAAGTTGAACAGAACTGCCTAGATGAATTCTGCTAAACTTGTAGCAAACTTCGAGACGCTTATATTGGCGAACCAATACTGGTATATACCTTTGGCACAAAAAGACAAAATAGCCTGCACAAGCACTGTGATAGTGCATTCGGAGGCCGAAACGAGCTGAGATTAGGATTTCGGCACCACATAGCAAAGCTGTTTTGATCTCAGAAACATGCTGAGTATGCTCACCAAAATTTGTGTGATTC
Organism: Ceratopteris richardii; assembly: GCA_020310875.1. Classification (NCBI taxonomy): domain Eukaryota; kingdom Viridiplantae; phylum Streptophyta; class Polypodiopsida; order Polypodiales; family Pteridaceae; genus Ceratopteris; species Ceratopteris richardii. The sequence goes on along the minus strand of CM035437.1, from coordinate 47,694,535 downwards.
CGAGACTACAAGCGGAGAGGTGTCGACGATGCCCTAGATGAAGCGACGAACTGATCTGATACCAATTGTTGGAGTTAGACGTCTGCAAAAGCACACAAACAACACAAGGATGAAGAAGAAGCTTGGAGCACAACACACAATATTGATTGTATTACTAGAGAATGTACAAAGATAAGTAGCCCATTAGGGCAATAGGCATATATACAAGCCGGGGGAAAAAACCTCTTAAAGAGGAAAAAAAGTGCCTCGAAGGTCCTAGAGTGTTCACACAGATCACCACCTAAATATATCAACAGAGCCTACCATGGTTCTCACCTCTGGCTATCTTCTTGAGCCTTGACATGGATCTTCTACAAAAGCTCCATGTTGGGTGAACCTAACTCGCAAGCCTTTTTTAACTATATGGCCTACACTCATTTAGTTCTTAGTTATAGTGGGTACATAGAGAACCTTACTTAGAATGTTTGTCCTATCACTGGAAGCTTTGACATTACCAATCTTCTCCACATTGTGCTTTGTATCATCCCCTATTTGAACTTCATGTCTATGCTTTGGACTTTCCAAATCAGATAGAAGAGCAATGTTGCCTGCAACATGATTTGAACATGCTAAATCTATGTAGAAAAAATGGTCATCATCTTTACCTTCTTTGTGGCTTAGATTCATAAGAAGCAATGAGTCTTAATGTGGTTGATCTTCTGAATAATTTTGAAGTCCCTTCTATTATAGCCTCTATTGTTATTGTTGAATTTGTGTCCACCTCTGCCTTTATTGCTGCCATATCCACCTCTTCCACTTCCTTTCTGGATCTTCCCATTGAACTAGCAATTCTGACTAGTGTGGTTAGTCTTATCGCAAATGGCACAAGGTTGAACATTATGACCTTTGGCTTTGTCATGCTTTGGTCCTTTCTTCTTCCCTTTCCACTTGCTCTTGCTTGTGAAGTTGGGTTGGGAAGTCTCTTCTTTATTTTCTTCCTTCTTCTTGCCTTTCAACTTCTTAACCTTCCTATCTACATATAGAGCACTAGTTGAATTACCATGATAGGAATTACCTTCCTTTATGCTATTGTTGGCCTCTTGATTGAAGAGTTGTCCAAGAAAGATGTTCAAGTCTGGAGTTTGCACATCCATGGTGAGATCATAAGCCATCGTGAAGGATTGCCATTGCTTATCACTTCGAATCCCATTGAGAATCTTCCTGATGATATCCTCTTCTTCAATGAACTCTCCAATGGATGCTAACTAATCTGAAACATCCTTGACCTTGGTAACAAACTCTGTAATAGTTTGTTTAGGTGTCTTCTTCATTTGGTTGAACTCGTTCCAAAGATGATTCTTTCTTGCTTTGGTAGTATCAGAAAAGCAAGTCTCAAGGGCATCCAAAGTCTCTTGAGATTTCTTGCATCCTCTAATATGTGGTAATAGAAAGTCAGAGATAGAGTTTAGTATGTACTTGCTTGAGCATCCCTTGCACACCAAACTATGAGCTTATCTATCTCCTCTTGTGTAGGTCCTCCTTTGGATCTTGGAATAAGCATAGCTTCATCACCAGATACAACTCCATAAAGATTTCTACCTTGCAAATAGGCCTGCAATAAGTACAATAAAGTGCACTATTTACTTTGGATAATGAAGGAGAAAGAGTTGATACAAAACACATAGATTTGCACATCGACTAGCTCAAAAACTTACTATCTATGGAAGAGAGAATGAACTTCAAATGTTCATAGCGACTAGCATAATTACAATTAGAAAAAAATAATTTACGGGAGTGATAAACATAGGGTAGAGTATATATAATGCACAAGAGTATAAGGAATAAGAAAAATATGCCATTGGAATGAATCAACCCCCGAGATAGAAAAAGTGAGATTTCTCCCAATCTACTAAACCAAATGCTTTGAAAATTCACAGGCAGAAACTAGACTTCATACCTTTTGAACGATCCATCTCTCATTCAATTGGAAGCTTTGTAGAGAGAGGAGCAGCCTCAACAAGCTTACTATTGTCGAAGAAGATGATGCAAAAAATGAAGGAGCAAGGCAATGATGGTCACGTGTACATATATTGCTTCCATATATTGTACAAGTGATTTAAAGTCTTTGTAAGAATTCTCAAGTGATCCAAGACCCCTAAAAGGGGATTTTGAATTCAAATGAAGGTGGGAATGGTTGTTGGAGGGAATCAAATCACTTTCCTACAATCTGGGAAAAGTGAAGATCTAGTTTGATCTACTTTTAGGTGATTGATTGCTTGATTGTTTGCAACTCAACTACCACAAAGTCGTGGAATTTGGGTGCTCTCTTTCTACTTTTATGGGTGTGAAGCTCAAGTCTTTTACAGTGGCAATAGATCCATGAAAAATCTCAAGAAATGAGCATAGGTAAAAGAACTTTCCAATGGATATTCTTTTGACATAATCCAAGTGATAGTTTTTGATGTAGATCAAATCCACCTCAAGCATAGTGTAAGCTTGATGTTCCAACAATTTCAAACTTGATTCTTATTTTAGACATGTACTTCCATGAACATGTATGATTGTAGACATGAGTTTTATTCCACACATGTATTACTACATATATACATTATTATAGAGATGATTTCTTTTTTCATGCATGTATTATTGTAGACATTATTTTAAAACTTTTTATGAATTATGTGACTTATCTTTACAATGTATAGTATGTATGAATGTAAGGCCTTAAGTGTGTATATGTGTGCATGTATGTGTGTATATGTATGTGTGTGCATGTATGAGTGTGTAAATGTGTACAATATACATGTGGGAGTTTGTTAGCAAATGCAACTAGGTCTATAGGTATGCACATCCAAGTGAACATGTAAATCATATGATGTGCAAGAATGTATATGTGCAAGTGAAAAGCTATCCACATATGTCCATGGTTATGCATGAGTAACTATTGAATCCATTTGATAGCCATTCAACAATAGACGTTTGAATTCAATTGTCCATTCTTGCACAACTAGTAAGGATGAGTTCATGGAAGAAAAATTAGTTTGTACAATGATTAACATCAAATACAAATTTATCATCCTTCATATAGATTCTAATGAGAAAAGTTTATTGATGCTTCATAATACCTCAAGAATGGATAGCTGAATAGATAGCTTTATTATTGAATGGCTAGTGAATCCATACTATTTTTATATATCTTTTTACGTTTGTATGTGCAAAAGCTCTGCAAGACATGCACATGCAACCTCTAATAGTATTTTTATTTTTACATTTTCTATCCAGTCCCAATTTTATTGATGAGCTACTTATGGATCCAAGACATGGCTAACATTTTGCTCCATCTTCTTCCTACTCTTGAGTTGGAATGTGAGTTGGAAGCCTTCCATAATCGTTTAGATGCCCATGTTCGATTTACAGTTTTCTCTGTTCTTTGGATTCTGTAAAAGAGGATTAAACATATCCTCAACAAGAACGTTGAATGTGGTAAACCCTTTACCTGTTATCTTTTTCAAAACCTTGACTGGTTGTTTTTGCTCGGATTCTACCATCTTTGATAAGCTTCTTGGTGATTGTTCTCTTGATTTATGTATTGCTCACTTTTCCACTTATTCAAAGCAACAAACTTTGAAAAGATTTCGTTGTTGATGAAAAAAATAACAACATTTGTGAGTGTGCAGCAGCAGACCATCCGAGTCGTTGATATCAATGGATTGCTTTATTTCTCGCGAGAGATCTATTTCTATGAGCAATTGTGAGTCCCATTTAGAGTTTAGCCCCCCACTCCACCCCCCTCCCCTCCATAACCTGCCAATTTCGAAATCAATCTGCGTACCTCTTTTGTTTGTTTTACTCCTTCAGATTGAAACCAGCATGCTATCCGAACCATAAAATGCGCGACCTGATGATAAACCATTGGGATTCAGCGATGAGCTGCCGAGCAGTAATTGTTCCTTCGAAGAAGAAGATGTAAAAGTTATCGGGCAGATATTGTATTTGCTGGACAAGAAAATTTCCAGGTCCCAGTTGCTCGTTATCGAGGTGTTTTTGGCGCTGCCAGTCACGGCTTTGAGAGGCGGCACATGCCAATAACCACACGCTCTTCAAGCATACCCCTTACGCTTTGCGAGCAAGTCTTATCCAGAAAAAACCCGCATTTAGGGACCACAGCTTTTAGCTTCTAGCCAGGCTTTATCCTTTTCTCGCAGAAAGAATAGGCTGATGAAGAGTTTTATAAGAGCATGATACTCTGAAAGCGCGTGAAGAAGGTCACATCGAACGACTGAACGCCGAGAACAACTTAGCTTGCAGCCATGCTTTATTCTCTTCATTACCGGAATCAGTTCTACAACCCGACAGCCCACCGACAGCCCACATGCAGCAAATCAATCGATAGGTTTAATGGGAGGATGATACACCGAAAGCGCGTGAAAAAGGTGTTTCGAACATTTGTTTTATGTAGGGTACAAGTTTCAAATTATGTAAATACCTTTGGGAAGTCTTCAAATACTTCAAGAAAGCTCATATTATTCATAAAATGTAGCAAAAATACCACGTGAGTTCTAGAACATGGTGAGTCAAATTAGTGAGTCACAAGGGAGCTTCAGTGGTGTCCTAGTGGAAGGTCGATGTGGCTAGTTCTCAAAGTCCATCAATACTTTGCTTATTTGAGCACTTGAGTCATGTAATACCTCCATCCAAGTGTCTACCACGAATTTAGATGTATTAGGAAGGTTTTAGATTAGTTTCCCATGCTATAAAAAGAGGAGAAAAGTCGTGATCTTGAGGGATGTCCAAGAGAGTCATATGTGTATCTCTACACTGCTGTAGTTTTGTATGCAGAGATTGCAGAGCTTGTATCTCCCTCATTGTATATCCAAATTACATGTTTGATAGCTCATTGGAAAGCTCTTACTGTCTACTTTCTTCCTGTAAATTTTCATAATCATTGGATTTGTGAGCTGAGAGCAATACTCTCTGCAAGAAGTGTGTGTTCTCTGTTTTTTATCCCTGCTGAAGGTCTCCATTAAACCTCAAACTTGCAGAGGTCATATCTCCTTGTGTATGTATCCAAATCATGTGTTCTTTGGCTTGTTAGAAAGCTCTTTAAGTCTACTTGTATTCCGGAAAGTTTCAAAGTCATTGGAGTTTTGAGTTAAGAGCAGTAGTCTCTGCAAGTGATATGTGTCCTCAGGTTCATCTCTGTTTCAAGGTCTCCATTAAAGCTGCATATTGCAGAGGTCATAGCTCATTGTGTATTTATCCATTTGAGGTGTTCTATATCTTGTTGGAAAGCTCTTAGAGTCTAGTTTATTTGTGTGAAACAGTTTTGGAAAATTCCAAGTGAGTAAAGAGCAATTTGCTCTGCAAGAAAATTGGTCTGTGCATACAAGTTTGTGAAAAAGTCAACTAGGTCCTGTTGGGTTTCACCTACTTCTAGCTGTAATTTGGAGATCAATAAACTCCAACATTGGTATCAGAGCAAGTACTTGGAGGCTTGGAGAAGGTTATCATACCTTGACGAAGAATTTGAAGCTATCAAAGAAGTAGTTCATCATCAACACTACACAAAGGTAGAAGAAGATTGCAAGGAGGCATCTGAAGCAACATCCAAGCAAAGAAAGGTGCACATACCTCATTTACAAGGTAAATATTATATTTCTTCTCATCACACACATTGGAAAGGAGGCTTAAAGGAGGAAGCTTAGCATTTGTATTATGGGAGACCAACATGCACAAATAGAGAAGCTTGATAAGACCAATTATCAAGCATGGAAGTTTAGAATCACAGCATACTTGCAAGGTAGAGGCTTGTATGGTTTGATTGACGGCACAGATATCAAACTCACATTACCAGAGGACCCAAATCAGCAACAATTGAGGGAGTTTAGACTTTGGAATGAGAGAGACAAAAGGGTTATATTCATTTTATCACAAAATATTCAAGATTCAATGGTAGGACACATACAAGATCTAGACAAAGCCCCCAAAAATGCTCAAGATAGCAATGGTGCATTGAATCGCTCGACGAAAGTAGAGGAATTCAAGGGCCCCCTTAATCCAGAAGCTGACGCAGACGGGTTCATCGAAGTCAGAAGAAGAAGGAAAAGAAGCCCTAGGGCAACTTCTGAGCGAAACAACATGTCAGTTACCCCCTCCAGCAACTTGTATTGCAATCTGGTAAAGGACATCAATGAGTTTGACTACCCAGGTGGGAACCAACTTGAGGTGGACACCGACGTCAAAGGCCTAGAGATCCCTGACAGTAAAGAAACCTTGCAGGAGGGTTACACTACAAGCAAAGAAGACGGCTTTACTACTAGCAACGAAGATAACATGGACAGTGAAAGCTCCATCATCGGATCGACTATTCCGGAAACGGAGCTGAAAACGGTGCCCAGTTCTTCCCAGCAGGAGGCATCCCGCAAAGGAAAACAACCTATGGAGTTACCATGGAAAAGCCCCCACAAGAACCTATTGCTAACTCGGGATCGGATCCGAGCAAAAAAGAAAGATGAATCCAAGAAAAGAAAGGACAAAGCTCCCTCCCGCAAAGAGGGATTATTACGACAATGATCATCATCTCGTTAAATGCTAGAGGGCTAACCGACCCCTCAAGAGCGATCATCATTGGTCAATGGCTTCGCGACATTAGCCTAAACCCAGATTTTATATGTATTCAAGAGATCAAAATTGACGGAGAAGACCTCCAGAAACGGCTTAGACATGTCTCCTCGACCCATGTTTGGATTTCAACGGCGCATCAGCGGGGGTCCGGTGGAACGGTAATCGGTATTAATCAACTCTGGTTTGAAAAGCTTGAGAACTCCATTGAAGATGATTGCCATCGATGGATTGCTGTTTCTTTCGGTGCTCCCTTTTGTTTTACTTTAGCTTCTTTGTATGCCCCTAATGGGGAGTTAGAGAGACTTAACACTTGGGCCTCCTTGGACTCGCTCCCCCACAACGTGCTTATTTGTGGTGACTTCAACATGGTAGAGGACCCTATGGACAGATGGATGGGCAAGGGTAGGGTCATCGATAGTCGAGAGAAAGAAACGTGGGACAAAACTAAACTACACTTGGATCTGGTCGAATTCAAAGACTCGAATGGCTTTTCTTGGTCAAATCTCCAAGCAGGCAAGGACCTGAGGAAAGCTAGACTTGATAGATGCTACATTTCTCAGAGTTTTACTCATCAGTGGGGCCACCCTTCCCTCTCGCAACGCACCGACCTCACCATCTCTGATCACTACCCGATCGTCATCACTTTTCAACCCCCCACCAAGATCCGTAAGGCTCCTTGGTTCCATGCCAGTGTGCCCTCCTTCTCTCTCCCCTCCGTCCATCAAGAAATTTCTGATGTGTGGAAGGAGGCATTCGCCTCTGGCTTGTCCCCAGCCAAGTGTTGGAGAAGTGCGGTCGATAAGTCATGACAGATCATGATTAGATCCAGGAAGATGCTAGAGACTGTGCGGCGGGCTCGTAGAGAAGCTCTATATCATAGACTCTGGCGGCTCGAGGAGGAAGTGAACAAAGGAAAATCTCAAGCCCAGAAAGGACTTCGTAAAATCAGAGCGTTGCTGAGATACGAGGAAGAGATACAAAGGAAAAGTTTGCAAATTTTCTTTAAGGAGTGGTGGGCTGGCAAAGCCGACAAACCCACCAAAGAGATGTGCCGTATCCTCAAAAGGAAACACAACAGAGAATCAATCCCCTTATTGCTAGACGCAAATGGCAATGTATGCAATACGGAAGAAGATAATTTTGGGATCATTGAAGGGCACTTCACGAGACTCCTGGGGACCTCAAACCCCCTCTCCCAACATAGAAGGGACTGTTTGGCAGCCATATCTGGGGTTTCCCCCCACAGGATACCACTCAACCTTCACTCCCTGCTTCATGCCTCTATCTCCGAAGCCGAAATCATTGAGGTCATTGATGCCCTCCCTTCAGGTAAAGCCCGGGACCCGACGGGCTCACTAATGAGTTCTTTAAATCCTTCAAGTTGGTGGTTGCCACCCCTCTTCGTTTGGTTTGGCAAGAGGCACTCAAGTTTGGCGCGCTTCCTTCTTGTCTCAACAATGGCATTATCAAGTTAGTACACAAAAAAGGGGAAAAGAACAGAATAGAGAACTGGCGTCCCATTACAATGCTCCAAACAGGATACAAGATCATCGCCAAAGTCATTGCCAACAGAATCTCTTGCCACTTGAGAGCGTGGTTAAGCGAGGACCAAAAAGGTTTCATCAAAGGCAGGTCAATTTTGGAAACCATTATAGATATCTGGGAAGGTCTTGAATTTGCAAATGAGTCTAAACAAGAAGTAGTATTCCTCAAGATCGACTTTGATAAAGCCTATGACAGGCTAGAATGGGACTATATTCTACAGTCGCTACAAAATCTTGGATGTAGTCAGAAATTCACCAAGATGATTGCGACCCTTCTCGGAAACGCATCGACCCAAATTAACATTAATGGAAAACTTTCAAAGGTGATCAAACTTAGAAGATCTATCAGACAAGGGTGCCCATTGGCTCCCCTTCTCTTTGCCATTGCCACGGAAGGGCTTAGCAGGCTGGTGGAGCATCAGGTGGAAGCTGGTAACATTAATGGCCTGCGTTTGCCGCATGACCACAGTCAGATCACCATGAGACTTTTTGCCGATGATATGAACGCTTTTGTTCACAATGATAGTACCAGCCTGGAGACGTTCTGGAAGTGTCTTGCTACCTTTTGTGAAGCCTCTGGATCCATAATCAACCACTCTAAGACCGCCTTTAGAGCTATTGGTGGGTCACAGCCCGACCTTCTCATTGATCATGGCTGTCAAATCATTCCGCAGGGCCAAATTTTTTGGCTTCTTGGGATTCCCTTGGGGTTTGGCGTCTCTATGGAACAGCGGTGGAACTGGGTGCTTGACAAACTCGAAAACAAGCTTAACTATTGGAGAGGTATGCAAATCAATCTTGCTGGTCGTGCTATGGTTATCAACACGTTCCTCTTATCATCTACCATTTATTTCCTTTCTTGTTGGAGACCGAAAGGGCAAGATCTGTCCAAACTGGATAGTATTTGTAGAAACTTCCTTTGGACGGGCGACCACAATAGGAGGGGGGTGCCTAAAATCAAATGGTCCATCTGCACCAGCCATAGAGATAGTGGGGGACTTGGTATCTTGGACATTGGGTGCATGGCTAACAAACTGTCGGCCAAATGGATGATTAAGTCTTGGTGTAACGGGGAGGCCTCGTGGGCCAAGTTGATCTTCAGAAACAAGAATGAGTTGGCGCTCATGGGTTTCCCAAATTGGAAGAATCTTGACATCCTGACCTTGCTGTTTTCCCCGATCCCCGTCTTCCCGAAAGGCTCTAATCTGGTGTGCTCCCTTTGGAAGAGTTGGAATAAAGTCAAAAGCTTCACAAGAATAAGTGAAGACTGGAAGTGGGCTGCCGGTATCAAACAAAACGACTCTATCTGGTTTCCGATCCATGGCATCCGGAGTGTGGAATCTTGGAATATTCAAAATGCCAAGAAGCTATGGAACAAAGGCTTCAAAAAATGGAAACATCTCTGGAAACAAGACACCAACCGATGGATCAACTTTGAGGATATTGACCCTAGCATCAACATTTCGCATGAAGAATGGAACACTTTGCAAAGCAGATGTCTCGCCTGGGACCGACACAAAGTTTGCCTTCTCATGGGACACGACATGTCGAGCTCGCTTGGTCTCAAATGGCACAATGGGAATAGCCTATCAAAAATCCCGAACATCAAAGAAACGATCGACTATCAGGTTAACCTCAACAAAAAGTGGTGCCTGTCATGGACGCGGCTTCAGTGGGACATGAAGTTCATGGCTATCTGGCACCCCCTCATAGAAATCAAAAAGTTTGTCCTCTTATGGCAAATTCTTCATCATGGAATCTGGACCAACCTTAAGGCTAGCAGAATTTGTGGGATCCCTCCCTGGTGCAAACGCTGCTACCGGTCTATCGAAGATGTTTCACACATCTTCTTTACCTGCCCCAACTCCAACAGACTCTGGCAGGTGGTTGGAAAGAGAATTAGACTTCAAAAACGTCTCAGTTGGCAGCAAGCCCTGCTGGGAGAAGCGATCGATTGCTCCGCGACTCTCTGGAACGCCATCAGAGGGGAGGTCCTATGGAAAATCTGGCGGGAAAGATGTGCTTTCAACTTCGGTGACTCCCCCAAGGAGTGGTCAATTGAGAAATCGCTGTTCCTCCTTGGCAAAAGGATTGTCAACTGTAAAAAATCCCCCCCCTTTATGCATCATCAAGTACTCCTCTTGATCGATAACAAGCTTAAACCCAAGTGGGCCCCACATGAGGGTGATGAGAGGGTAATTAACCTTCTTTGTAATGTCATCTAAGCTCTGTAAAAGCTTCCCCTGCTTTGTGGGATTTTGGGGGTCCCGTGGGCACTAGTCCCCTTCCCTTGTACTTTTCTTTATTTAATTCAAGTTCGGGAGAGTAGGCTTATGCCGAACTTCCTTTATATTAAAAAAAAAGATCTAGACACAAGTAGAGATGTTTGGCTTGCATTGGAAAGGTTGTATGCTACAGGTAGAAGAGCAAGGAAGATTCAACTCAAAAATGAGTTGAATAACATAAAGAAAGATACAAGGACATCGGTCAATGATTACATATTGAAAGTTAAAGAGATTGCAGATCAACTAGGATCAATTCAAGCTCATGTGGAGGACGACGACTTGGTTGCACATACTCTCAACAGACTCAAAGATGATGAGAGATGGAAACCCTTCATTACTTCAGTTTATGTCAGAGGAGAATTACCAGATTTTGATCAACTTATTGCCCTCATGGTCACGGAGGAGATGAATCTAAATGGTTCTACTTCAAATCAAAAAGGATCTCAAGGACAAGCTCTTTATGTAGGATCATCAAGAGGTGGAAACAGAGGTGGAAAAGGTTCAAATAGAGGTCGAGGAAGAAGGAGCGATGATCAAAGGACTTCAAGTGGCTTCTTCAACACAAGAGGAAGAGGAAGATCAAGCGCTAGAGGTAGGAGAGACTACTACAACTACAACCAAAGACAAAGGAGTGAAGATAATAAGAACAATTGCTATATATGTGGAAGGTATGGACACTATGCCAAAGATTGTTATCAAAATGAAAATAATCAAGGTGGTAATCGAAGAGGAGGCTATTCAAGAAGAGGTAAACTACAAGGAAATTATGCAGTTGAAGGTAAAAGTGATGATTATGATTCTCTTCTTATGATGAATGTAGAAACTAAGATGAATTGCAATAGCGATGTATGGTATGTAGATAGTGGTTGTTCTAATCACATGTCTCATGATGCTTCATGGTTTTCTAATATGCATAATCCATCATGTAAAGGTCATGTTGAAACAGGAGATGATACAACACATAAGATTATGCAGGTTGGAGATGTTGTTATGGAGGATAAGAGCAAGAAAAATTGCTTGAAGGATGTACTTTATGTGCCAACGATCACTAAGAATTTGATGTCGGTTGGTCAAATGGTAGAAAAAGGTCTACAAGTGAGATTTAATCATGCAGGTTGCTTCATTGAGGATCCAAAGCAAAGGAGGTTAATTGCTAGAGATCAAAAACAAGGTAGATTGTTTACATTCAAGGTAAACCCAAATCATACAAACTATTTCTCTTATGGTATGCATCGAATAGCAGAGCTTGATCTATGGCACAAAAGGATTGGACACATGAATGTACATAGGTTAAAGGAGCTATCAAAGAAGAGGATTGTTGAAGGATTACCTGATCTTACTAAGCAACATATGGTGCATCTTTGTGAAGCATGTCAAATGGGTAAGCAGAGTAGACAACCTTTCAAGCATTCAAGCTATGTAAGTGATGGTTTGCTAGATCTCATACACACAGATGTGTGGGGACCTACTAAAGAGGCATCCTTGGTTGGTAATAAGTACTATGTATCATTCATTGACGATCATAGTAGAATGACATTTGTGTATTTTATTAAACATAAGAGTGAGGTCTTTGATTGTTTCAAGAAGTTCAAATCATATGTCGAAAAGCAAACAGGAAGGTATATTAAGAAGCTAAGATCCGATGGAGGAGGAGAGTATTTCTCTCAAGCTTTTACTGATTTTTTGTATGATGAAGGTATCAAAAGAGAAGTTACATGCAGGTATACTCCACAACAAAATGGAGTCGCAGAAAGAAGAAACAAAATCATAGCAGAAGCATCTAGAAGCATGCTTAATGATATGTGTTTGCCTAATTATTTTTGGGCTGAAGCTGTTAGCACAAGTGTTTACATTATGAATAGAGTTCCGACTGCTGGAGTTCATCATTTGACACCATATGAGGTATGGCATGGAAGGAAACCAAGTGTAAGTCATTTGAAAGTATTTGGCTGTGTATGTTATGTACATGTACCTAGTGAGGTGAGATCTAAACTTGATGCGAAATCAGAAAAATGTATATTTATTGGTTATGCAGATACTCAAAGAGGATATAGATGCTATAATCCTCATACCAATAAGGTTGTTGTGTCAAGAGATGTAAACTTTGATGAATCACTTTCATGGTATGCAGATAAGAATTGTTTGCAGGTCATGGATGAAAATGAAGAAGGTGTGGTTGAAGGAGATGAATGCATAGTTCAGCCATCAGGAAGTTTAAATGATGAAAGGAGTGGTTTAGATGAAGAAAGAGGATCACCTTTCAATGGAAGATTAAGGCAAGAGTCACCTCCAAGTGTTAAAAGTAAAGGTAAACTCAAACTTGTTGAAGTTAATGATGAAGGAGAGGAAATTAGTGATGTATGTGAGTATGGAGAATCATCAAAGGTTCCTAATAAGAAAGGAAGAGCATCTACATTGGAGGTAAGAAGAACTTCAAGAGTAAGTAAGCAATCTCAAAGGTATACTTATGAATCTTTAATGAATACTCATTATGCTTTTATGACAAAAGTTGAGCAGGAAAATGAACCCACATGTTATGATGAGGCCAAAGGAGATGAAAAGTGGGAGAAAGCAATGAGAGAAGAAATGGAAGCACTACAGGATAACCAGACTTGGAATTTAGTTCCAAGTACACCAAAGCAAAAGGTAATTGGTTGCAAGTGGGTTTTTAAGATTAAAAGAAATAGTGATGGTAGTGTGTCTAGATATTAGACTTGTCGCAAAAGGATATAATCAAACTCAAGGTGTGGACTATGAGGAAACATTTAGTCCAGTAGCAAATATGGCAACGGTGAGAACTTTGTTGGCTTTAGCTACAAGTAAAAGGTGGAATATATATCAACTCGATATAAAGAATGCCTTTCTTAATGGTGAGTTAAATGAAGAAGTGTATATGTCACAACCAGATGGTTATGTGGATGCAAAATGTCCTAATCATGTATGCAGGTTAAAGAAGGCATTGTATGGTCTTAAGCAGGCACCAAGGGCATGGAATGCAAGGTTGGTAAAGTATCTTATGCTGCAAGGATACACAGCGAGTCATGCTGATCCTTCACTTTATGTAAAACATGTAGATGGCATGTGTGTCTATGTATGCATTTATGTGGATGACTTGTTGATTACAGGGAATGATGCAAAAGCAATTGATGAGATAAAAGGTAATTTGGGAAAGGAATTTAAAATTTCAGATCTTGGTTTGCTCAGATACTTTCTTGGGATTGAAATTATGTATAGCGATGAAGGTATGTGGTTGATACAAAGAAAGTATATATGTGATATGCTGAAAAGGTTTGGTATGCAGGAATGTAAATTTGTTTCTACTCCAATGGAATGTAATGTAAAGCTAAGCGCAAAGGAAGGTGATGAGTTGCATGATATGAATGTATATAGATCCATGGTAGGATCTTTGATTTATGCAACAAAAACTAGACCTGATATATGTTATGCAGTGGGAGTATTGTCACAGTTTATGCATGAACCTAGAGTACATCATATGCATGCAGCGAAAAGAGTGCTTAGGTATTTGAAAGGTACCATGAACGAAGGATTATTTTATAGTCATGATGCTGATCTAACTCTTAAAGTCTTTAGTGGTGCAGATTGGGTTGGAAGCAAAGATGACAGAAGATCCACAAGTGGATATGTGGTAATAGCAGGAAACAAGACATTAACATGGAGTTCAAAGAAACAGCCTACAGTTGCTTTATCTTCTACAGAGGCTGAGTATAGAGGTTTAGCATTGGCTACTACTGAGGTTATTGTGGTTTAAAAAGTTGTTTCATGACTTGAATGTGCAGGTTGATGTACCACTGATATATGGGGATAACTTGAGCAGCATTCATATGACCTCAAATCCTATTTTTCATGCTAGAACAAAGCTGTTGCTCTAGCACAATGGTGAGAACCACGTTAAGAAGCTTCACCTCCTTAATGTCAATCCGAGGGAGAGGTAGGAGTGATATGAAGATCGTGAACGTGAGAGGATGTGAGAGTGAAGGTGAGAAGCACAAAGATGCACACACACATACACACGCACAATGAAGAGACAAGCAAGACACAATGGAAGGTGGGAAATTAGCTCTATTACTCAAGAATACTCTTACAAGCTCAAAATGACTCTAATCTCAAACAAGCTACAATGAACCAACCCCAAAAATGAGCTCTCTAGCTCTTTTTATAGTTTCTAGACTAGTTTTGACCGGTTTCACATCTAGTGACCGGCCTAGTTAAAAAATAAGTCCTAGATGCTATTTGGAAGGGTAAACGAAGTCTAAAAATAACGAAAATTGGTACGTGCATTCTACCTAAGCTCCTCAAGCTCGAGGACTCCTCGGCTTGCACAAAATGGAGCTATGGATTACAAAATGGGGTTTTCTATGATACATATGTTACAATTAGTGATAATAATCACTGTTGAATGTTTGGAGAATTAATAAGAAATATATTTGTTTGAAAAATTGATCCGCCTGGCTCCCTGCTTCGTCTTCACATGCTTCCGTGGCGTCTGTGCCTCTGGCTGCTTCCAACACCCCCCTCCCTCTCGCTTCTGTCGTCCCTGACAGAACCTTGTTGTGAGGTCTGCTGGATGTAGTTCTGTAGGAGGTCTTGAGCGAGGGTGTGTTCTGATATACGAATGCCTCGGGCTAGATCAGCCTCGAGTTTCTCCCAGTCGATAGGTTGTGGCTCGTCTGGTGGTGGGAGCTGATAATGTGTGGAGTACACCATTCGTTCACAGGCGAATAATTGCAATAAGTGTGTGGGCCTGCTTATAAATACCTCTGAATGGTACTCCCAAAAGCCGGTGGTGAACATTTCTTCGAATGTCTGCTTGTAACATGCCGGTAGATATTTGATCCTGCAGTGCCAGGCGTAACACACCCGTAGCGATGGCGTTGTGCTCATATCATAGACTAAATCAAAGTTGCCATGCTCGAAGCCCGGGGTGTTTACATGGGGAGCCTTGACGCGTCGGAAAACTTTAAAGACCATTTGCATCATGTCAAAGATTTTGACAGTCATGTGCGCGGCAATATCATCCATATGCTTTAACCTAGGGAGCCAGTGGCGGATCGTTGCCATCATGTAGCCTACGGTGGGTAACTCGATTGGTGGCTTGAAATAGGGATAGTTCAACCAGTCTTGGCACTGCTTATTGTTTTGTACCTTAATAGCGAATGCAGTCCAAGAGCGGCGTCGTGGGACTGGTCCCCAGCATGGATTAAATTTTAAGTGCAGCGGCGCTTTTACCCACGTGCTCATCATCTCTGGATAATTTTGCAATAAATCTTTGCGCCAGTCTGGTTGAAGGATTTCACCTCTCTGCGCCCTTGGTGGCAAGTCCTCTGGCTCGAATTGAGTGGCATGCGTTGGTTTCATACCTGTTTCTTTCTCTATGGCTAACTGGTATTCGGCCATTAACATGAAGTACGGTTTATATTGGAGCTCATGCCCAGATATGTATCGTCGCGGGGCCAATTGAGCAAAGAATGGTGACTGTAAAATTTTCTCTTCAATTATGGCCATGGCATGTAGCTGTGCCTCTACTCTGGCCGAGTGTGTCGTTCCGAGTTCTTCCACTGTCTTCATCCACGCGGGGGTAGGTAATTCATAGGTCATCTGGCCTTCGGCCGTGACACGTCCGCCTGGGATGGGTATCGGTTCGTATGCCTCTTCAAATGTCTCCTCCACCGGGATAGTGACGGTTTCTTCCTCAGCTGGTAGCTCAGGTGGGGAGTCTGGCCTTGGTGGTGCTTCATAGACTGCAATTCTAGATTCAAGATTTGTTACCTGGGCCCGGAGTGCGTTGAGTTCCTCTAAAATTTCAGGGGCAGGGTCCGCAGGCGCTGGTAATTCTGCTGCTACTTGTACTTGTTGTGTTGCTGGTTCTCTGAGCTGTAGCAGTTTGTGATCTTCCTTTAACTTTTGATGTTCTTCGTTCATACGATCATAGTCCTCGAGCAATCGCACATGATCATCTAGCAACATCCGCATCGATTCAGATGGGATTGCCTTGAATCTGCTCGGACTTAAGGGTTGGTCTGGATGGTCCAAAGCCGCTTCCAAGTTCTCTCTATTCTGCTCTTGGAGTCTCTGGTGCTCCTCTTTTGCTGCGGCTAAGTGTCTTCTTAGTAAGCCCATATTTCTAGTAAGCGTTGCATTGCGGACGGTCTGGGCTCGAAGTAGGTTATCCAAATCCGCGGTGGCCTCTTTGGTTTTCTCCTCACTTTCTAGTTCTAATTTGTGATAGGCCTCTCGTAAATCTTGGTATCGGCTGTTCAGTGAGGCGTTCTCAATTGATAACGAATTAAGCTGCGTTTGTAGTTCATTCGTCGTCTTCTGCAGCTGTTGATAGTTGGTGCCGAGTGATGCAAACTCATCGCGGACTTGCGTCATGCATGTGAACATGTGTTGAAATGCGGTGTCTATGGTGGGCGATAGTAGTAGTGAAGTGCTAAATGAGGATGCAGTGGGAGTAGATGCAGTGGGAATGGGAAATGGGGTTGGGACGGTGGATGCAGTGATGATCGTGGAAAATTGTGATGTGTCTAAAAATGTTTGTGCCGAGAGTGAAGTGAGTGGTGGTGCCGTGGGTGGTGAGATGTCCATGTCACTGGACGTGTTTAGTGTTGTGACTGTGAAAAGTGGTGTGATTGTGGGTGGTTGTGTAGGTGTGAATACGGGATTTACAAATGTAGAATAATTTACAGGGGGAATGGCTGAAGCAGCTTGGTGAAAAGGGGAAATAGGGGTTATGGTGGGTTGGGGAGGTGAGACTGGTGAGAAGGTTAGTGGGGTTAGGAAGGGGAATGGGGGTCTTAGAGGTGGGGGAAACGCTGGGAAGGATGAAGGGGTGAAGGGGTTAACATATGGATGCGGAGGGTTGGGTGTGGGCATGGTGGTATGAATGGGTAAGGAAAAGGTTGTGGCTATGTTGCTTTGTACAGGTGTGGGTGTGGGAGAAGCAGGTGGGTGTGTGGGGGATACGGGATGGGTTGGTGAAAGATGAGGTGAGAGAGGAGTAGAAGGGGTGGATGTTATTTCGAGGATAGTGGTGGTATGTACAACAGTGGTACGTGGTGGGGAATCTACAAGGATGGGTTCTGCGGTCAATGAACTTTCGGGGGCGAGGCGTGCCTCCCTGGCTTGTGCTGAAGATTGAGCTCCTGTTGGTACACGAATATACTCCCCAGGTTTTGAAAGTAGTCGCACTCGGCGGGGGTCAAACTGTGGTAGTTGCTTTCTTTGTAAAAACCTGAGTGCTTCATGGGAGCCTACTGATTTGACTAACTCTCTGAACCCTCTGATGTATGCGTCTTCGAATCCTCCGGAGATGAGTTCCTGTTCAATTAATGCCTGGCTCTCCTCTTCAGTTAACTTCTTTCATGCCCAGACTTTCTCCATGGTACGATATAATTTTTTGATGGCCAGCGTGTATGCTGCGGCTTCGAAAGTCTCATCTTCATATGTGCTGGTGTCGCCGTGTGTGTCGGTTTGTTGGCCTTGGCCCTCTGTCTGTCCGTCATGTGAGCCCTGGCTGGCTTCATTGTCGCCTTCATCGTCGTCTGTTTCAGTTCTTTCTTCTTCAGAGCTCGACACAGCTTGTCCTTGTGGCAGATCTCGTGGCGTGGTAGGGTAGCTGGGACGTTCATATTCCTGGGAGAATAGTTGTGCTTCTGAATACTGGAATTCGTTTGAGAATGCATCAGGCATCTCAAAATCAAATGTCGTGTTTATGGGGTCGGCCTCCATATGTGGGATCGGGAAAGAAAACGCTTCCGCACCAATAGTGGTGGGAGCTTCTGCTGTTGTGGTGGTGGGTTCTGAGGTGGCGGCTGCCTGAGGTGCAGCAGTACTAGTGGTGCCCTCCGTAACCACTGGTCTGGACAACCTTATGCGAATAGGTTGTACAGTGGGAGCAGCTTCTGTCTGTGGTCGCTCTGGAGAGGGTTGTGGTGATGGCGACTCTGGCACTTGAAGGCAAGGGATGGTGCCTCGCATGCGCTTACCTGCCCGTGTCCTACTGGGCTTCCTGGCTTTCTTCGTTGTGCCCTTGAATGCCTTCAGTTCTTCTCCTGTTAGTGCACGCTCAATTGGCAAGTCATAAGCCAAGCACATATACACAATTCTTGTGAGTGCACAACATCCATTAAGCACTTTTTTACGCTCCCATCTGTGCTGTGCCAGATACATTTGATCTATGATCCAGCTTGCCAGATCAACAGTTTGAGGTCCCGTGCATGCCAAATACAATCCGAACCAGATTCGTTTATGGGGCATGGTAAATCTGTCCTGAGCTGGAAATGCGAAATGTTGCATGCATATCCTTAGTGGCTTTGACAGCTCAGGTGTAATGGCCGAAATCTCCTCCCACTTAGTGACGTCCCCACGTTTCATCGGTTCTGGAATTAATCTCTCTCGATCTGTGGGTGTGTGGGTTCCATGAATCTTGATGGCTGCTCTGATTAAATCCTTGGAGAGGTAAAATCTCTTGTAAGGTGGATCATCCACTAAAGAAGGCAATATGAAGGTTCCTGGGATGTCCTTATTCTCCGAGGCCAGCAATGTAGTGATTAAATAATAGCACCTGTAAAAATCCGGTTTGGGCAGAGGATCACTGAAATACTCTGTGAAGCCTGCTCTGGCCCAAACATGAGTTAAATCCTGGGTGCTTTGTAGGGCTTCGAACTCTCTGGAGAAAAACTGGTATTTTCCCCACGTGCGGTCATCAAATGTCAGAGAGGATTCAAATATAAAGTCCGCGTCCGCAAGGGGTCCTGCAAGGCCCTGAAACCAATGAGAATTCCTGTGTATCTTTTCGGTGTAGCCCATGGGTGGGTTGTCGATAGGCATGGGCCCTAGAAATCCCTGAAATTCCGGCGGTGGAGCAGTCGGGTGGGACTCTGCTCGTAGCACGTTGAGGGGCACAGCCGCTACACTGGGGCCTGCTCCTGATGTTCCTTCGTCGGTTTGCATGGTGATTGGGTCGCTAGTGAGAAAGATCTGCTACAAAAGATTAACACATTAGCATGGAAATTAATTATGATCCCATTAAAGTGAGACCGCAATCCCTTTCCATAACTGATGCGTAACCCGTGTAGCCAAGTGCTGTGATGCGGTGGATGCAATGTTTTCTTGCAGCCCTAGTGCAGGTGTCTAGACTCCTACACGTTTCAGATCATGCATACATTTCTTGATGAGATTACGAGTGATGTGTGATGATGGTGGGTGAATTTATACAAGGTTTAAAGGTTAGTGATGTAGTACAAGGTTGTATGTTAGTCGGGGGGGTAGTTTTATCAGACATGGGGTTAGGGGGAGACGGTTGGACACGTTTCGGTATCCATTTCCTAAGGATCTTGGATTGGGTGGTGGGTTTCTGTTGAGGGGCAAAGGGTGGTGTCGGGTGAGGTGGTATCGAGGGATGAAATGAGTTGTGGGGGTTATATATTACATGGCTTATGGGTTGAGCTATGATACATGGTTTGGGTACCCAAATCTGCGTGGGTGTGGGTCTATGGGTAAGGTATTTCTTGGCGATCCAAATCTGTCGAATGCTCGGACCTGTAGAAGAAGGTCGAGGGGATGGTGGATATCGATTCTGTTTCTGTTCTGCCCTTTTTTTGTCGATTTCTGCTTTGCTGGAGTTCTTTGGTGCTTTTTGTCCTTTTGGCACCCATATTTGTCTGGTGTCGCTTCCTTTGGGTGGCCTGAACTGCCTTCCTTGTTGTTTCCTCCGATACTGCAGTCGGTCTGGGTTCCTTTGTCGTGGTTGACTCTGTTGTTGCTGGGGTTGAGAGGTCGGATGTACACTCTGCTTTGGAAAAGAAGGGAGATCCAACACTTGCGTGACCTGCCCATTAGGAAGTGATGCCTTATTTAACTTTAATCTAGGACAGTCCGCAACAAGTTTGGAAGGATGAGCACCGCAGGGTGTCGTGCTCATTTGGCCGCTGATGCAACCCACCTGACCGCAAATTGTGCCCATCTGCCCGCTGATTGTGCCCATCTGCCCTTGCAGTTGGGTAACTGTCTCTTCTAGTTTGCAGGAAGTCCCAGGGAAAATCTTCTGTCGTCCTTCTGATTGACAATTGTCTATAACCAAGCCCGAGGGGGTTGGTGTAGACGTAACGTGACTGAGCTGATTAAAGATCTGCCGGTCTTCCGTCGCATGTGTTTCATAGGGTCTAGGGTCACAACCGTCAAGCGGAATGCCGTTAGGGAAGACAAGCGGTATCACTCGCTTCTGCTCTAAGGTTCCAATCTGTAAGGAGCCTTGTCTAAGATTTAGGTCCACTGAGTGATCGTATAGCCAATCTTGGCCAAGGATTAGGGGTTCTATCAGGTCGTCATCATGGCACACTAGTAGCTTAGCTATCATCGTCATATCCTTAATGAGGATAGGAAGGTCCACCTCACCCATGCAAGGGGTTTCCATGCCTCCTAGGCCTATGAGGTATGCCTCAATTGGCCGCATTTCTATTCCTGAATCCTTATAGTGGGACCATCTAATCGCACTAGTCGCAGCACCTGAGTCAATTAAAGCCCTGAGTTCTTGGCAAGGGTTGCCGTGCTCTAGCCTAACCGTAATGAATGGTCTCCTGTCCACTATGCTAGGATGAGTGGTTGACTTTACTTGACACATGGCCATGGGATATCTGGGTGATGTTTCCAGATGGTTATAAGGTTCTCTCCCTAGTCCTTGTCTTCTTAGCTTCATGCGCTTAATGCGTTCTATGGCTTCTGCCTGAGCTTCCGCTCGTATTCTATTTTCTTCCTCCTTACGCTTCTTTGCCAACGTGAGTCGTCTAAGCATATCCTCAGTAAGAGGTTCTTGATATAACCTGACTCTACAGCCACTAATGTAATTAGGCATTATATCTCCTTCTAAGGTGGCTAGCTGTACTGCTCCACTTGTCGAAAGTCTGTTAATGATCATAGGTCCATAACCTCGCTTTTCTAACTTCCGTGCGTGCTGTTTCAGCGTATATACTAGAACTAAATCTCCTTCTTTTAGGCCTTTATCTTTCACATGTGCATCAAAATATGCTTTCTGTCGCTTCTTCGCTGCGTATATTCCTGCTGCTGCCTTTAGCCTGGTTTCTCCTAATCGTTCCAAGTCCATTATTCTTGCTGATAATTCATGGCCGGTCCACTGATGTTCTTGTGCAACCTTAAGGGTCGGTATCAAGAAGTCCAAAGGAAGCACTGCATTCTGACCAAAAACCATCTGAAAGGGAGTTGCATTGAGTACGGTCTTGTAGGCCACTCGATATGCCCAAACAGCGTGGTGTAACTGTTTGTCCCAATCTGAACGTTTGTTGTTCACGAGTTTCGTCAGTACGGTACATAGTATCTTGTTAGTGCTTTCAGCCTGACCATTGGCCTGAGGATGATATGGTGCGGATTTCTTGTGAATCACCATAAAATCCTGTAACAAATATTCAATGACTTGGTTTAGAAAGTGAGTGCCTCGATCACTCACTAACTCTATAGGCAATCCATATCTTGTAAAGACATTTTCAAATAAGAATTTTGCAGTCGTGTGTGCATCATTCTTTTTTGTGGCTTTTGCCTCTACCCATTTGGTTAGATAATCTGTGGCAACAATAATGTATTCCGCATGTGTACCTTTTGCAGGGGGGTTAATGGGTCCTACAAAGTCTATACCCCACTTAGAGAATGCACGTCTGCCCATCATGGGTTTCAATGGCATTTCATCTCTGCGAGTAGGAAACTGAGTTCTTTGGCACACGTCACATCTCTTTACATAGGTATGAGCATCCATGTGAGGAGTGGGCCACCATAATCCTGCAAAGAGAATGGCTTTGATTATCCTATCTGGTCCGAAATGACCTCCTGCAACACCTTGGTGTGCCGTCTCTAGTATGCTCAGATAATCGCTTTCATGAACACATTGTCTTAAATATCCATCTCGTCCTCTTTTGTATAGATTATCGCCAATAAGTGAATAGTCGTGAGCTTCCTGCTCTAGACTGCGTTGTCGAGCTAAGGTCATTCCTTGAGGGAATGTGTTCGTCCTCAAGTAGGTCACTAATGGTTCACTCCAGTCTGGTGTGAGAGACACGTGATACAATGTAGCATGCTCCACTCGTGGTCTTTCACAACAAACATGGCATTCCTTACACAACTTGTAGACATCTGCTTCCATCGTAGGCCAATATACTCCTAGTCTTTGCAGAGTCCGTAGTGTTCTATGTTTTGAATGATGTTGCTTTAGTGCACCTATGTGTGCTAATTGCAACCAATTCGCATGTTCCGATTCATCCACACAACAGGCAAGAATCTTTTGATTATCCTGTTTATATATGCTTCCTGCTATTATTTGATATTTTTGAGACTTGGTAATTTCTCCTTCTCTGATCTTTATCCTAGGATTCTTGGGTCCATAGGTGAGAATGGGGACTATAGGCTTAGCCCATTCTGGTGCTATCTCAAGGTTAAATAAGTATGCATCTGGTAATTCATCCGCTACTCCTTGAGGGGCTTCTCCTGAGGTTAATCTTGAAAGGTGGTCAGCTCGAAGATGCGTCTTTCCCTTCCTGACTACCACTTCAAAATCATACTCCATGAGTAATAGAAACCAACGTATCAGTCGTCCTGTGTTACATGGTTTGTTGACTAAATATAATAGGGCTTGATGATCTGTAAAGAACTTGAACTTGTTGGCCAACAAGTAGTGCCTAAACTTCTTTACTGCGTAGATCATCCCTAATCCTTCTCGTTCCGTCGTGGTGTAATTTCTTTCTGCTGCGTTCAGTTGTCTGCTAGCGTAAGCTATGGGGAGATCTATGTTACCTTCATTCGTGGGTTGTGCTAACACACATCCTATGGCGTAATTGGATGCATCCACATGTACATGGAATGGCTTACTCCAATCTGGGGTAGTCAATATAGGTGTTGAGCACAAGCGTCGCTTAAGTTCATTGAATGAACTTTCACATTCATCTGTCCACTCAAAATTGGTCAAAAGAGAGTACAAAGGCTTGGCTATGATTGCATACATGTGTATGAATCTCCTATAATAACCGCAATGGCCCATAAATGCCTGTACCTCTTTCGTATTAGTTGGTCTAGGTAATTCTGCAATTACCTTCACCTTTTCTTCGTCCGTAGAGATTCCATTTTTTGACACAATGTGTCCTAGAATTTTGCCTTGTCTGACCATGAAAACGCATTTTTCTGGGTTCAAACAAACCTGATATTCTCGACATTTGTCAAATATTTGTCTTAACTCTGGGATATGTGTCTGTCTTACAGTTGAATGAGCACATAAGTCATCGACATAAACTTCCAAGCTCTTGCGTAGGAATTCCTTAAAGACATGACACATGAGTCGCTGGAAAGTGGCGGGTGCATTTGTTAAGCCAAACGGCATTACACGAAATGCAAATATACCCCATTCTGTGGCAAAAGCCGTCTTGTGTTGATCTTCTGGAGCAATGGCTACTTGGTTATAGCCTGAGAATCCATCAAGAAAGCTGTAAACTTCCTTGCCCGCAACTCTTTCCAATAGATGTTCCGTGATAGGAAGAGGATAACTGTCTCTAATCGTGGCGGCATTAACTTTTTTAAGGTTAATACACACACGCAATTTTCCATTCTTCTTGGGCACAACCACAATGGGGGATACCCATTCGGTATGCTCAATTTCGTAAATGAATCCTGCTTCTATCAAGCGATCTATCTCCTCTTTAATCTTCGCAGCGTAGTTATCATTGTACGTGTACGGTTTCTGTTTTGTCGGTTTTGCATCTGGAGTCATAGGGATTCTATGAGAACATATATCTGGATCTACTCCTTTCAAATCTTTGTAACTCCAAGCAAAAACATCTCTATATTCGCGCAATAGGGCAACTAACTCTTCTTCTTCTTCAGTCGTCAAATCATGCCCTATATATGTGCATTATTCTTCTTCTCCTTCTATGGCAACCATTACTTTCTTGGTTTTCTCTCGGTTATCATATACTTGTCCATCATTCGCCTTTCTATTGGGCATCCGTACCATGATTCTTCTATCTTCGATTTCATATTTCTTGAAGTTCTCGGGTACTTCGAATAAAGATTCTTCTTTTTCTGTCATGGCTTCTTTCTTCTTTCTTTTCTTGCCTTCACTCTTATCAGTCACTTGAGTGGCTAACCTTACCTC
The DNA here is from genome assembly GCA_020310875.1 of Ceratopteris richardii. Classification (NCBI taxonomy): domain Eukaryota; kingdom Viridiplantae; phylum Streptophyta; class Polypodiopsida; order Polypodiales; family Pteridaceae; genus Ceratopteris; species Ceratopteris richardii. The sequence continues at coordinate 47,669,936 of CM035437.1, read as the reverse complement.
GTTTGTAATTTCCTCGTGTCTCTGAGTGTGAGTCTCTACTTCGTAGAAATATTCTTCCTCTGATGCAAAGGGTGGGTCCATGATAATTGATTCTAAATCAAAATCGCTTGCATCCTCAAATGCATCAGTGTCTGGTTCACACTCTTCTAAAATTGCATCGCCCATGATTGGCTCTATCGTGAAAACTGAAATGTCATAGCCATCCTCGTCACAGTGGGGTGTCCATTGTTCTTCATTGATGGCTACATCCATGGTTGCTAGAATCTCTGCCCAACCATGGGGTTCAAATTCCTCGTCTGGGAATACTACAGGTGCGTAGGCTGGATCTTGAAGGGTTCGTGGATGTTGTTCCGCACCTAAGGTCCTTGCTTCTAACCGTTCTTCCTCTTGTTTGGCTACTTTACACATCCATAAATGGGTATCCTCATGCAACCAAGAAGGATCTGATTCTAATGAGTGCACGGATTCCGTCTCTACTGGTGTTTTATGGATGGTATTCCATTGTATTGGGGGTACATCTCGATGTGAATAGTCTTTAAGATTGACTTTAGTAGTCACTCCTAAATGTTGCAAGTACAAAGAATTAGTTCCCCAATCTTGTACAATTTGCAACTGACGCATGAATGGTCGTCCCAATATCATCTCATAAGCACGATTTTTCGCAAAGTCACAAATGGCAAAGGTATGCTCAAATTCTACACCACAAGTGGTGAGAGATATTCCTTCTAGTAAGCCTAATGGTTTTTCTATGTGTCCATCAGCCATTTGCAGCTTCATCCTGGTGGGTCTGAGTGCTGGCTTACCCCAACGTTTCCATAGAGCGGTGGTAGCTATGGCTACTCCGGCTCCCGAATCTAAGATGGCTTTCGTGGTGTAGCCTTGATGGGTTATTGGAAGATATGTGTTACCTTCCTCTCCTTCGCTTACGTCTCCAATCTTTTCCACGGGTATCTCTGGTACCTTCTTATGTGATCCTCTCTGAGAGGGTGTGGTAGCTAGCTCAGGGAATTGATTTGCTACGTGCTTCCACAATTCTGGTTTTACCTTTAACAATTCCTCCAGAGTGAGATTACATTGTACTTTGGTATTCTTGATCACTTCCGTATTTCTAGGGATCATTGATTCTTCATTCCTCACTATTATCGTGGGTGCTCTCATATTAATAGACTTAGCTTCCCAAGGTCTTGTGAACTGAGGTAATTCTTGTAGAGAATTAGATTCAAATCCTGTGGGTTCACTCAGTCGTTCCACCTCTACATCATCGTAAATAGAGGGGATGTCTTGGGGAAATTGTTCCTGCAAATCGTCTATTTCTTGAATAGGAGGATGAGTTCCTTGTTCTTTTCTCCATTTCTCTTCTTGTATTTCTCTCAAAAATTCATGTGAGTACCTCTGTATGGAAGATAGGTTATCTTGACTTTCTGTATTAGGTACTTGAGATAGAGATGGTGCATTCCTTTCCTGTATCTCTGGGACAATAGGGTTCCTATGCTGATCCTCTTTCTCTTTGCTTTCTATCAAGTGTTCTAGCCTCTCCATTAGTCCTTGAAAGTGTAGTTCCGGTTTTGCCATGTTATTCCAATTAAGATATCTAGAGGCTTCAAACAAAGCTTGTGCTAACTCTACCATTTTCATGCAAAGTTTAGTTCTCTCAATTTCTAGATCAGCTCGAGGGTAGTTTTTACTCATTTCCGTTACTTGAGGTCCCTCTTTTATTCTAGCCTGATATGCATGAAACATCATGTCTAAATCTTCTGGTATGGGTTCTGCTAAAGCTGATCCTGATTTCTGAGCTGGATTTTCCTGATTTAATTCTTGTGAGGTCAATTCTTGTATTTTGGCTCTAGATTCCCTTAAACTTCCTTCCAACTCACTTATCTTTTTACTCCATTTTCTCTTTATCCTTTCTCTAGAATCTTTCCAAGATTTTGTCTTTTTACTGCTAGATTCTGCAACTTCACTAGTTTCGGCTATTTTCTCTTGATTAAGCTGTTGGTTTTGTAAGAGCGCCTGGGCTCTGGTTATAGCTTGGATAGGCACGTATGTAGGGTTGGATCCATCTACGTTGTTTACAATACCTATCACGTTGATCGGTGTCACATTTGTAGTGTTAACTGGGTTCTTAGGACAATCTTTGATTATGTGCTCTTTGCCACAATCGGCACAAAAGCCTTGTATGTTATAGTACTGTGATTGCCTTGCTATTGGGGGATGTGGACAGTCCTTTATGAAATGATCTCCTTGGCACCTAAAGCATGGTCCTCTAGGGCCCTGTGGTCTCTGTTGTCTCAGTTGGGGCCGTGGGTTTGGGTTTGCGTACATCACATTAGCATAGTCTGGCTCCCAACTAGGTTCCATTGGAGGACTATCATAATGATATGTCTCCACATGTTCTGGTGACTCCGTGTAATAAGCGGGTGGACTAGTTACATGCGTAGAGTCAAAACTGTTTGAGTTTGGGTCACTTTCGGTGATCAAAGGTGAAGAAGGCACTAAGGCCCTACTTAGGTTCTCTTCTGTAGCAGCGTATTTGACTGAGATGACATTCGCTGGTGGGGGTGGCTGCTGAGCTAAGACGGGTTGAGGTCTCTGTTGAGCCTGGTATGGGTAGTTCTGGGGAGGCCTATAGTAATAAGGCTGAGCATTGTATTGGCCTTGATACCTACCTGGCTGCTGGTATGTTTGTGGGTAGTTCTGTCTCACGGTTTGTTTGTTGTATGGGCAGTCCTGAGCCGTATGATTCGTGTATCTTCTCTCAATTGTGAAATATTGGCCACTAGGGTTGGCGTGAGGTTGAGGTGCATTGGGGCACATGTTTGCCAAATGATTTCCACCACAAGCGTAACAACGTACATTAGTTGGTAGCTTGGGCACCTGTTTACTAGAAACTCCTAGTTTTTGGGCCACTTTTTCTGCTAGGTCCTCTATCGAATTAGACAATTTTGTGGATGCTAGAGAAGAACAATCTGAATCCTTATAGACCTTTGAGAGCTCTAATTCCTCTCCTAGGTTATCCTCAATGTCTATACATATTCTTACACACTCCTCTAGCGTTCTGGGTTCTTTTAGGTACACATACGAGCGTAGTTTAGCGCTCAACAAGCCATCTAGGAACAGTGATACTTGTTTGGCTTGTGAGGGTAGCTCTTGCATTGGACATCGCTCAACATATTGTCTGAATCTACGACCTGCCAGTCTTACTGTTTCCTGAGGGGTCTGTTTAAAGCTATGAATCAACGAAGACGTGTCATGTCTAATCCCACTTTTAGAGAATTCAGTGATGAATGACTCTAAAAAGTGATGGATGTCTCTAAATTGCCTTTGTTGCAATGGTTGGAACCAAGTTAAAGCGGTATTCTTTAACGTTAGTCCAAATGCGTTGTACTGCGTGAACATGTCCTCGACTTGTTCTACTCTTAGTACTTGCTTGAATTCTGCAACATGGTCATAGGGATCTCCTGTCCCATCAAAATAATTCTTCATTGATTTTACTAATTGAGTGGGTCTCAATACTCTTGCATGTTCGCGTGGTCTAGGTAGAGGAAAATCATCTCTACCACCTAGTATTCCATGATCTCTTTGTCTATCCGTTCTATTAGTGTTCGTGGTTGTTCTATCTCTCCCTATGGGGTGATTGAAGCTTACTTCCAGTCTCTCGTGATTTCCTTCTCTTTGATTTCCATGGGCTGAGGATGTTCCTGCCCCTTGTTGATTTGCATTCATGTTTGTTCTAGATGGAGGGAATACCAGTTCACCTCTCCATGTGTATGTGTTTTTAGCGCGCTCAGGCACCACAAAGACTCTTTCTGAAGCCTCATCCAGGTATACCACCTTTCCAGGTGTATCTGGGTCCTTGAATTCATAAATTGTAATGATGCCTACCTCACCAGGGTGTTCCTTTCTGTACCTCCAAAAGGCTTCGTCTGTCTCTTTATTTACGAACAACTCGGTGCTCCTGTTATCTTGAGGGATCCACTCTGGGATGAGTACTCTCGTTAATACAGATTTCCCTCTCGGTGTTCTGGGTTCTTCTAACGGTTCTTTTCCTTGAAATTTTGCTTCCGTTTCTAATTGAATTGTGCCAAACTCATTAGTATCGTTTGGCTGCGTACTTAGGACGTACATGGTTCCTTCTTTGTCTATGTAAGCGTCTCTCTCAAATTTCACCACTGGTCTTTCCAATCCAATGGGTTGATCAGGGTTATGCAGTTGCACCACTTGCCTTCGCAAACCATCCTCATAGATGCGAGCACCTAATCGGTTGGTTCGGAGAAACTCTAGCTGCGTTCTATAGGGTCCTTCTGGTTTTTCTAAGTATGCTACATGAGATCCTCCTTCTGGTCTGTCTGTGCTAAATGCCATTTCTGATTCGCTAGTTTCTGAGCTCTCGTAGGGATAACTATTATTCAATTGCTGAGCCCAAGATCGAGCTGTGGTTCTTACACTAGCCTCTGATGATCTAAGGCTTCTTCTGTCCGACTTACCTATATGTTTGCCTGATCTAAGGTTCATTAATTTCCTTCCTTGCTCACTCAATTACACACTTAGATCGTCAATGGTCCTTTGTTATTATTCTCTTGATTCTTTTTAATTTTCTCTGGATTCTTGTCTTAATTTATGCGTCAGGAATTCGACTTTCGTTATGATTTTGAGTTCTCGTTCCGTCAGACTTATGTTCTTTTCTTTAGGTTTTCGCGTCACACACACCTTTACTTTAAGTCTTAAACTTGAAAGAATTAAGTATCTTGAACTTGAGGCGTTCCTATCGTCGTTAACCCACAACTACCGTTTAGCCTAAGCTAAGAATTGACTGAGGGGGTTGAGTAATCTTCCAACCTCGAGTCGGCTTGTCTGGTTGCTCTGATGCCCTGTTGCCCAAGAAGCCGTGCTTCCCAAGCTCTGTTGTCTTCACTGCCTTACTTGCTTGCCTTTGATTGCCCTTGCTAGACCTGGAAAAATTCCAATATTAGACCAATTCACAAGATGATCAAACACTTGAGTATACACACCTTTTAGTCCCTTCCCTTTTGCCCAAATTTTCAATGTGTGCCCCCTGGCTTCCTAGTCCCAAACTAGGTGAACCTCAAAATGGCTTATCCAAAAATAGATGTATTCTTTATGAAAAAAAAACAGTTGAGCTCACGTAGTACTCGTCGCGAGCTTTCTAACGCACTATTAAGCTCAAAAAACGGACTTCGGATGAGAAAGTTACATGCGTTCAGGCCCTGGGGGGTAAAAACTGACAATCCAATTTTTCTTCCAATATAGGCTAGGGGGTCTCCTATGAGTCTAATGGTCCAAAAATTTTTCAAAAATACCCTCAAAATTGGTCAAAATTTGGAGCCCAAAATTTGCGATGGGGGTGGGCAATCGCGATGGTCTGGGACCGTCGCGATGGTCCGAGCGAACCGTCGCGATGGCGCGGGATTTGGACAATCGCGATGGCGCGAAAAGGCGAACCATCGCGATGGCTCGAAGTGAACGATCGCGATGGCGTGGGAATGGACCGTCGCGATGGTCCGAAAAATGAACCGTCGCGATGGCGTGATCAGGCGGACAATCGCGATGGCGCGGTCAACGGTCAACGGTGGACAATCGCGATGGTCCGAAGTGAACCGTCGCGATGGTCCGCGATGCGATGGCTTGAGCCAATCGCGATGGTCCGATTTTGGGCTGTCACGATGGTCCAAAAAATGAACCGTCGCGATGGTCTATCGTGACACGTGGCACTGTCGTGGCGATGGCATAAGCCAATCGCGATGGTCCGGGGTCAGCTGAACCGTCGCGATGGTCCAAGTGGACCGTCGCGATGGCTCAAGTGAACCGTCGCGATGGTCCGAAAAAGCGAACCGTCGCGATGGTCCGGCCGAGCCGTCGCGATGGCGTGAGCCTATCGCGATGGTGCGACACAATCGCGATGGTCCGAGCCAATCGCGATGGTCCACCAAACAACGAATTTTTGAAATGCAAAAATGGTTCCGTGTATGCGCAGGGATCGCCTACCTCGTGGTGTGGTCGCCTACCTCAAAATCCGAAAGTTGCAGACCATCGCGATGGTCCGCCACACTCGGAAATCTCTGACAGAAAGTACATTTTTTACCTGTTGGAAGCTTTCCTGAAGCTCTGAAGCTCTGTACCTGCAAGAAAACTCAAGAAAAAGCAAGCACATACAATCGCAAAAACTCTCTCTCGCTCTCTCGCATGCACAAATGAGGGGAAATGAGGTGAATGGGTGGATATGGTGAATTTTCTGATTTTTTTGGAGATGGAGATGATGATGCGATGATGAAGATGGGGTATGGGGAAGGTGAAAAACACTAAAAACTAAGTAAAAACAACAACAAAAACTGAAATTTTTACCTTCCAACGCCTCTTCTTGCTATACTCTTACCATCACACATTCGTCCTAGACTCGATCCCCGGCAACGGCGCCAAATTTGGTGTTGCTCTAGCACAATGGTGAGAACCACGTTAAGAAGCTTCACCTCCTTAATGTCAATCCGAGGGAGAGGTAGGAGTGATATGAAGATCGTGAACGTGAGAGGATGTGAGAGTGAAGGTGAGAAGCACAAAGATGCACACACACATACACACGCACAATGAAGAGACAAGCAAGACACAATGGAAGGTGGGAAATTAGCTCTATTACTCAAGAATACTCTTACAAGCTCAAAATGACTCTAATCTCAAACAAGCTACAATGAACCAACCCCAAAAATGAGCTCTCTAGCTCTTTTTATAGTTTCTAGACTAGTTTTGACCGGTTTCACATCTAGTGACCGGCCTAGTTAAAAAATAAGTCCTAGATGCTATTTGGAAGGGTAAACGAAGTCTAAAAATAACGAAAATTGGTACGTGCATTCTACCTAAGCTCCTCAAGCTCGAGGACTCCTCGGCTTGCACAAAATGGAGCTATGGATTACAAAATGGGGTTTTCTATGATACATATGTTACAATTAGTGATAATAATCACTGTTGAATGTTTGGAGAATTAATAAGAAATATATTTGTTTGAAAAATTGATCCGCCTGGCTCCCTGCTTCGTCTTCACATGCTTCCGTGGCGTCTGTGCCTCTGGCTGCTTCCAACAAAAGCATATAGAGGTTCACTATCATTATGTTCGAGAGAAGGCCATGAACAATGAAGTGCAGGTTTCTTTTGTTGGAACAAAGGATCAAGTTGCAGATATCTTCACCAAATCCTTGGATGGACCAAAGCTTCAAAGATTCAACTATATTCTTGGCATGAAGGAAATACCCTTTGAAACTTGAGGGGGAGAATGTTGCGAACATTTGTTTTATGTAGGGTACAAGTTTTAAATTATGTAAATACCTTTGGGAAGTCTTCAAATACTTCAAGAAGGCTCATATTATTCATAAAATGTAGCAAAAATACCACGTGAGTTCTAGAACATGGTGAGTCAAATTAGTGAGTCACAAGGGAGCTTCAGTGGTGTCCTAGTGGAAGGTCGATGTGGCTAGTTCTCAAAGTCCATCAATACTTTGCTTATTTGAGCACTTGAGTCATGTAATACCTCCATCCAAGTCTCTACCACGAATTAGATGTATTAGGAAGGTTTTAGATTAGTTTCCCATGCTATAAAAAGAGGAGAAAAGTCGTGATCTTGAGGGATGTCCAAGAGAGTCATATGTGTATCTCTACACTGCTGTAGTTTTGTATGCAGAGATTGTAGAGCTTGTATCTCCCTCATTGTATATCCAAATTGCATGTTTGATAGCTCATTGGAAAGCTCTTACTGTATACTTTCTTCCTGTAAATTTTCATAATCATTGGATTTGTGAGATGAGAGCAATACTCTCTGCAAGAAGTGTGTGTTCTCTGTTTTTTATCCCTGCTGAAGGTCTCCATTAAACCTCAAACTTGCAGAGGTCATATCTCCTTGTGTATGTATCCAAATCATGTGTTCTTTGACTTGTTAGAAAGCTCTTTAATTCTACTTGTATTCCGGAAAGTTTCAAAGTCATTGGAGTTGTGAGTTAAGAGCAGTAGTCTCTGCAAGTGATATGTGTCCTCAGGTTCATCTCTGTTTCAAGGTCTCCATTAAAGCTGCATATTGCAGAGGTCATAGCTCATTGTGTATTTATCCATTTTAGGTGTTCTATATCTTGTTGGAAAGCTCTTAGAGTCTAGTTTATGTGTGTGAAACAGTTTTGGAAAATTCCAAGTGAGTAAAGAGCAATTTGCTCTGCAAGAAAATTGGTCTGTGCATACAAGTTTGTGAAAAAGTCAACTAGGTCCTGTTGGGTTTCACCTACTTCTAGCTGTACTTTGGAGATCAATAAACTCCAACAGAAGGAGGTCACATTTCTCGACAGAAAGCGGAGGATAGCTTAGCTAGCAACAGTGCTTCATTCTCCTCATCAACGCCATCGACTATTCCATAACGACGTTCTTTGTCTATAGTCCAGCTGGTACATTTCGGAACAAGGCAAGATAAACAGAGGAGAAGCCACACTTCCTCTATAGAAATTCGTAGAATAGACCTATCGAGCAAAAAACGCTTGATGTGTGTGTGTGTGTTTGTGTGTGTGTGTGTGGAACATTGAGATTTTTCCTCCTCATATAAGAAAATGAAATTAAAGTGACTCATTAATCAATCTACCTAAAATTTTCAAAACATTCTTCAAGAAACAATTTACGGTGTATTTGAATTGGTAGTTGTGATTTATCTCATGAAAATCTTTTGCATATCTCATACAAATATTTCCACTAGAAATGTGGAAAGGATCCTTCAATTAAATTGAATTGATAAAGTTCATCATTTGATCATACCGTCAACCATCGCCTTTAACACCAACAAAATGGGGTTGTAGAGAGGAAGAATAGGTATATTGCTTAAATTTTTAGGAGTATGTCAAATGGAATTACTATGACTTTAAGATATTGGGAAGATGTTGTATGTACTAATGTGTATTGTTACCATTAGTGTCCATGTGAAAGGCCAAATGGCCACTAGAAACTTTTTTATATGTTCTTTAATAAAACATGTAGTGTCCTGGTCAGTCACGGACTATAATTCGACCGCATTTGTAACACCTAAGAAGGCTGTGTTTCGTGCTACATGTGTACTATGTTTTTATGCATATTTTGGAACCTCTATGCGGAGTACCATGTGTGGTGCTTGAAACTTGGTTTTCTACTCGAAGGATATCTTTGTGGAGCTCTCAAGAAGGAGAGTGCACTGTGGCTCATCACCATCAAAATACTTCATTGATATCAGAGCATCTCCATGCAAAAGCTTTGTTCCTTTTGTGTAAGCAAAGCGAGCAACTCCCCCCCACTGAAGGCTTTTGACTAAGGTGAGGACCAAGGCATATCTTGTTATCAGAGTCATCGAAGTTGCCATCAATGGCATTGGTTGTGCACAAGGGAGGAGCTCAATGATCAGGGAAGAGAGAGGTTCTCGATACTTCCTAGGAGGTCACCCATCCGATTATTGTTCCCCTTGGAGCTCGCTAAACCGTGGAAATCTCTTGCCACTAAGCTACACTCTTGTGGTGCTTGAATAAGGGGAAATACCAAGGTTCACATTATCTTCAACAATTTTTGGATCCTTAAAGCTTCATTCTTTGCTTTGAAAGCCTATTTTTTGAAGCATTTTAGGGGTGATTTATGTAGCCATTTTAGAGTACTTTCATGCATAGTTCTCTCATAGAGGTTTTAAACATCAAGAAGAGTGTTTTTTGTACTTCTTTGACAATGAGTGTTCACCGTTTGGGTTGTTTTCTTTAGCCACACTAGCTAATGTTCATGTTTTTTGAAAGGTTTTAGTTGTGGTGGGAGCAGCCATCACAAGTCTATGCAGATTGTTTTTGAGCCTAAAGAACAAAGTTGACAAACACTTGTAGATGTTGTTGGCCAGTGTCTGGGTAGTGAATTCAGCTTTTCAGTGCCATTTTATTGCATATATTGATCACATACACATTATGTACACTTTTGTGGATATCGCTTATGTATCTCCATGTGCTCACTTATATAGCAGTTATCTTTTGCATAAGGCCTTTTACATCTGATAAAGAGGATCGTAGTGAGGTTTTCTTAAATGGGAGACACCCAGATGTTGTAATCTCTTCGGTGATGTAGGTGGAAGACTTACCCAACCTCGCCATAGGACATGTGTGATAATTATTTATATGTGTTGGACAATCCTAGTTGGCTTCTTTTGGATAACTCATTATATGTAGTGGAGTCAATGACTCACTATGCCAGTAAACATGTCAATAATTATAGTTTTATGATATTTTGAGAGTGTTCATATGCTCATTTTGTAGAGGATACTTTGGCAAAATGTTTCCTGATTTTTTGGTTTTGTCACCTACATAGTGGTCGATTTACTCCTTGATACAATTATTGGTGTGAGCACATTTATTCTCACATAATCCTTTTGGTTTGTCATTATTGCTCATTAATTTCGAGGAAGTCTACTGAATTCTCTTCTAGAATTTGACACTTACTCAACCTTCTTTGAGCATTAGTGGTGTTTGGACTCTTCTAGCTCCATTATCATTCTATTCAATTATGTACCATCATGGCATCAGAGGTCTCAGGCACATCTGGTGGATTCGGGTCTAGTCCCAGTGTTCCAAGGAGGAGCGATCACTTGCAGGGCAAATACCATTTTGAGATTTGAAAATTTGATGGCACAAAATTTTCTCTATGCAAAAATGAGATCAAAGATGTGTTGATTTAGAGGAGGCAAAGGAAGCCAATAAATGGAATCATAAAGAAGGCTGCTGACATGGATGAAGATGATTGGGATTAGTGGAGCAACTCTATGACAAGCCTAAGTATTGGCTTGAGTCCCACAAAGTCATAGAAGAAGCCTTAAAATGAAGACTATGTAAAGTTCACTTGTGAACTTACCTCTTGTAACTTTGGAAGAGTTTACTTAATGTAAAAGTGAAAGAATCTTAAGTGGTTGAGTCCACTTGATAAAAAAGGGAAAGAGGAGCCACGAATTCGTGATTTGTGGTAGATAGAGAATCAAATCAATCACTAATTGATTGGAGAGTGATTGAGGGAAGTTAACCTCCCAAACTCAACTATAAATAGATGGCAGTTTTAGTCGTGATTAGAGAGACCTATGTGAAGACCTCCAAGCTGAGCTTTATGCCATATCAAGGTGTGATTCCAAGGCACACATATGTATCAGTAAGTCCATTGTATTTTACAAGCAATATACTTTCATTTTCATAATCATTTGAGTTCATATTTCCATGTTCTTGTGAAGTGTACTACTCACTGCCATATCTCTCAGTTTTCTCAGTCAGGTTGCAGAGATGGTTTCTCTGAGCTTGGTGCATCATTTTCAGTGACTTAACTTGGTAAAGTTAGCTCTATAAGTCTACTATATGCTCACCAATTTTCATTTCATTTGGATGTTTCAATCTTCAGTTATGTTCAGTTGAAGTCAACACTGTCTGTTCATTTTCACTTCTCTGTCAGATACCCGACTTTTTTACTCATCTTGTCAGAGTTGTTTCTCAGTGTGTACTTACCCAACTTCAATGATTTAAAGCTTTGTGGATTCCACTTACTGTCTAGTATAACCATAAAAATCTTCATAATCATTGGATTCCTAGATTTTGAGTTATGTTCATTTTTCTGCTCACTGGTCTCATTACTGTAGCAGCCTGTGAAAATCGGGATGATGTCATTAATTGTTAAACATCATTCTCAGTGTGTGGTTCATTATCTTTTATGAGATTACTCTTGAAAGTTAGCTCTTGAAGTTAAGTAAAGTTCCCCAAGAGGAATTAATCTAACTGCTGCTGTGCTCAGAGAATTATGCAAAACACTAGATAGGTGTATGAACCAAATTAGCAAGTTTTTCACCTCTAAGCTAACTCCAACTTATCTGTTTTGATCTATCTTTTTGAGAGTGATCTTCCAAGGTACATAGAGTGTCTAATAAATCCATTTTGAAGCTAAAAGGGCCCACCATATACTTCTGGAGTTCATTTGGTTGGTGTAGATCAAGCATTTTGCAACACCTTTTCATCCTCAAGCACATACCTATCCATCTCTTCACATTGGTATCAGAGCAAGGTTGGACAACATGGCAGATGGATTTTCTTCATCAATTGACAAATTGGATAGAGGTAATTACTCAGCTTGGTCATTAATAATGGAAGCTTATCTCCAAGGTAGAAGTTTATATGGTTATGTGGCTGGAGATGAAGTTATGCCAAGTTTCACGAACAAAAGTCAACCAACACAAGAAGAGCAAGAAAGATTGAGCACATGGTGCTCCAAGGATGCACTTGCAAGGTCTTATCTCCTCAACTCTATCTCTGCTTATGTTGCCTCACATTAGAAGTTGTAAGACATCTCAGAAAGTGTGGGATGCACTTGAAGCTTTCTTCCTTTCAAGTAGTAAAGCTAGGAAGCATCAACTATGGCTGGATTTCACAACTCTCAAGAAGGCTCCCAAAAAAAATGTGACTGATTTTTTCACAAAGCTCAAGGACATAGCAGATCAGTTACTGTAGCAAACCGTGAAAATCGGGATGATGTCATCAATTGTTAAACATCATTTTCAGTGTGTGGTTCATTGTTTTTTATGATATTACTCTTGAAAGTTAGCTCTTTAAGTTAACTAAAGTTCCCCAAGAGGAATTAAGCTAATTGCTGCTGTGCTCAGAGAATTATGCAAAACACTAGACATGTGTATGAACCAAATTAGCAAGTTTTTCACCTCTGAGCTAACTTCAACTTATCTGTTTTGATCTATCTTTTTGAGAGTGATCTTCCAAGGTACATAGGGTGTCTAATACATCCATTTACAATCTAAAAGGGCCCACCATATACTCCTGGAGTTCATTTGGCTGGTGTAGATCAAGGATTTTGCAACACCTCTTCATCTTCAAGCACATACCTATCCATCTCTTCAGAGGGATGAGTTAGATGAAATGGCTAGGTCTACCATTGAATTGCACCTAGTAGATAATTTTTACTTTAGATTATTAGAGGGTGAAAGTGAAGAGGAGCTTTGGAAGAAGTTATGCAGTACATATGGAAAAGAGACAACATCAAATGAAGTCTATTTGATAAGAAAGATATATGACCTTTGCATGAAGGACAAACATAGTGTTGGTGCTCATCTAAATGAGTTGATGCTATATTTTGCCAGTTAGAGGCTCAAAAAATGGATATTGATAATGAAATGAAAGAATTCTTGTTGTTATGCACCTTGCCATCATCATGGGATACATTTTGCACATCTATTAGTAATAGTGCACCTGGTGGTCAAGTGGTCTATGATGACATATGTGGAGCACTCTTGAATGAGGAGATTCATAGAAAATTGATGGTTGGCACTTAGAATGGAGTTGCATACAATGTCTGTGATTCTTACCAAGGAAAGAATCAGCAACTTGGCAAGAGTAAGAGCAAGGAAAATAATGGTTAATGGAATAAGAGTAGAAGTAAATCAAGGAAGAGGGATATCAAATGCCATTATTTTCATAAAAAAGGACACATGAATAAAGACTATTATGCAGTAAGGAATGCTAAAGGTAAATGATAGAATGTTGATGGGCATGTTAAATAGCTACCAACACCATCTACTTGGATTTTTAAAATTGAAGAAATTAATGCTATTTTTGATGATGTTGATGTGTTGACACTTGATAGAACTATGCCAATCAAGGTTCTCATGGCTAATTCTCTTTCCCACTAATGGCTCCTAAATTCTTGTGCTTCTTCCCATATGACACCACATAGAGAATGGTTCTTTAATTATGCAGCAATGTGTCTTTGTACCATGAGACTTGGTGACTCTTATTAGTGTGACATTTGTGGGGATTGGAGATGTGGTTGTGTAGCTCATTGATGGTTCAAAATTTACTATGCATAATGTATGCCATGTACCTCAGGTATCACATAGGTTGGTGTCAGTTGGTCAACATGATGACCTTGGTTACAAGGTGCTCCGCAATGCTCAATTCTTTTTCATAATAAAGGAAGAAAAGTTTGCTCACTTTATCCTTTATTTTAATCACAAAAAGAACACTTGTTACGTGTTAGTAAACAGCCTATGGTTTGTATTTGGGATGGCCGTTTGGCCACATATCACATAGTGGAATGGAAAATCTTTCTGGTTTTAGCTACTTACCTGTGTTATCTTTCTCTGATTTTTCATTTTGTGAGCATTGTCAATATCAAAAGCAAACTAGGAATGTGAACAAGATGTAGATTGAGTCTTGAATTTAGCCTTTAGATCTCATTCATGGAGATGTGTGTGGTCCTATGCCCACAAGTGATTAGGTGATTCTCTTTACTCTCTCACTTTCATAGATGTTGCTATTAGAAAAGTTTGGGTATATCCCATCAAAGCAAAGGATGAGGTATTCCTTACTTTTAAAAAATGGCTTGCTTCAGTTGAGACTAAAAAAGGAACTAAGCTTAAGGCTTTACGTTAAGATAATGGGGATGAGTATATCTCACATGAGTTCAACCTTTTCGCTCAGTCTAGAGGCTTTCGTAGAGAGTCTAAAGGTCCTTATACCCCAGTAGAAAATGTTGTAGCTCAAAGAATGAATAAAATTATTAAGGATAGAGTAGTTTCTATGTTGCATCATGCAAAACTTTCAAAAGGCTTTTGGATAGAAGTAATATCAACAAAGTGATTTGGATTCTATCCACAAGAATGGTACTTGGGATTTAGTACCTTTGAGAGAGGTACGAAATTTTTACTCTGTAAATGGGTATATGAGTTGAAATTTATATCAGATAGTGCTTCTCCAAAGTATAAAGCACTAATTGTTGCAAAAGGTTTTAAGCAACAACATAGTGTTAATTTCAAGGAAATCTTCTCCCCAATGTTCAAGATGACTACCTTGTGCATGTAGCTTGGATTCATTGCAATGGAGGACTTAGAGTTAGTCCAAATGGATGTGAAAACTAATTTCTTGCATGGAGATCTTCTAGATGAGATCTATATGGAGCAAACAGAGGGTTATGTAGTTCTATGTAGAGAAAGTCTAGTTTGTGAGCTCAAGAAGATCTTATATGAATGTAAAAGGTACCCTAGATAGTGGTACCAAAAGTTTGATGCTTTTATGATGTCTCAAGCTATTCTCAAAGCAATGAGGACCATTATCTCTACACAAAGAGATGCTTAAATGGTAGCTTGATATGCTTGATACTTTATGTCGATGATAGTTTGATTCCAGGGAGGTCCTCTTATGACTTGTCAATTCTCAAGAAGAAGTTGAGTCAGACGTTTGATATGAATTATTTAGGGATGCCAAACATATTCTTGGCATTCGCATTACTATTGATAGGATTCAAAGATGCATATTCTTGTCTCAAAGTAAGTACATATCCAAAGTACTTTATAGGTTCAATATGTAGGGTGGAAAGGTATTGAGTACACCTTTACCCACATATGTGAAATTGAGCAAGGATGATTGCCCCAAATCAAATGAGGAAAAGGAATTCCCAACCTAAATTTGTTATCATTCTACTATTGGTAGTTTCACATATGCTATGGTAGCTACGAGACCAAACATTGCATTTGTAGTGGGTCTTATGAGTAGATACATGTCTAATGCTAGCAAGAAACATTGGGAAGTGGCCAAGATGATTTTCAGATATTTGAGTGGCATTAAGGACAAGTGTCTATGCTTAGGTAGAGGAAAAGCATCCATTATTGGTTACATAGATTTTGATAATGTTGGTTGTGTAGACAATTGTAAGTCTACATTAAGGTACATTTTCATTTTGCTAGAGGTGTTATCTCTTGGAGATCTCATCTTCAAGAATGAAAAACTATTTCTACCATAGAAGCAGAGCATGTTGCAACAAGTGAGGCATGTAAAGAAGCATTGTTTCTTTCTCCTCTTGCTTGTGATATGGGTCTACCTCAGCATGTACCTTTTTTGCTTAGTGATAGTCGGAGTGCCATTGATTTGGCTAAGATCCGATCTATCATGCAAACACCAAGCACATTGAGGTGAGATGTCACTTAATTAGAAATTGCTTGACCACTAAGCACATTATTCTTGAGAAGGTTCATACTCAAGATAATGTTGTAGATGCTTTGACTAAAGCTATGACACAAGATAGCTTTCGAGACTACTGTCTGATGGGGGTTAGTTGATTCATGATCTTACACTATCACTTGTATACTGTGTAACATGCCCATCATGTGGGAGGTATAATTTGTATACTTACACTCAGGTATTCTTTATCATTCTTCATATTTTATCCCATAGTTACTTTGGACATATTGGCCTTTAGTGGGAGTTATTGTTAGTGTCCATGTGAAAGGCCAAATGGCCACCAGACACTTTTGTATATGTTCTTTTAAAAAGTATATAGTGGTGTGGTCAACCTACAAGTTCGGTTGTATTTGTAACAACTTAGAAGTCTGTGTTTCGTGCTCCCACTGTACTGTCTTTTTCTGAATATTCTATTTCCTTTGTGTGGAGTACTGTGTGGAGTACTGTGTGGAGTGCTTGGAACTCAATTTTCTACTCCGAGGATATTGTAGTGGAGCTCTTGAGAAGGAGAGCGCACTATGGTGCATCACCATCCAAATACTTCATGTACTTGATGCATAGGTGTCCACATCAAGGGTACATGACATGAAAGGAGAGGAGGCATGGAATCAAAGGAAAGCCAACATCTCACACATTAGAGTCTTTGGGTTTGTATGGTACACACATATGCCACAAGAATTGAGAGGTTAGATGGATGCAAGGGCTGAAACATGTATGTTCATTGACTATGCTATGGAGAAAAAAGGTTATATGTGATAGAACTCTAATAAAAAGGAGTTAACAGTATCTAGAGATTTAGTTTTTAATGAAAAAAATTCATAGTATGCTTCCATAGTTCCATTGCAAGATGAAGATATTGAAGATGTAGAAAAGAGATATGTAGTTAGGCTTTAAGATAGCTTGGAAATTAGCGGTCCAAGCATACAAAGAAGTTCAAGCATGGATTTAGCCCATCAATCGACGAATAAAGGAAAGGCTAGATTGGCCAATCTTTTTGAAGATTGACATGAAGTTGAAGACTTTGAAGAACCTATGTTAGAAGGGAGAGCTACATCAAAAGCAGAAATCAAGGCACCAAGGCAAAGAAAGTTCATTTCACCAAAAGGAGAAGGAAGAAAGTCAATAAGGGTAGAACATCCAATGTCAAGGGTTTTCTGTTATAGTTATATTGCTAGGCATTATGCTTTTATGTCTAGGGTGATCAAAGTTCATGAATCTTCTACCTATGAAGATGCCAACGACACAAAGGAGTGGCAGGAAGCTATGGAAGAGGAGGACACAACCCTTGAAGACAACATATGGAGTCTAGTTCTAAGTCAAGAAGGGATGATGGTAATGGGCAACAAGTGGGTCTACAAAGTGAAGAGAAATATTGATTGTTCATTTGGTAGGTATAAAGCAAAACTTGTGGCAAAGGGATTTGCTCAATCCTATGGGATTGACTATGAAGAAACATTCCCCCAAGTTGCAAATATGACCACAACTAGGGCAATCATTGGGGTTGCCACATCTAGGAGGTGGCCAACATATAGTTTGGATGTAAAAAATGTTTTTCTTAATGGTGATTTATAGGAGGCAATCTACATGACTCAACCACTAGGGTTTTAGAACCTAAATATTCTTTTTTTATTAAACTTAGAAAAGCATTGTATGGTTTAAAGAAGGGTCATAGGGCATGGAATAAAATGCTTGTGGACTATTTGTGCACATGTGGATACAAGGCAAGTGATGCAGATCCCTCACTTTCCCTCCCTATGCGTGTATGTGGATGACTTCATCATAATTGGAAGTGATGATCCGGGTATCAAATGGATCAATGACAAGCTTGGGAATGAACCAAAGATCTCAAATCTTGGAGTGCTCAAATATTTTCAAGGAATTGAATTTGTCTATGTAGAAAATGGTGTCTACCTAGCTCAAATGAAATATTTTCTAGATGCACTTTATAAATATGGTATTAGTTGATGCAAGCCACTCACACAACCTATGGATCCAAACACTATGTTATGTGCAGGTGAAGGGAAACCTCTTGAAGATATCTCAGCATATAGAAGCATAATTGGAAGTCCTAATTGTGCTACCATCACAATACTTGACTTGTGCCATGTTGTAGGAGCTCTTTCTCAATTTTTGAATTCGCCAACTGATGTTCATATGAATGCAGCCAAGAGGGTGCTTAATTACATCAAGCACACTGTCAACCAAGGGTTCTACTACCCTTATGGAGATGGATTATAACCACAATTTTATAGTGATGTTGATTGGGTTTGTTCAAAGGAAGACTGAACGAGCACATGTAGCTATTTCTTCATGCTAGCTCAAAAACTCATCTCATGGATGCTTAAGGAGCAACCTAAAGTTGTATTAGCATCTATTAAGGCTAAATATAGAGCATTGGCACTTGCTACATGTGTGATCATGTGGCTCAAAAATCTCTTCAGGGAGTTGGATATGGAGGTCAAATAGTTTACTATATGTTGAGATAACATACCAAGCATTCATCAAGCAAGCAACCCTATGTTCCTAGAAAGAAGCAATCACATAGAGATCCATTATCACTTCATCTAAGAGAAGGTACTAGAAAGGGAACTTAACATCAAGTACATCAACAAAAGGGAGCAACTATTAGATATCATGACTAAATTCATGGTTGCAAGCAAGTTGGAGAAGTTCTAGATCAACCTCAACTTGAAGGAGATCAATGGAGACCAACACTCTAGCTTAAGGGGGAGTGTTAGAAATGTACAAGCTCAAGTGTTTTTGAACCAAGGCTTAAATCAAGTGCCAAATCACTCCACTTAGCCACTTTTCATTGAGTTTTTCACCTCAAGATTCCATCTTACTTGATGGACAAAAAAGAGGATTTTGGAGGCATGATTTAAGCTCAAATTCTACAGCAATGTTTGGCATTATATTAGGAAAGATCTTGGAAGCAATTTATGAACATCCTCTTCATTAATTTGTGCGCTTTTAGGAGCTCATTGAGAGTTTATACACAAGGTACAACCTACCCCCTAACTTAGCGAGCCCCCTACTAGTTGATGTTTTCTTTTACATAGAATTTTGATCATCTGTATGTCATTATGTAGGTGTTTGTTTCATGAGAAAGATAGCTCATCTTATAGCTCCTCTTCTAAGCTTTCATTTGAATATAATCTCATCATCCTGTATAATATCCTTGATTATATTTAATTTGAAAGATCTCTAGTACATATTTGCATATTTCCATATATGGGTGTGACGAGGTACACATAGGTATAAGGTACTAGTTTGGGAAGATTTTGATATGTCTTGTGAAAGGAGGGTGACAAGGGTCACATTTTCCAAATCGTATGACCTACAACTTGTTAGAAAGTTTAGAGAGTCTACCCTTACCCTAAAATATTTAATAGGTTGAGTCCTCTCTTCCAGAGGGCATTTGAATTTTTGGTGGACTATGGTAGTGAACTATTTGATCCTAGGGGGGGCACATTAATCTTGTACTACAACTAGTGGATATAATCCATCACTTCATAAACAAAGAGTTAAGGATTACAACTTTATATAATCATGCATACCTAAAAGGATTAAAAAATAGGGTTTAGGGATCTAGAGAATCATACAAACCTACCACAATAAAAGTTAAGGTGTGGGTATATACAAAATCATAGATACCTAAACAAATAAAGAATTATGGTTAAAGGATCTATAAAAGCACACCTACTTCAAATAATGTATATACTCCATCATTTCATACACAAAGAACTAAGGCTTAAAAATTTATACAAGCATGCATACCTAAAAGGATTAAAAAATATGGTTTGAAGATCTAGAGAAGCACACAAACCTAACACAAAAAAAATAAGGTGTGGGTATTTATAAAACCATAGATACCTAAACAAATAAGGAATTATGGTTAAGGGATTTAGAACTACAACTAGTGTATATACTCCATCACTTCATACACTATGAATTAAGGCTTACAAATTTATCCAAGCACACATACCTAAAAAGATAAAAAAATAGGGTTTAGGGATCTAGAGAAGCATACAAACCTAACACAATGAAAATTAAGGTGTGCGTATTTATAAAATCATAGATACGTAAACAAATAAAGAATTATGGTTAAGGGATCTATAAAAGTATATATACATTAAAACATAAGAATTAAGGTCTAGGAATAAAAGAACACATATGTGAACACATATAAAAATAGTGTTCAGGTATTTATACAAGAATACATACCTAAAAACCTATCAAAAAGGGTTTGAGTATTTATACAAACATAAATAATTTCACACAAATAACAATAGAGTTTATGAATATATGGATGTTTTTATGTAAGCACGTAGGTATGCATATATTTAGGTATGCATATTTGTATATATTTGTATATTTATGGTTATCTATGCATGTTTAATTCATACTACACATTTTTTGTGGTCAAATAGTTTTTGTGTGAATTATTGGAGCTTATTGTTATGATGTTTTTGTATTTCATGCAAGTTATAATTATGGGTTTCTCATTATGATTATGCTTCCATAGGTTCATTCATTCTAACGGTGTATGATGCACGTGTCTATGCATCCATAGTTCTGTATGATTATCATTATGGATGTGCATGTTTTAATGGCATGCACAAGTTTTAAGGTTGTGATGTTGTTGTAATGCATGCAGGTTATGGTTGTTGGAGTTTGAGGTCTATGGAGGCATGCAAATGGTACAAGGAAGAAGAAGAAGCTTGGAGCACAACACATAATAGTGAATGTATTACCAAGAGACTGTACAAAGACAAGTGACTTGTTAGAGTTATAGGCATATATACAAGCCGAGGAAAAAAGCTCCTAAAGAGGGAAAAAATTCCTTGATGGTCCTGTTGGTTGAATTTGAATTCAAATCGTTGGCTCCAACAAAAACTATGAAAGAGAATATGAAATGCCCGCATTTATCTCGAGGTTCAGAGGTCATATTCATGTACTTTCATTGCAACGAGGAGCTCAACACATAGCTCACTCATTTTGCACTCATTGAACAATGAGTTATTTCCAATGAAATTGTACTTTTACATAATTTAATACATACATGTTCATTACTTTCTACTCTCGTATCTCTGTCAAACTCCATCAGAACAATGAACTTATCTGAGTTGGTTCTCACTTTATAGAGGATCATTTCTCTTTATTTAAATCATGATAACTCAAGCATACTGTCTAGTTTAATCCTATAAAGGTTCATTGATAATGGTTCTCGCCATCATCAGATATCAATCAATCTCTGCTCATTGGTCTATGACTATCAAGGCCCGTAAAGGTCGGGATGGATGCTTAACTAGCTAAACATATTTCTCTCTACATATCTCATCATTTCAGATGAGTTCACTCATGATTTGTAGCTTGTTAAGCCAACTAAAGTTCCCCAAAAGGAATTTTATTCATTGTTGTTTTAATCAGAGAATGGTGCAAAATGCTCAGTAGGTGTCTCAATCAAAATAGCATGTTTTGTACCTTGGATCATATGCCTACATGTCTGTCTTGATCCTATCATTAGTGGATCATCCTCCAAGAAACATATGTGATTACTTATGCTTATTATCTAGAATAAGAGGCCCACAACACTCTCAAGCCATCACTTATAGCAGTTGTGAAGCAGGTTTTAGCTACAACAACTCATCTCTTCTGATTATCCACCATCTTCTCCAACAGGTCCTAGTGTGTTCACGCACATCACTGCCTAAATATATCAACAAAGCCCCCCTAGGAGTGATGAAGTGAACAAAGGTCTGGCACTCATGTATAAGGAAGCACCAAGTTATGTGGAAACAATACACAAAAGGAAGTAAGCCCAAAGCTTTGCGAAAAGATTCAAACTTATCCCAAGGTAGAGCCTTTGTGAAAAGGTCTGCAATTTTCTCTTGTGTGGGCACATATGGAAAACTGATCTCTCCAACAGAGAACCTCTCCCTAACATAATGATAATACACCTCAATGTGATTAGTGCGAGCATGGAACGCATGGTTCCTCACAACTACCAATGTGGTATGACTATCAATGAAGATGGTGGTGGCAAAAGACTGACCAACACCCAAAATCGCCATAAGGCATCTAAGCCACACACACTTAACAATCATTGTGAAAGCTTCCCTATACTCAGCCTCACAACCAGAAGTGGCCACACTAGACTACTTCTTGCTCAACCAAGATTTGCATGAGCTACCAAGGATGAGCAAAAACCACTAGTGGACACACAAGTGTCATAGCAACCAGATCCACTTAACTGCCTACCAATGCTTGACACTTGGGTAATGCATAAACTTGATCATTTGTGAGACATCAAACTAAATATCAAGTCGCGTAATGCATAAGTAAATCAAGCATCTAATAGCGTGTTGATATAGAACAACATCAAATGCATCTTGAGCATCATGAAGACTCAACCATAAACCTATCTCCATAGAGTGGCAATAGGCTTGCATTCTTCAAGGCCAAAATGCTGCAATAATGTGTCAATATATATTTTTCTCACAAGACTATTCTACTATCAACTTGCATAATCTAAATTCCCAAATAATGATGCAAATGCCCCTAATCTGAGATCTCAAATAAGGCATGCAAATCAGGCATAAAATCAGCAATATGGTTAACATGAGAACCACTAAGGAGCATGTCATCAATATAGAGAACAATGATTAGACGCACATCATTTGCACGCGTAGCATATAAGGTGCTCTTAGTTGGACTATTCTCAAAACCATGTGCAATCAGGTAGGCATATATCTTTGCATACCAAGGACATGGTGCTTGCTTCAAACCATATAATGCCTTTTCAATCTACACACTCTGTTCTCATGGCCTTTTCTGCACAAAACCATGGGGTTGATAAACAAACATTTCTTCATGTAAGTCACCATTCCGAAGTGTATTTTCAATGTCCAACTGATGTACATTCCAACCATGATGAGCTGCAAGTGCACAAATGCTACACAAAGTAGTCACTCGGCATGTAGAAGAGAATGTCTCATCAAAATCAATGCCTCTTTCTTGAGCATAACCCTTTGCAACAAGCCTAGCCTTATACATATCCATTATTCCATCAGGCTTACGATTCAGCTTATATACCCACTTAGTGCCAATGGCCTTCTTGCCAGGAGGCAAGTCACATAAAATCCAAATAACATTTTTCACAATAGCATCGTATTGTGACTACATAGTAGGCATCCAATTTTTTGAATTTTGTGTTTCATCAAACAAAACACATTCATTCTCATCATAGAGGTGCAACTAATTTGCTATCTTGCAATGTCTGCACTAGCCACTTAGACATAGTTTTCACCTTCTCAATATCAGGTCTCTGATCAACAAGTGCATCATGTAAACTTGTATCATAGATATGTTCATTTGAAGTCGACTATATCTGTTCATACTTTACTTCTATGTGAGCACTCCATTAGAACAATCATTTTCTCACATCTTGTTCTCAATGTGTACATCATTTTCCATGATTCAAATCTTGATAGAATCATCATACTGTATAGTATATTCCTACAACATTTCATAAGAATTGCATCTTGGAATCTCGAGATATTAACATTTTTTTGCTCACAGGTCTCAGTACTTCTACAGCTCGTAAAAATCGGGGTGATGCTAAAACTTGCTAAACACTTTTCTCTTTATGTAGTCCATCAATTTTGATGAAATAACTATTTATTCCTAGCTTACTAATTTAATAAGAGTTCCCCAAAAGGAATTATGTTAATTGTTGTTGTGGCCACATAATTGTTTTTAAAAAAAGACTTCAATAACTACATGGAAGACTCAAATCAACAGGACTCACTACTAATCATGAATATGGCCATGCCACAAGGTAAATCTGATTAGCGTGTTTTCTACATAGATTCAGGTTGTTCCAATCGTGTGGCACGAAATGTGGCCCTTCTATCAGATTTAGAAGATCCAAGGAACAAGCATGCATTGCAGACAAGTGATGATACAAGGAATTTGGTGAAAAAGATAGGAAATGTGAAAGAACCTGATGGAAATATCAACCCACTTAGCAAGGTACTCTATGTCCCTACCATCACAAAGAACTTGATAAGTGTAGGACAGATTGTGGAAAAAGGCCTACAAGTTAGGTTCACAAAAGCAAGAGCATTTGTTGAAGACCCAAGTCAAGGATTTAGGATAATTGCAAAGGGTGAAAAGACATGTAGATTGTTTACATTTGAATTACAAGATACCAAAAACATTGCTCTCTTTAATTATGGTAGTCAAACACTCACAGAATTGGTAGTATGGCACAAAAGGTTAGCAAATTTGCAAGGAACAAAGTGTACTTGGACTCCCTAACTTGTCAAAACAACATATGATTTATAAGTATATTGCATGTCATTTTGGAAAGTCTCATAGGTTACCATTCATGAAGATAGGATATATGCATGGAGATCTCTTGGATTTGGTTCATACAGATGTACGGGGACCTAGCAAGGATGCTTCAATATCTAGATCAAGGTATTATGTCTCCTTCATTGATGATTGGAGTAGATGGACTATATTATATTTTATGAAACACAAAGATGAAGTCTTCTCATGCTTCAAAAGATATTTGGCTCTTGTGGAGAATCAAACAGGCAAGATAGTAAAGAGACTAAAGTTAGATGGAGGGGGAGAGTATGTCTCCCATGAATTTGACTCCTTTCTTCAAGAAAGAGGAATCAAAAGAGAGATCACTACAAGGTACACCCCTGAGCAAAATGGAGTGGCAGAAAGACGGAATAGGACAATTGTTGAAGTTGCAAAGTCTATGCTAAATGAGAAGCACTTACCTAATTACTTATAGGCTGAGGTTGTATCCACAACCACTTATTTGATTAACACATTACCTTCAAAATCACTTGACGGCATGACACCATATGACGCTTGGAATGGAAGAAGACCAAGCTTAGATCATTGTAAGATTTTTGGATGTATTGCTTATGCTCATGTTCCTTCATAAGTTAGAGGCAAGATGGATCTCAATGCAGGGTGTCTATTCATTGGATATGACAACAATCAAAAGGGCTACATATTATACCCCCAACAACCAAAGGATTCTTGGTGAGTAGAGATGAATTATCTGATGAGAATAGTTCTTGCTATGAAGATTCATGTAGAAAGGTCAACCTACCTTATGATCTTGAAGAAGATTTTCCAAAAAGTTGTTAAGCATAATTCTTCTAAAGTTGAAGAGCAGGATACCTCAGAAGATGATGAAGCAAATTAGTATGAAAAACTCAAAATGTGGAAGTCTAAATGTAAAGCAAAAATGGAGGAACTCCGACAAGAGGCAGAATCATCACATCATGGCCTAAGAAGGTCCATGAGGGAGAAAAGAAAACCAAAAAGGTATGGGTTTGATACTTCTCTAGTCACTAAACATTCAATCTATCTAGCATAGGACATAAATCAAGAGGAATCCTCAACATTTGAGGAAGCAAAGAAGAAATCATAATGGAGCCATGCAATGGAAGAAGAAATTCAAGCTCTTGAGGAGAATAACACTTGGGAGTTGGTTCCCAAGTCTCCATCAATGAAAATGATAGGCTCAAGATGGATCTACAAATTGAAGAAGAACTCAGATGGCTCCATTAACAGGTATAAGGCAAGGCTTGTGGCAAAAGGCTTTGCAGAAACTCACAGAATTGATTATGAGGAGACCTTCTCTCTTGTGGCAAAGATGCCTACTATTAGGGTTTTTCTTAGTATTTCCTCTTCCAAGAATTGGACGATACTTCAATTGGATGTAAAAAATGCATTTCTTAATGGATGGATAATAGAAGAGGTATATATGGCACAACCACCTAGCTTTAAAAATCACATATATCCTCATTATGTGTGTAAACGTAATAATGTTTATATGGACTCAAACAAGCCCCAAGGGCTTGGAATCATAGGCTTGTCTCATTCTTGTAGGACAAAGGATTTCAACCTAGCAAGGCAGATCCATCACTATTTATAAAAAAGAGTAATTATGAAGTCATATATTTGTGTGTATATGTAGATGATATTATACTTACAGGAAATGATAAAGATGGCATGAGGAGAATCAAAGAACATATGAGAGAAGAATTCAAGATAAGTGATTTGGGTTCATTTATCTACTTCCCAGGATTGGAAGTTGTCTACAAAGATCATGGTTTGTTTCTCACTCAATGAAAGTACATTAAGGACATGTTGGCAAAATTCAAGATGCAAGATTGCAGGATTGTAGATACTCCAATGGAGGTTAATCATAAATTGAGCTCACATGAAGATGAACTCATAGAAGATGTGACAGGTTATGGAAGCCTTGTGGGTAGCTTGAATTATGCCGCGTTGACAAGGGTTGATATATGTTATAGTGTTAGTGTGCTAAGTCAATTTATGCACACACCCAGGAAACCTCACATGGAGGCTACCAAAAGGATACTTAGATATCTCAAAGGGACCATGAATGAAGGGTTATACTACCCTTATGTATCTAATTTAAATTTGAAATTGTTCTCTGATGGAGATTGGGCTGGCTCCAAAGAAGAGCACCTTAGGATATCTTACCTTTGCAGGTTCAAAACTTGTCTCATGGTCATCCAAGAAGCAAACCACAGTTGCACTCTCTTCCACTAAAGCTGAATACATAGGTCTTGCCATAGCTACTCAAGAAGAAATGTGGATGAAGACACTACTCACAGATCTTGGATTGGAGATTGGAACTCCAAATATTTTTGGTGACAACATGAGCTCCATTCACTTGGCTTCCAATCCATTTTTTCATGCAAGGACTAAATCTCTAGTCTTTGTAAAGATCACTTGTAAACTAGCTCTTGTAATTTTTGAAGTCTTTACTTGATGTAAAAGTAAAAAGAGTCTAAATTGATTGAGTCCACTAGATGAAAAAAGGAAAGAGAAGCCACGAGTTCATCATTGGAGGTAGTTGGAAAATCAAATTCATTACAAAAAGATTGGATAGTGATTTTAGGTAAGATTCAAATTCAAATCTTGGCTCCAAAGATCACTATAAATACATGGCATTTTAGTCTTGGTTTTAGACCCCCATGAGCTGCCATTTATGCCATATCAAAGTGTGGGTTTAAGGCACACATATTTATTAGTAAATCCACTATACTTTACAATCAATATACATTCATTTTTATGATCATTTGAGTTCATATTTTCATGCTTTTGTGAGCATATTGTTCATTGCCATATCTCTCAGTTTTCTCAATCAGATTGCAAAGATGATATCTCTGATCATGGTGCATCATTTTCAATGATTTAAGTTGGTGAGGTTTGCTCCTTAAGTCTAGTAAATATGCATGAAATTCCATTGCAATTGGTTTTCTCAATCTTTAGTTATGTTCATTTGAAGTCGTCTATATGTGTTCATACTTTACTTCTCTATCAGCACTCCATGAGAATAGTCATTTTCTTAGAGCTTGTTCTCAGTGTGTACTTCATCATTTTACATGATTAAAAGCTTGATAGAATCAGCATACTTTCTAGTATATGCTTAGAAAATTGCATAAGCATTGCATCTTCGAATCGTGATATATTAACATTTTTTGGCTCATGGGTCTGAGTACTACTACAGCCCATGAAAATGGGGATGATGCTACAACTTGCTAAACCCTTTTCTCTTTATGTAGTCCATCATTTTTGATGAAATAACTCTTGATTGTTGGCTTTCTAAGTTAACAGGAGTTCTCAAAAAGGGGCTAAGTTAATTGCTGCTGTGGCGAGAGAATTTTGAGCAAGTGTATGAACCGAAATAACAAGTTTTTTACACTTGATTCAACTTCTACCTATTTGTTTTGTTTTATCTTTTTGAGAGTGATGTTTCAAGGTACATAGGGTATCTAATACATCCTTTGGAAAGCTAAAAGGGCCCACTACATATCCGTGGAGTTTATTTGGCTGGTGTAGTAAAAAGTTCTTGCAACACCACTTCATCTTCATCAAGTACAAATCCATATATTCAAAATAATGACATTGCCATTTTATAGATCATGAATTGTACATTTGTCATAAAACATTTTCACAACCAAGCCGATCTTTGCTAATGGTAAAAAAATTGATAATAGATTTTTCTTGATCCTAAGCACAAATAAAGCATTCAACAATTTAAAAGAACTACCATTAGTAGTAGTCAGAATGATCTTAGGAACTCCCATGATAGGATAAGAGGAGTTCTTGACACATGTGATATTCCTTGTAGGGCCACGCTCAAGTAAAGTGAAGAAACTGCACTACAAAGTAATATTTTTGGTTTCCCCACTACCAAAGTAGCAAACATCTGAGTCTACTATAGACATACATTATTCATGAGAAGATGGGTTATAAGTGCAAACTGTAGTAAATAGAGTTATATGCATGCACAAACATGAAAACATGCACAAGTTTATGGTTATGATGTCATCAAGCTTCATAAAAGTTAAGTTTTGATATTAGTGTTCTGATTATGGTTATGCATGTTCATGTTGTACAAAGGTATGCATACAGAGGCTTGCATTAGCTTGCACCAGCCTTGGAGCATATTTATTCTATTTAATATTTTCACAATGAATATAATGAAAAACATACTTAAATATAAATCCACTATCATTATTCTTAGTTATTTTTATAATAAAAAATATAATTTCATTGCGTTTGATTTCTAATGAACATATGGATATGTATATGAACCACCATACCAATGAATTGTTGATGCACTTTACGATGAGTATACTACAGTTTTGCTAAATACGAATGTGGCTTTAGCAAAACTAAAATGCATATATGCTTTTGATGTTTCCATATTTATGGATATATACATGTGTAAAATGATTGTAGCGAAGAAAATAAACATAGAAACGTCCCTATTCTATTGTAGCGATTTGATCATTAGAAATGAAACGTAATAAAACATAAAACTCACTAGAATACGAGATATGTATGATCCCGCTATAATTCGATTGGTTTTAAAGGATGATGATGATCCTAGGTGGAAATTTAAAGGATGATGATGATGATGATCTACCTCTAATTCGACTTTTAAGTTATTGGATGTTATCTTTTCCATTCACATCCTACTGAAACACCACAATATGTCGTTCCAAATATGTAACCACACTTTCTAAATTGATCATTTTGACATGATGGCATTGATATTGTCGAATCAGATACTTAGAGGTGTTTCAATTCATAGATAATCACTTGCAATAACCTAGTAATTCAACTTCATCAATACCAAGTAATTGAGAAAAAGTTAAGGTTTTATAGAATTTAGAATGTTAAGAATATATTGGATGTCAAAAATACAATAAACCATGACACTAGATTTCAACATTCTTCACTCTAACTGCATGATATTGCGTTTGAGAGTTATCTCCATTTTTACACTTTTTATTTGAAGCCAAATCTATGGGCACATGAAAATGCATAATAGTTGATGTACAAGAAATAGAATGTCGTGATTTGGTGTTGTAGTAGGTTTCAGAGCTATCCTTTTTATCAAATAGAATAGATAAAATTAAGGAGGAAAAGAATGGCTATAATGGATTCTAAGGAAAATGTACCACAAAGAAATTATATTTTCCTCGATATGGATGGATCAAAGTGAGTTGTTTTAGTGTTTTTAAATGAAAATGATGGGATTTTTAAAAAGATGGCTACTCTTTGGAATGGATAGCTACACATTTGATAATTTCGCACTTAGCAATTGCTGGCGTATTAAAAGCTATGACTTTTTGGCAGTATTTCCTAAAAGAACGCAAAATAAAACGGTTACATTTGAAATATATATAGAGAAGTACAAGAAATTTTAAATGAAGAATGATTAAAAGTGAGCTGGTTTTTAATATATATATATATATATATATATATATATATATATATATATATATATATATATATATATATATATATATATATATATTGATTCACAAGGATGCAAAAGTTTGATGAAGAATCTCTTTACTTGAAGTATTTCAATGGGTAGTATAATGGAAGCTAGAAAAACAAAGATTATTTTTCTTATCATCAAGCAAAGGCTGAATATAGATCCTTTACGTATGTCCCATGTCAAGCTATTTAGTTCAAGAAATTATCATTACATATTGAACATTAATGGGATCGTCAATTCCTTTTATATGACCATATTTCTATGGAACTACTCTGCAAAAATCTGATATCTTATGAAGTATGAATAGCTTAGAGAGGAACTGATGGTAAAAGTGTTCCAACTAGAGCATGCGAAGATTCAAGAGCAAGTGGTTGACATAATGAAAAAGGAATATTCTAAGAAAGTTATATTTTTTTAAGGATACAGGTTGAAAAGTTGAGCTTAATAGGGAGAATGTTAAAGGCCAAGGATGATGGTATGATCAAATGATGACCTGTATCAATCGAATATAAATGGAGCATCCTTTCCACATGTGGAGTGGAAAGATTTGTATAAGATATGCTAAAGATTTTCATGAGAGAAATCATACTTACACTCTTAAATAGATTGTAAATTGTTTGTTAAAGGATATTTTAGAGAATTTTATGTATACTAATTGATGAACCATCTGAATCTCATTTTATTATATAAAGAGATAAAATCTCAATGTTCATGAAGACAAAACAAGATTGGAGTTTTAAGAGCCATATATGTGGATTTGTGACTTGGGAGTTAGCATCATGCCTCATAAGATCCCCTTAGGTTATATGTGCACATATATAAAGATTACAAGAATGTGTTGAAAACCATTGGTATAATTTTATGTTGGATTGTTTAGAATAGAGAAGGTGATTGCAGCATTTTGTATGTATATTTTAATTTAGATTTTCTTTTTTTATTGGGATCCCTTTATTTTGTGACCACCATTTGGGATAATCACTTACTTTTGTACAAATTATGAGCTGATGGTCTTCATAATGTTTAAAAATAGAGAGGATGAGCCATTGTGTATTTTCTTTCATTTCAGGGATGTAATCTTCCCACTCTTCCTCACATTGGAGATGCAATCTTGTCATGGAGATAAAGGATACCATAGAGCCTTGCAATCGTTGGACCTTGATTTCACATTTGAACCTTCCTCACCGAAAACAGAAATTTTCTTCCACCTTCCACAATCTGAAACATGACTCGTAGAGGACATGTGTTCAAGCACCATTGTAGCCACAATCCATTCACGTGAATCTGTGATTTCTATAGGCATTGGACCCATGGTAATTGTGTACTTTCAATCCATGGTCTTCTAGAGGAAGCTCTGATCATGCATGGCTTCAGATTTGTTAACCTAGCTGGACTTTTGAACACTCATGCATTGGGCCTTTGAGTCATTGCAACTTCGAGTGTTTGTCTCCCCCCATTTTTGAGACTAGATATTCCTTATGAGTGTTTATTCACTCACCATGTGGGCTGAAGAGCTCAATGACTCTAGTCTTAGTTGAAATGAGAGTTGGATTTACTAGGATCCAGTTACTTTTATCTTGAAACATTTTTCTAAAATATTATTCATAATCTCTTCTCTTACGTTCTTCATAAAAGCATTGTGTTTTGATGATTAAGAAAAGAACACCACTCTCGCGATCTGCATTGTGAACTTTGCAAGCCAGGAGTCTTCATTCCTAACCAAAGTGAGCCATCTCACGAACTTTCTTCATAATTTCAATGAGGAAATCAACCACATTGGTATCTTCAATGAGAAAAAGCTTTGATTCTCCAGAATATGAATTATTTTTCTCCAACAATTCTACACA
This sequence comes from Ceratopteris richardii, assembly GCA_020310875.1. Taxonomy (NCBI): domain Eukaryota; kingdom Viridiplantae; phylum Streptophyta; class Polypodiopsida; order Polypodiales; family Pteridaceae; genus Ceratopteris; species Ceratopteris richardii. Next base: position 47,638,197 of record CM035437.1, on the reverse strand, counting down.
TCATAACGAAATTCATAATTTCTCTTCACAATGTGCTTTGGTGGCGCTAGTCTATGTTCAGTTTGTATTTAAGACATGTCGCATGAAATGCAGGAGATATGTAGCATAATCTATAATATAGGACCATCTCTTGAATCATATTCGACATGTAGGTCGATGCAAAATCTGTATACAACCCTCTCATCCCCAAGGTGATGGATCTAGAAAATCTCCAACCAACAAAGTATCTGTGGAATGTCTAAAACTTGGCTCAAGTAAACATCTTTGTAAAGTTTAATCTAGTCAAGGGACCTAGAAAAAGCTCGATTAGAAAAACCCTGTACCTTTCTGGTCTATGTAGATGGAGAGAATCCCTCTTAGAATGTTACTCCAGTGATAGATTTACCATGGTCTTCAATTTGTAACCCTTTTGGCCTTGAGTCTGTTGGGATCACTGCTTCCCTGTACTCAGTGTAGTTTTTACCATTAATTTACTCTCTTTTCCTGTTGTCTTGAAAAGGCTCGATTGGGCACATATACTTTGGGATATCAGAACTTTGTCAAAATGGGGAAAATAATTCTTAGGAATGCACTAAGTATGCATTTCATTTTTCCTTGAAAAAAAAACACTCCAACTCTCTCTCAACGTTTATTATCATATATTATCCACATTCAAAGCATGAGTTCACTACTTAGCTTCCCTCGTCGAGGTCACGTCTATCCACAACATAAACTTTTGGTATACAAATAAAGCTTGTCCTTATACGTAAAAAAATTCTGTCTTTTCAGCTTTCCTCGCCGTCAACCTTGTGATGCTACATGCGTCTCTCTCTCTCTCTCTCTCTCTCTCTCTCTCTCTCTCTCTCTCTCTCAACTTTTTTGCTCAATAGGTCTATTCTATGAACTTTCTATAGAGGAAGTGTGGCTTCTCCTCTGTTTAACTTGCCTTGTTCCGAAATGTACCAGCTGGACTATAGACAAAGAACGTCGTTATGGAATAGTCGATGACGTTGATGAGGAGAATGAAGCACTGTTGCTAGCTAAGCTATCCTCCGCCTTCTGTCGAGAAATGTGACCTCCTTCTTCACGCGCTTTCGGTGTATCATCCTCCCATTAAACTATCGATTGATTTGCTCCATGTGGGCTGTCTGATTGGCGAACTGATTCCCGTAATTAAGAGAATAAAGCATGGCTGCAAGCGTCGTTCTCGGCGTTCAGCCGTTCGATGTGACCTTCTTCACGCGCTTTCAGAGTATCATGCTCTTATAAAACTCTTCATTAATCTATTCTTTCTGCGGAAGCCTGGTCATTGGCATGCGCCGCCTCTAAAAGCCGCCACTGGAAGTGCTAAAAAACACCTGATAACGAACAAACAGAGGAATTAGAAATCTTCTTGTCCAGCAAATACAATATCAGCAGATCATTTCTGAATCCCAATGGTCTATCAGCAGCCAGCGCATTTCGAATCCCAATGGTCTATCAGCAGCCAGCGCATTTCTTTGTTCGGATAGTATGCTGATTCTAATCTTAAGGGGTAAAACCAACAAAGGAGGTGTGCAGATTGACTTATATCCTTTCGTCATGCAGGTTGATTCCGAAGTTTCCATCGTTCGGATTACCAGATCTTTGTATAACCTACAAAGTTTAGACACTTCTGATATGTTCATGGCTTAGGCTGAGGAAGAAATGCTCTCTACCTCGAAGTTCTCAAAACTTAAAAGGAAAAGTTGATAGGCTACCCCAACTTTGATTAAAGAAATCTTGATGAAAGCTCCAATCAGCTCCTAACATTACCCCTCTCCCCTCCCCATTAGATGGAATAAATGTTAAAAGTTGGGGTTTGTTAACTGGCAGGATCTGTATAGAGATGGAAGTTTGATTGATGATTACTTTATAATGAATTTTGATACCTTGTCCTCTACCTGTAAGCAGATTATAAAAGATAAAAGGAACAAGCTATTGTCTCTCATTGGGCCTCACTTGTGGTCGAAGACTATTAACATCTCTGACGTGGCTCAAGACATGTACAACAACTATAAATATGCTCGAATCAGCATCAGACTCATTACTGACAGTTTGAATAGGAAGTGGAATCTTGCCTGGTCTGCTCATCAATGGAGCTATAGATTTCAGTGTATTTGGTCTCTTCCAATTGACAACAAGCACTCTTTTTGTTGTGGCTGATTTTGCATAAGGGAATCTGGACTGGCAGCAAAGCTAGACAATATAAAATTGATGCTGGTCTTTGTCACCATTTTGGTATGGAAGAAGATTTAGAGCATCTCTTCTTCAAATGCAGGGTTTCCTCTAGATTTTGGAAGGTCATTTATCTTTATTGTAACACTTATGGGTTGAAGGTGCCTGGATCCAGAGAAATTCTCATTGGTGAAGTTAACAAGACGGATGTTGTACTCTGGTAGCTCATAATGCAGGGTTTCCTCTAGATTTTGGAAGGTCATTTATCTTTATTGTAACACTTATGGGTTGAAGGTGCATGGATCCAGAGAAATTCTCATTGGTGAAGTTAACAAGACGGATGTTGTACTCTGGTAGCTCATAAGGGCTCAAATCCTCTGGTCTATCTGGAAGAACAGGAACAACAAAATTTATGAAAAAAATTGTAAAGACTTCTTATTCTCCTGTATGATGGGGATTAAAAGACTTCTGGACAAGTGCATGAAGTCTATTAGCGGTGAACCTGCTAAAGAATCTAGTCCTTTTGATATCCTCAAGAAGTATCCTTGTAATAGGTGGAGAGATAAACTTTTACAGTTCCCTTCTCCTATGAGAACGAGTATGTCCCTCTTTATTCAGATGTATATTGAAAATATGTTGTAACCTACCCTAAACAAGGGGATCATATTGTACTATGAGGGATTTCTGAGGGGACTTCTCTCGTGCATTAGTCTCTTTGACTTAGGGTTTTCTCCCATTCCTTTGGGAGCTATGTTGTAATTTTTTCTTGACAGCATCAATTTTATATTTTCTGTTTGTGCTAAAAAAAAAAGAAAGCTCCAATCAGCGAGAGAATCGAGCTGAAATAAGTGCCTTCATTAAACCATCCAAAAATTCTAAAAAGTGATGATGCTTCAACGATATTGTTTTGCGTGATGCTACAGAAAGTATATATACTAAGCAGTGGCATAAGGACACCTCTTTCAAGCCGTCTTCATTTCAAGTATGGTACGGTAAGCGTCCAATCATGCTTCGGTCATAGGCATCTCTCTTACCCTCGAAAGGTATCTTGTTAAGCTTCTTGATGGCCGAAAAAAGTTAACTAGGTGTAAAGTTAACTAGGTGCGTGTGTCTATGTATGTAGATATATTTGTATATTAGTGTATATATATATATATATATATATATATATATATATATATATATATATATATATATATATATATATATATATATATATATGTGTGTGTGTGTAAGTGTATGTGTGTGTATGTAGATGTATTCATATATTAGTGTGTGTATATGTACTACGTACATACAGCACATACACACCCACAAAAATATATGAGTATTATATCTGTGTAGGTATGTATGCAGTAAATGTATTTGTGTATTTATGTTTGTGTGCATTAATGTATTCATGTATGAACGCATGTATGTATGTGACTTTGTGTGTCTGTGTGCATGTTTGATATGTTTATATGTATCTGTGTGTATGCATGCACGTGTATATATATATATATATATATATATATATATATATATATATATATATATATATATATATATATATATATATATGTGTGTGTGTGTGTGTATGTAAGCAGCAGAAAATCCTTGAATATGGTATACACCTATATATGATATGAAGCTTCTGTAGGAAACATATTTACTTGAGATTATCGACCTTTATCTTATTGAAAATCACATGATTGGGACAACTTTGTCAAGGTAAAAACATGTTTTTTTCTCATTAGATATATTATTTGATTTTTAAGATGTTTAATTGATCAATATAATTATGTGTGCATCATGTTTTTCTCTTGTTATTAATGGATGTAAAACAAAAGAAGTAAAAGATATCATATATTGCTTTTATTTGCATGAAAGGTATCGATCATTTATTTATGCTTATATTAAATTAAATTCATATTTTTATTCATTCAACAATACTTCTAATTATTTTATAATTCTAATGATATTTGGATAACCTTTAAAGAATAAACCAGAAATGAATTCCATAAAAGAAGCATGAATGTAGAGAGCTTCTTTATATGATGCAGGATTTCCAACTTCCTTCTTGATATTTAGGTTCATCTTATCATCCATTTAGTGGATGAAACAGAGTTTGTTGGTACTAAAAGCACTCAGTCGATGTTTTAGTTTGAGAGATTGATGAGACTCTCGAAAAAATATGTCTGCCAAAAAGCAAAACCATAAAGATCTATGGTAGAGGGAGGGTTGCTGAAGATTGCACGTGACTATATTGATCATGACCATAATGAGGACCTCAATTCTTAGGAATGCACTTAGCATGCCTCTCATTTTCCTTGAAAAAAAAAGACACTCGAATTATCTCTCACCGTTTATATGCAATACTGATAGCTTTATCATATACCATTCACATTCAAAGCATGTGTTCTCTATTTTGCTTCCCTAGTCAGGGTGGCTTCTATCATAAACGTTTACATTCTAAGCATGAGTTCTCTAGTTTGCTTCCCTAGTCAAGGTCGCGTCTATCACAAAAGAAACATTTGGTAAACAAATAAAGCTTGTCATACGTGAAAATTCTAAATCTTTTTCAGATTTCCTCGTCCTCAACCTTTGTGATGCTACATGCATCCTCTCTCTCTCTCTCTCTCTCTCTCTCTAAACTTTTCTGGAGGGTAGGTCTCTTCTATGAATTTCTGTGGAGGAAGTGTGGCTTCTCCTCTGTGTTTAACTTGCCCTGTCCCTATATGTACCAGCTGGACTATAGACAAAGAACGTCGTTATGGAATAGTCGATGACGTTGATGAGGAGAATGAAGCACTGTTGCTAGCTAAGCTATCCTCCGCCTTCTGTCGAGAAATGTGACCTCCTTCTTCACGCGCTTTCGATGTATCATCCTCCAATTAAACTATCGATTGATTTGCTACATGTGGGCTGTCGGGTTGTAGAACTGATTCCGGTAACTAAGAGCATAAAGCATTGCTATCTCCTATGTGCTTAACTGCCTTGTCGCGGAATGCAGCAGCTGCACTATAGACAAACAACGTCGTTTTGGAGTAGTTGATTACGTTGATGAGGAGAATCAAGCGCTTTTGCAAGCTAAGATATCCTCCGCGTTCTGTCGTGAAATGCGACGTCCTTCTCCACGCGCTTTCACTGTGTCATCCTCCTATGAAAGGATCGATTAATTTGCTACATGTGGGCTGTCTGGTTGGAGAACTGATTCCGGTAAATAAGAGAATAGAGCATGGCGGCAAGCTAAGCCATTCTCAGCGTTCAGTCGTTCGATGTGACCTTCTTCACGCGCTTTCAGATATCATGCTCCTATAAAACTCCTCATCAATCTATTCTTTTTGTAAAAAAAGGTTAATGGCTGGGAGAGGCTGTCAGGTGTGGTCCCTGAATGCCGTGTTTTATGGATGAGACGTCCTTGCAAAACGTCCTCTCAAAGCCGTCACTGGAGATACAATATCTATCTGCGCAATAACTTTCACATATTCTTCTCTGAGGAGGCAAGTGATGCTCTGCATATCATTGCTGAAACCCAATGGTTTATCAGCAGCTAGCGCATTTCTTTGTTCGGATAGTATGCTGGGTTCAATCTTTAAGTGGTAAAACCAACATTAAAAGAGGTATGTGGATTGATTTGTAACCTTTCTTCATGCAGGTTGATCCCGAAATTGGCAGAATTTCGTATGTGTATATGTTTGTAGGTATATGTGCATATCAATGTGTGTATATGTAACTCCATACATATCCCATATACAACCTACACAAATATGTGAGTATTATTTTTGTGTAGGTATGTATGTAGTATATGTATTTGTGCATGTATGTTAATATGCATGTATGTATGTGTGTATGTATGTATGAACGCATCTATATATGTGTGTTTGTGTGTATGTGTGCATGTATGATATGTATGTATGTATGTGTATGCATGTACGTGTCTGTGTATATATGTATTTGTATATGTAACTATTAGAAACTCCTTGAATATGGTATAATTTGGAGTATGGAAAGGATTTAAAGGTTTCTCACCTTCTTGATCTGCACGCAACTCAACACATTTTTGTACTCTTTCTGAGAGTATCATATTGGTTTCAATGACAGAACAATAGCAACAAGTGAATTTAAATAGAAAAATTCAAACCTCACAAGAATGTTGCCAACTTTTTTACTGAGATTGGGTAAGATACATATTAGCATGCTCCATGACTGCTTAAATTAAAAGAGATACAGATTATAGACAACACAATCAGTATACTTGTACAACTATATTTAGTTCAAATGACCAACGTTTATCTTATTAAAAATCACATGCTTGGCACAACTTTGTGGAGACAAAAACATGTTTCTCTATGTGTGTGTATATATATATATATATATAAAGAGACCAAGAAGATTTGAAGAAGCATTTGAAGCAAGGGGGAGCTTCTATGATCATCAAAGTCCAAGACAAGTGGAAGCTTTTGTTGGAAGTGAAAATATCATTCTTTTTCACATCCAAGGAGGGACTAGGAGGCGTTTTATAGTCTCATACACAATGGGAGTCTATGATACTCAAATTGTGAAGCTTGAAAAGTGCAATTACCAACCTTGGAAGTTTAAAATCTCTAACTTCCTCATGGGAAAGTGTCTTTTGGGGTTGGTTAGTGGCACTAAGGTGAAGCCATACATATATCTACATATGCCTACTACAAATCAATAGAGAGCCATTAGAGTGTGGGAAGAATGGGATAGGGGAGTGATCTTCATTCTATCTAAATGCATAAGCAGCTCCATGATAGGTCATATCCAACACTTAGATACACCTAAGAAGGTTTCGGGGTGCCTAGAAAGGTTGCATTCCATCTCTACAAAGGCTAAGAAAATTCAGCTCAAGAACGATCTCAACAACCTTAGGAAGTCATCAAATCAAGGCATTAATGACTTCATGCTCAAAGGAAAAGATACCTCCAATGCACTTGGGTCAATAGGATGTGTCATAGATGATGTAGACCTAGTTTCCCACACACTTAATGGGCTTAAAGAAGATGATTTGAATGGAAGGGAATCACAACCTCTGTGTATGTAAGGGATTCATTACTTGATTTTGAGAAATTTATTTATCTCATGGTTACTAAGGAGCTCAATGATGGAGGCAACAAGTCAAAGGGAAGCCAAGACCAGCTCTTATATGCAGGGAAAGGAGGACAAGGTAAAGGCAATGGATGTGCTTCAAGAGGAGAGGTAGAAACAACTATCAGCAAGGCAACCAAAGCTATCAAGGGAGTCGGTCAAGCCAAGATGAAGGTGAATCATTAAGAGCATGACAAAGAAGAAGAGATAGAGGAGGATGATATGGAGGTAAATGCTATTCCAATTCAAATGGCTGATTCAATTGTGGGAAGCAAGGACATTATCCAAAAGATTGTTGGTAAAAGCAAGGTGGGAAAAATTACAAAGGGCAAGGTAACTATGTTAACTACTCAACCAATTCAAAAAATAAGCATTTTTTAGCTTTGAAGCATACTAGTGAAGGTCAACCATATTTATGAGGTGTGGTATAGAGATAATGGCTGTAGTAACCATATGTCAGGTAGAGAGGAGTAGTTCAGCTATCTTCAAGCACCCAAGAAAAGAGGCTTTGTGGAGACTGCAGACAAAACAAGCATGAGATACAAAACATTTGCATGTTCATACTATTAAAAAGGACTTAATCTCTATAGGACAGATTGTTGAAAAGGGATACCAAGTAGTGTTCAACCATAAAGGATTCTTTATTGAAGACGCAAGGAATGTCTATGAGATGATAGTCGAACGAAAAAAGGAAGGAAGGATGTTTAGTTTGACATTTGCAAAAGGGCAAAGAAATAAGGAAATGTTCATCACCTTTGGAGACAAGAAGATTGCAGACTTAGATTTGTGGCACAAAAGGTGTGGTCACATCAACATTCAAAGGTTGAAAGACATGGAGAGGAGGCACTTTGTAAGCAATTTAGCACATTTTTCATTACTAATGTTGCATGAGATGTGCGAAGCTTGCTAACTAGGTACATTTACCATGAAGCCCTTCAAGAAGAAGGGATATGTAGCTCATGGTGTATTAGATGTTGCGCACACAGATGTGTGGGGGCCAACCAAAAAGCCCTCTCTTGTAGCTAATAGGTATTTTGTAACCTTCATTGATGACTACTCAAGAAAAATATGGTTCTACTGTATAAAGCAAAAATTAGTTGTTTTTTGATGTTTCCAAAAGATTCAAGGCACAAGTTTAGGAGGAGATAGGCAATTCACTTGGAGATATACTCTCCAAAAAAATGGGGCCTTAGAGAGGAAGAATAGGTATATTGCAAGAATTTTTAGGAGTATGTTAAATGGAATGAATTTGCCTTTAACATATTGGGTGCATGTTGTACCTACTAATGTGTACTTAATGAGTAGGTGTCCCACATCAGGAGTACATGACATGAAACTAGAGGAGACATGGAGTGGAAGTAAACATAACCTTTCACACATTAGAATCTTTGGAAGTGTATGCTGCACACATGTGTCACAATAATCGTGAGGTAAGATGGATGCAAGGGCTGAAAGATGTATGTATATTGGTTATGGTATGAAGCAAAAAGGTTATAGGTGCTTCAACCCTAATAGAAAGGAGTTAAGGATATCTAGAGATGTAGGTTTTAATGAACTCAAACCATGGTATGCTTCCAAAGTTCCATTCCAGGATGAAGATATTGAAGAGGTAGAGAGGAGATATGTAGCTAGGCTTCATAAAAAATCAATGCCTCTTTCATGATCATAACCCTGTTCAAGAAGCCTAGCCTTATACCTGTCAATTGTTCCATCATGCTTATGCTTTAGCTTGTATACCCACTTAGTGCCAATGGCCTTCTTGCTAGGAGGCAAGTCACATAAAGTCTAGGTACCATTTTCATGATAGCATCATATTCTGATTGAATAACAACCATCCAATTTTTAGAATTTTGTGCTTCATCAAACAAAACAGCCTCATGCTCATCAGAAAGACTAGAGGCAACCATAGCATTGGAATCTGATAAAAAAGAAGCACTATGAGAGCGAGAATGAGTATGATATGAGAGAGGTGCATCTAATTTTCTATCATGCAAAGTTTGCACCAACCAGTTTGGCATAGTTTTTGCCTCCTCAATATCAACTCTCTCATCAACAAGTGCATCATGTAAATCTGCATTAGAAATGAAATGATCAGCATCATCACATGAAACCTGTAAAGGCTGAAAAGTCTCCTCATTTAGACTAGCACTAGACTTTCCACTTGTAAAAAGAGGCAGCAAAGTGTCATACATGTCTTTTAAGCTAAATGATGTCTCCTTAGTACACGAAAGTAATGGCTGAATAGCATCTTCCACAAAAGCAACATCCCGACTAACCAAAATGCGTTTACTCTGTGGAGGATACAAATGATAGACTTTGCTTTTAGAACTGTACCCAACAAAAATACATTTCACACTTTATCATCCAATTTCCTACGTTGTTGTTCAGGCACTAATGCATATGCCAAACAACCAAAAACATGCAGGTGAGCAATAGATGGCTTACGACCATGCCAAGCCTCATATGGAGTGATAGAGTGCAATGCTTTAGTGGGACACTTGTTAAGTACATATGATGCACACATAACAACCTCAAGCTAGAAAATATGTGGTAAAGCCTAACCCTTTGACCATACACCTCGTCATCTCCATGAGTGACCTGTTCTTTCATTTAACAACTCCATTTTGTTGAGGTGTATATGGCATTGTACACTGATGTTTTATCCCACGTTCAACCAAAAATGCATTAAAATCAGAAGACGTAAATTTTGCCCCTTGATGAGAACAAGGGTTCCCATTTTACATGCTGATATATTTTTAGACAAAACCAGAAACTGTTTGAAGCACATAAGCACTTCAGAATTTGTTTTCAATGGATATACCCATGCATGCCTAGAAAAATCATGAATGAAAGGCAGAAGTAAAGATAGTTCTTAAAAGAAAGTGTCTCCATAGGACCATAGACATCACTATAAACCAATTGCATTTTTTTATTAGCTTGAATTGAACCATCTTTTGGGAAAGAGGAACGCTGCATTTTTTCCAAAATACAGCCTTCACATACATGTTCATGAGGTGTCTCAAGTTTTGGCAGAGAGGACACCATTTGCAATTTCTACAAGTGTAGCAAACTAGAAAAATTCAAATGACCAAAGTGTGCATGCCAAAGCTTTGCATTTGACATATCTAGAGAATCATGTACTGCACATGCTCAATCATTCATAGATTTTTCATAGTCTATGAGCTTATACAACCCATGACATAATATGGGAGAAAAAATAATGACATCACCATTTGATAGATCATGAATTGCACATTTATCATTAAAAATTTTCACAACGAAGACAATCTTGGCTAAAGCTGAAACTGATAACAAATTCTTCTTGATATAAAGCATTTGATCATGTAAAAGGACTACCATCAGTAGTAGATAGAATGATCTTACCAACTCCCATGATAGGATAAGTGGATTTGTTGGCGCATGTTATAGTACTCCCTATGGGGGCACGCTTGAGTGAAGTGAAGAAAATACACTGTGAGATAATATGTTTGGTTGTCCCACTATTAAAGTAGCAAACATTTGAGCCTACTGTACACATAGAATGTTCATGAGAAGATGATTCATAACAACAAACAATGGTAAATGCCCATTCTTCATTCTGCACAAGATTTGCAGACTTTGTTTTGGGTGTAGAGGCCTCTACAATAACCATTCTAGCCTCTTTCTTCCTTACCTCTTTAGTAGCTAGTTTTGGATAGCTCTTAATGACATGTTCATCTCCTTTACACCATTTGCAAAATAGTTTTTTCTTTTTTGTTTTCTTCTCCTCTCTATCATCCTTCTTTGATTATGCAAAATTAGCACATTTTTGCTTACTAGTAGAAGAGCTCCATTTACCTTTTCCCTTCTGACTAGCAAGTGAAGCTTGATGTGCAACACACATAATGGGCTTGTTATGCCTAGACTTAGCTTCTTGCAATAGAACAGAGAATAACTCCTCAAATGTTACGGCATTTGGATTATGTTTCATCATCAAATGAAGAGTAGAAGCAAAACTTTGATATGGATCAAGACCATTCAAAATAGCTTGCACAAGTGAATTTCCATGTAAGACTTCATCAACAAAAATCAATTGTTCCAAATGTTTCATCTTTGTTAGAAAACTATCCGTGGAATCTCCTTTATTCATGTGCTCACTCTCCAAATGTTCTTAGAGATAAGCAGCATGATCCTCTGCCTGGTATAAAGTGGTAAGCTTATCCCAAGCATCCTTAGTTGTTCTGCAAGAGCAAATGTGAGGAATAATGGCATGTTTGACAAACAAGGCTATCAATGCATGTGCGTGAGCATCTTTTCCATCCCAAGAAATTTTCTCTACAGTAGGTGCAAGAGGAATTGCAGCATGAACAAGAACATGAAGAATATCATCATTTTCAATGCCACCTGCATCACCTTCAGCAACCATGTTTCGAGGTGTAATAGGATTTTTTTCAACACCTTGCATAATATTCCATATTCCTTTCGCAACTAATACATGTCGCATCATATAATCCCATAATGGGTAATAGGTACCATCCAAATTATCCTCAAGATCCAACATATGGAATACATTACTACTTCCAGCCATGGCCACTGACTAGAATACCCTCATGCAAAAAATTGAGTGTATCTCAAAAAGCTGAATAGAACTACTCTATCAAGTTCTACTAAACATGTAGCAAACTTCAAGATGCTTATACTGGCGAACCAAAACTTCTATATATCTTTTGCACCAAGAGACAAATATATCTACACAAGGGCCATGGTAGTAGCTCAGATCAAGATTTCAGCATGACAAAGCAAAGCAGTTTTGATCTCCTAATCACCCTGAGCACCAAATTTCGTGTGATTCTGAGATTGTGACTGAAGGGATGTCGAGGATGCCCTAGATGAAGCGATGATGTGCTCTGATACCAATTGTTAGAGTTTGAGTTCTACAGAGGCATGCCTACAACACAAGCAAGAAGAAGAATCTTGGAGCACAACACATATTAGTGAATGTATTACCACTAGATTCTACCAATATAAGTGACTCATTAGGGCATTAGGCCTATATACAAGCTGGGGAAAAGAATATCCTAAAGAGGGAAAAAAGTGCCCCAACAGTCTTAGTGTGTTTGCATGCATAACTACCTCAATATATCAACATATGTGTGCATGTGTGTGTATGTATATGTGTGTATGCATGTTTGTTTGTATGTAAAACCCCTTAAACCCTAATCTTAAAGCCCTAATCCTAAAACATGTATATGTGTGTATATACATTTGTATGTTTATATGTGTGTACGTGTGTGTATGCATGTGTGGCTAACCCTAAAATATGTATATGTATGTATGTGTGTATATATATGTGTATGTGTGTATGCATGATTGAATGTATGTTAAACCTTAATCCTAGAACCCTAACCCTGAAACATGCATATGTGTGTATGTTTATATATATATATTTGTATATCTATATGTGTGTATATGTGTATCTGTGTGTATGCATGTGTGCGTATGTAAAAATCAAACCCTAAAACCCTAACTCTAAAACATGTGTGTATGTGTGTATGCATGTGTATATATGTGTATGTGTTTATGTGTGCCTATGTGTATGTGTATGTATGTATATGTGTGTGTATGTGTATATGTCTGTATGTGTATATGTGTGTATGTACGTGTATGTGTATGTACGTGTATGTGTATGTGTGTCTATGTGTGTATATGTGTGTCTCTTTTGTGTGTATATATGCATGTAAGTATATGTGCATGCAGATGTGTGTGCATATGTGTATGTATGTGGATGTTTGTATGTGTGTGCATGCATGTATGTATATTTGTGTCTCTGTATGTATGCATATGCATGTGTGTATTTATACGGGTGTGTATGTACATGTGTGTTTGTATGCATGAACATGCATGAATGTGTATGTATGCATGTGAGTGTGTATATATGTGTGTCTATGTGTGTATGTGTGAAACATTGTGTCTATGAATATGTGTGTATGTGTGTATGTGAGTGTGTGTGTGTGTATGTTTATGTGTTTCCCTTATGTGTGTATGCATGTGAGAGTGTATGTGTCTGTATGTGTGTGTACACATATTATTGTGTATGCATATGTGAGTGTATATATATATGTGTGTGTGTGCATGTGTGTATGTTTGTATACATATGCATGTGCATATGTATGCATGTATATGCATGACTATGCATGTGTGTGTATGTATGCATGTGTGTGTATGTATGCATGTGAGTGTGTGTGTGTGTGTGTATATGTGTGTGTATGCTCTAAAACCAACAGTAAACATTAACAAACATTAATTTTAACTCTCTTTCTCTTTCATTTCTCTATCTCTCTCTCTCTTTCTCTCTCTTTCTCTTTCTCTCTCTCTCTCTTTCTCTCTCTCTCTCTCTTTAATAAGAATAAAACAATACATGCATGTTCATAAATCACTTAACATCGATGTAATTTCCTTCAGATCACTCATCAAAGAACAATCGATGTCGTCTCTTTTCAAACAAAAAAGAACACCAAAAAGCTCTTGCAAAAAAAATTCAAAAGAGAAATTAGGAAACAAAAAGAAATAGAGAAAGAGAGAGCTTGAAGGATAATCATGGTTGTACAAACCCGAGACTTCAACATATTCCTTGGAAAACTCTTCAACCAAGAGGCCAACAATAATGTGAATAAAAGTAACCCTCATCAAGCTAATACTACAAGTGCTCTTTTGCACATAAGAAAGACAAGAAGCACAAAGGCAAGAAGAAGGAAGATGATGAAGAAGAAATTTTCCAAGATAATTATGCAAGCAAGAGTGATTGGAAAGGGAAGAAAGGAGCAAAGCATGAAAAATCAAAAGTTCAAAATGTTTAACCTTGTGCCATCTATGAGAAGACCAACCACACTGGCGACAATTTTGGTTCAGTGGAAGGACTCAAAAAGGAGGTCGAAGACATGGATTTGGAAACACTAGAGGCAGAGGTGGAACAACTTCAACATCAACAATAAGATTCATAATAGAAGGATCTTCAACAATTATTCAAAAGATCAACCACATGAAGACTCATTGCTTTTTATTAATCTGACCCACAGAAAGGTAAAGAAGATGATCATTTGTTTCATATAGATTCAGGATCTTCAAACCATGTCTCAAACAACATTGCTCTTCTATCTGACTTGGAAAGTCCAAAATATAGACATACATTACAAACATAAAATGACACTAAGCACACTGTGGAGAAGATTGGTAATTTCAAATCTTCCAATGGAAGGAAAAACATTGTGAGTAAGGTTAACATGGAGCCTTTGTGGAAGATCCATGTCAAGGTTTCAAGAAGATAGCTAGAGGTGAGAAGCATGATAGGCTCTTTACTTTTAAAGTATGATAAACAAGGAACATATCTCTATTCAACTTTGGGTCTCAAACCCTAAGTGAGCTTGAAGTGTCACACAAGAGACTTTCTCACATGAATAAAATAACCTTGAAAGATATGTGTAGGGATCAAATTGTTACAGGGCTACCAAACATATCAAAGCAACACATGCTCAACAAATGTGATGAATGTCAAATTGGGAAGGAACAAAGATAAAAAATCAACCACAAAGGCTACATCCACAGCAACCTTTTTTACTTAGTACACACTCATGTGTGGGGACCAAGTCAAGGACCTTCATTAGCAAGATCAAGGTATTATGTTTCCTTTGTTGATGATCATACTAGGCAGACCATTCTTAACTTTATTAAGAGTAAGAATGAAGTGTTTGAATGCCTCAAGAAGTACCTAACACATGTCGAGAGTCTCTGCTCTCTATACAGAGGAGAACAAATACAAGGAAAACAAAGGAAAAGCTAAGAAATTTGATGATCAAGGAAGTACCTCTAAAGATAATTTTGTAGGTAGAGGTAAATGTTCAAGAAGAAGAGGCAGAGGACGTAGAAAAGGCAAGAGGAGAGATCGCCTTGTGCCATATATAATTTATCAAATCACATCAAAGAGAAATGTCTTGAGAATCCAAGGAATTAGAGAGGAAGATGATACAACAAAGGAGGCTATGGACCAAGCACATAGAGGCCATCATCTTTATGTAAGGGATAAAATCACAAGCAAGGAAATTGAGCTCTCATATGTATCCACTCAACAACAATTTGCAGATATGATGACCAAAGCATTAGATGGAGTAAAGTTAAGCAGGTTCAAATCTATGATTGGACTATAGAAAGTATCAAATTATTGATAACTCAAGCGTCTTTGGCTTGGAGGGGAGTTGTTAGTCCATGGAGCAATCCTAAATGCTTGACCAATGCAAACTAGAGTCTTTTTAACTTATGATGCACAATTTTATGTCCATTGCATCATATACATTGGAGGTTTCAAAGGTTAAATCTTTATTTATCTTATCCAAAGTTAAAAGTGAAGAATGTAGAGAATATCATGTAGAGAATATCATGCGTCTAGTGAGAACCATAAGCTAGAACGTATTTTGAATCGAATCTCAAATCATCCCCTAGAAGTTTGGATCACTTTTATGCAAAGAACTAACAATCATCAACTAAAAAATATATGAAAACAATGTGCTTTGAGTCACAGATAACAAGAGGATAGAGCTGATCATCACACTCATATTGAGTGAGAATGGTACTATCACAAATCTAGAGAATTCCTCCAAATTCTCTTTGTATCATATTTGAATTTGAAATACATTTTATGCTTTAATTTCATTGATATGTGAATATATGTCTTATGTTGCAATACATTGAGAAACTCTATCAAATTATCTGAGCCATTTCTCTTTGTTTGAGAATGCAGTATCCAATCCATCCGATGGAAGAGTAGTCTTCGACTATAATAAGAATTTCTACAAAGTTTTATAACCATTTGATGCATAGAGCCTGAGTGAATCTATGTAACAAGTCTATGTATCATTCTCTTCCTAAAAAGTCAATATTACCCCCAAACTTCTTATGCACATTGCTATGAGTATAGTCACTCTAAATTCTTGAAATAACTTGGTATAGCTTACTCAAGACTTCATTTAAAGTGTGCAAAAGGTCTCATGTGGATTGTTATGAGGCTCTGAGCACTGAGCAAAACGCGAAGGATTTCCTCCATAAATAGAAGGTTTTCGCAAGGTGTTTTGTATTCATGAATTTTTTTTACAACGAGTCTTAGGAATGATGCTCCAAAGTACTATAGTGATCTAAATGCATATATGAGAACATAAGGAGGGTCTCTGAATTCAAGGTTGTTCTAAAGGAGGATTTTCTAATGACCGTCTCATCTCTCAATAGTATTGATCACCTCCTCACATTTTAGGCATTGCAAGGGTGAGCAATACAAGTCTTTTCTATGGTTGGTAGTATTGATGTATGTATAGTCTGAATATAGAAATTGTACCTAGGGGTTTCTTTTAGGAAGGACTTGGTGGGCTTTCTTGAAGCTTTTAGGCAAGCTTTTGCACCTATCTAGGAGACATGATGGGTTGTGATTTTAAAAGTTTCAAAGGTACCTGAATTTGTGGGATCATTGACTTATGTTTTGCATAATAATTGATTATCCTTTGGTTCTTCAGTTGATTTGAGGTTTGATATTTTTGAATGGATTGGTGCACCATTCTCCTATCTTGACCCAATCATGCTCTGCTTTTAGAAATTATTTGCTTCTATGGTGGGTTCATAATCAAACATTGTTCCATGCTTGCTTCGTTGTTGCATTTGACATGAGGTCCTGGATATTCTTTAGTAAAAGAATCACTTTCCTTTGGGAAACAAGGGGGCTTTGATGCATCCATGGCTTCCCTAGATAGGATTTATGCATGCATATCCATAGGTATAGGCGTATATGGAGCATGTGTAGACATGGATTAAGAAGGTTTGTGACCTTCTAGTTCAATCATGAGGCATTGTTTAATGACTCAAACCTATGGGTGACACTTCTTGAGGTTCGAATATACTGCATGGTCATAGATAGAGTCTTGGTCCAACATTAGAGATTCAATTAGATGATCATCATCATGGCACACCAAGAGCTTAACTGCTAGCAGAGCCTCATGTGAATCAATAGGAACTTTGACTTCTCGTATACATGGAGTCTCTATAACTCTTAATCCTACAAGATATGCTTCCATTGGGTTTATTGCAAGCCCATTTGTAGACAACATGAGTGTCTAATGGCACTTGTGGGAGCTCTTGAATCAAGCAAGGCTCTGATATTCTTGCTTGTAGTGCCTTGTCCTAGTGCAACTAAGATGAATAGTCTTCTATCTAAAGTGGTTGAATGGATTTATTCAATCAAATGAGCATTTCCTCCATGCAAAGTTCTTGGTAAAGTTTTAGTCAGCAACCACTAATGTAATTGGGCAATACTTCTCCTTCTTGCATGGATAACTACATTGCACCACTTGTGGAATTTCTAATAATGAGAATCTATATACGCATTTTCCACTTTACAAACATGTTCTTTTAGTGTTTAAACCAACACTAGGTTGCCAAATTTTAAGCCTTTATCTTCTATATGTGTGTTAAAATAGGCCTTTCCTCTCTTTTTATTAGCTTATATCCCTATTGCTACTTGTAATCGTGTCTCTCCGAATATTTTGTGTTGAGTTTGGCATGCTGCTAACTAGGCAAAGTGGTGTAAAGGTTGTGCACATGTAGCCAAGGATTTGTCAAGCAGTTGGTGCATATGTAGTGCACAATGTGTGGACTCACAATAATCTAAATGATCAATTTGATTAAAGGTTTTAAAGGGTTGTTTGGAAGGATTTTAAGGTTTTTTAGGGGCTTTGCAAGATTCGGGTGAAAAATCCCTTATGTGTACTTTTTGAGAATTTAAGGTCAGAAGTAAAGAAGTTATGTAAAGTGCAAAATTGTATGTGTGGCCTCCAATTAAATTTCTTGTTTTCTATAAAGTCACTACATAACAAAATAGGATATTATTGAAGTGGATCTAAGAAGATCCATGTGAAAGGACTTTAGATCAAAGTATGAGAAAGACATCATATGTAGTATAGAGGCTTGGGGAAATTTGTGCACCAAGGAGTGGGGAAGTAGGTTGCACAAACAAGTCTTAGATACACTTAGATGCACATGTGAATGCAAGTCAAGTGAAGTGAAGTGCCATATGCCGAAGAAGTGGACAAGAAGAAGTCGTATATGAAAAACATAAAAAAAAGAATAAAAGGGTGGATCTAAACAAATAGACATACGCAAACTTAAAAATAATGAGAAAGAGAGTGCGAAGTGTGTAGAGTGTGTAGAGAGTGTAGGATGTGAAGAGTGTGTGGAGAGTGCAAAGTGTGTAGTGTGTCGAGAGAACTTGAGAGCCAAGAACTGGTGAAGAGGGTATTGTATGCTCTATTGTGTGTGCAGAAAAAATTCGTTTGAGGCACAAGGAGACCAAGGTGTGACCATAGTACTATCAAGTAGGTGCATAGGTTGACGGTATAAAGGATAATGATTTTAATCTTATTGGTGGTTTGAGTGCAAGGATGCAGAGGAGTGAGCCATTTTTCAAGGTGAAGAAGCGGCACAAAGGTTGATTGCACAAGTATTTGGGATACTTTGTTATAATTATGTGTACCTTTTGTCCTAAAAGGTTATACCTAATGACTATTTGATTGTATTTTGGTAACAATAGATGATGCAATCTTCTATTCTGATCAAGGCAGAGAGACTTTAGGAAACACATTCTTTTCTCTTTCATCTCTATTCTTCTCCTACAAACACTCAAGCCCCTTTATCTAAAGAATTCCCCAGCAAAATTTGGGAAGCCTAGTGGAACAAAGGCAACTTGAGCATATGGGAATCACAATCCTCAAGTGAACAAGAAGGAAAAGGTCTCCACCCTACAAATTGAAGAGGTAACTTTTCTTTCTCCTTGGAGTTCATCCTAAGCCCACAAAAGAGGGTGCATAGCACATGACCCCACTTGAGTCACAAAATTTAGGAATCTCTTTCAAAAACAAAAGAAAGAAAGTTACTTGTAGGTCAACTAGTCACCCTTCATCCACATCATGATTAAGGAACATGGTAGCCCAAATTGACCTAGAAACCTTACTATCCCTATGAAACAAAAAATTTTGATTCTTTTAGATGATAAAGAAATGAGGATCCTGATGAGCATATAAGGAGGTTTTTGGCCCTATGTAAACAAGGAGCTAATCCAGAGGTAAGATGCTTTCTTGGTACTCTTACCAAAAATATTGGATGGCTTGGTTGATAGATGGTTCAGCCGACTTGATGATAACCATTTTGCTAATAGAACCTCATGAGATATTTATGTCAATCGAAGTTCAAGCAAGTTAATACCATGGAAAAGATTATTGAAGAATTGGAAGGCTTACAATAGGGTGTTGGGAAGAGGTTTCCTAAATTTTTTAGCAGAGCCAAAGCCCTTGTGGTGAAACTCTGTTATGCTCTAGACTTGCATGGGACATGCATAGGCCATGTGATCACCTCCACAACTATAGAAATAGTTTATTATGATCACTTTATGGGTTTTCCTACTCTGAAGGTTTCCACTTAGCGTTTGAGAAACTAACTCTGTGTGTTCATCCATCAATGGAGAGGGTTTTGAAGTTGTACTAGCAAAGTATTTAGAGCTCGTGTAGAGCTTTGAGGGTTCCAACTATTCTCCTAGATCACCCTCAATATTGATACACATCTAACACACTCATCTAGGGCGTTTAGCTCATTTAAGTACACACATGGCCTAATTTTTCCCCTCAAGATGCCATCTAGAAACAAAGACAACCGTTTTGGATTAGTAGGTAGTTTTGAGGTCAAACATCTACCAATGTATTGTTAAAACCTATGTATTGCTAGCCTCATAGTCTCTTGGGAAGTCTGCTTGAAGGTATGGATCAAGGAAGATGTGTTATGTTTGGTTCCACTTTTTGAGAACTCATTGATGAACACATCCATCAACTATGAGATCTCTCAATACTTGGCTCAGTTTAATAGTCCGAACCATGCAACTGTTACACCTTTCAAGGTTAAACCAAATGCCTCATATTCACTGAACAAGCCTTCAACCTATGCACCTCTCAATATTTTCTTGAATTCGGCCACGTGATCATATGGATCCCTTGTGCCATCAAATTAATTCTACATGGTTTTTACTACCTGGGAGGGTCTCAACATTTATGAGTTATCTCCTTGCTTAGGTAGTGGAAATTCCTCATCATCTCTGTGTGCTCTATGTCCTCGAGGGATTCTCTTGATTTCTCTTTCTAGGTGCATAAAGGGTTTTATGGATCCACACTTGTTTGTTTGCAAGATATCATAGGTTTGAGTAAGGGAAATACATTTTGGCTTCACCATAGATGTGTTTGTATTGCCAAGGAGCACTACTCAAAGGCGAGTTTTTTATGGTAAAAGATAAGAGTAGAGACGTTGGGGTGTAGTTAAATAGTTTTTGAAACATTTTTTCCAACGTTTTTATTTTCATCTCCAATTTCACTTCCATCACCTTCGTTAATCCCCCTATACCATCTCCATCTTTGCTAAATTTTCACCTTTTTGATCCTATATCCATCAGATAGAGAGAGAGAGAGAGAGAGAAAAATAAAGATAGAGAGAGAGAGAGAGAGATAGGTCCAAAGTGTATGCTTTCTATGTGTGCTTTGTATTGTTTTTGTGTAGATTCAAGACCATGATCACTTGGAGCATCCTATGTAGGTACAGAAGAGAAGTGCACAAAACTCAAAAAGGTATGCTTGGTCTATTGTAATAAACTAAAAATCATGCATTTCTGGAAATTCTATCAACACAAGATGATAGAACTCCTCAAACACATCCTAGGGACATAGAGAAAACTCAAAAATTCTGTGTTTCTTTGCCATGTCTCAAAAGGACAAGACCGTGCCAAATAGGGTATATGGCTAGAGACATCATGTGTTAGGAGATATAGATTCTATCTCGATAAACCATGTCTAGCATGAAAACCTACTCTACCATGATAGACTTCTATGTATCATGATAGAACAACACCATGAAATGCATCATCTATCATGGCAAACCTATCTATCATGAGAGACCCCATCTACATGACAAACTGAGACCACTGATTGAGCTTTTCTATCATGAGAGATCCCATATATCAGAACAAGCCTATGTATCATGATGGACCAACCTAATGTAGCATCACTCTATTGTGCCAAAGCCCCCCTTGTCATGACAAATTGCCTATATCATGACAAAGCATCCTCATGATAGAATGCCTCTATCATGATAGAGACCCTCTATCACAATAGAACACACCAGATAGGCCTCCTCTATCATGATAGACCTTGTCTATCACAACAGAGATCTTTATTGCAATAGAAAATCTCTACTATGATAGACTAGCCTATTGTGATAGACAAACAAATAAGAATTATTTTAAAAAAAGTTAATTTTTGGGTCATAAATTAATGTTTCTTTTGTGGTTTTGGAAGGTCCATCTTACATTTAAGGCCCTTAAGTGTCTCTAGGGCCTCATTTTGTTGTGCTCAAGTGTCCAAGAAACCTTAGGATGTCATCTTGATCATGAGAGAAAATAATATACCATGTGACTTAAGGTTGGAAAATACTAAAGCCCCTTGCTCGATTTTAGCCTAGGCTAAGCATATCACCCTAGGGTGAGAATTTTAGGGTTGTGATAGGAACTTCAAAGTTTAGTACATATTCAAAGGACATGAAGCTCAAGATTGATAAATCTAATTGTGACAATTGAAAGTGTAAAGGGAAGAACGTGAACAAATGATGAAACAATAAATTTGAGACACACAAGTCATTCTAAAGATGCTACATAAAGATATAGACCAAAAAAAAAAATCAATTAAACAAAGAACGAGTGACTCAGAATTAAAGATCCATTTAAGAGAAAGAATTAGTCTAGTGGAGAAGGGTAGAAAAATTATTCAACTTGAGATCAGGTAAGTATCTTGGCAAAGTCGTTTGGCAAAGCCTAAGGTTTTTCAAAGCTAGTGCCAATGGTAGTGCCAATCTTGGTCTAATCAATTATCTATCCATCACTCAAACCTAAGTTTGAAAACTAATGAGTGAAATAGCTACTATGGTATGGATAGATGCACAACTAGCATGAGGGTAACCTACTTAGAATTTGCACAAGAACCATATAAGATGCAATTAGACTACATCTCTACCAATTGATTAGATTATCATATCTATAAGGATGGATTGAGGAGATCAGTGTTCCAAGAGAGAGATCGTAAGCACACTTATGAAATCAATTGCCTAGTGTTAAATTTTAAGGATGGATCATACATAGATAAGCAAGGAACTATGTATGTGGTTCTTAGCTTCCCTAACAAGACTGGTGACTTTGAGAGGATTCTTCTATAGTTACAAGTGCAAGAGCATGAGGAAGATGATCCAAAAGATGGACCAAGTACGCCTAGAGGAAAATCCATGCGAACAAGGATCATAGTGACAACTAAGATATTTGAAGGTTGTTGGCACCTCAAGAAAATGGTATAATAGGACTATATGCAAATGAGGATATAGAGGAAGATTTTTGAAATTTTAGGTCAACCAAATCTCACACCAAGAATGAGTTTCTAGTGTATGAGTTTAAGGACCTAGATAACCTAGGAAAAACAAATTATCTAGGTGATAACTCAAATATGATGTATATAGTCTCAGATTATAGTGAAAAGCTCATCTTTGGCA
The DNA here is from genome assembly GCA_020310875.1 of Ceratopteris richardii. Classification (NCBI taxonomy): domain Eukaryota; kingdom Viridiplantae; phylum Streptophyta; class Polypodiopsida; order Polypodiales; family Pteridaceae; genus Ceratopteris; species Ceratopteris richardii. The sequence continues at coordinate 47,615,295 of CM035437.1, read as the reverse complement.
AGGCCAAATGTTATTTTCATTACACAAACCTTCAAAATCCTACAAATAGATGAGTGTAGGTCTCGTGAGTACTTTAGGTGCCAAGAGAGAGAAATCCAAAGAAGTCCCAGAGGTGAGTTTTTTGCAAAATCTAGGAAGCGGTAGATCAGAACAAGATACAAATAGGTCAAAACAAGAGGGACTAAGAGGATATAGAGTGCTTAGAGAAGATGACAATTTTCCCCTACCAACGGAAAGAGAACACCGAGAACCTTGAGACCCTCATAGGCAGTGAAAGCCATGAAGAACTACTTTGAGGGGATCTGTCTGATCATGTGTGTAAATTCAAGCAAGTATTGAGGACAAAATAGGTGGAAGAATTATTCACTCAACATGAGACATTCGGGTTCACCTTGAAAAGTATGGCCCTTGCATAGTTCCAACCAATACATTGAGGCAAATACCATGAGATCTCACAATTTATGGATGATATCTACTCATGCAAAGCAAGTCTCTTTATTTTATAGATGGTTTTTGAGTGGAAAACGTAGATCGTATGTGTACTTAAAAGAGACAAACACTCTAGCTCATTTGTGAAGAGGTGATAGAAGATTACAAAGATGAGAGAATCTTTGTAGAAACCTTCTCTATACCAGCCTAATTCTTGCTCTATTACTCTAATAGACTCTCTATGCTATCAAATGGTGCATGAACATGGCGAAAGTACTTTGGAGCATTGATCACAAATATTTAAGTCAAGAAAAACTCAATTTAAATTTAACTCTATAGAAGAAAACCTTCTATTTATGGAATAAAGCTCTCAAGAAAAGGCTTAGCGCTTTGCATAGAGCTTGCTATGAATTTAGAAAAATAACTTTGCATAGCCTCATATGGAAGGTAAATGAGATTAAAAAAAAATTATTTCAGGAAACTTAGAGTGTCCATTGAGTGAGAAATATGCTTACCAAGTCGTAGGTGTGATCTTGACGTTTTTTAGGGAGTAGACAATGCATATAGAGAGTGATAGAGGTACATTCATATCTCTACACAGAGAACTCCAATGATAAGAATATTTCATACACAATCACAAGGGTGTTACCTTTAGGATACAAGCATTAGATAAGGTAATGAAATCATGTCTTCATTTGAATTACTTTTTGAAGATGACAAGCTTGAGCTATGCACAACAACAATGAACAACAGATGGAGGTGATTATAAGAACTTCACGTCTAAGTATTGAAAATGTAAACTAAAGTATATGGAGGTGTTGGAGGATTCAAAGGACTATGAGATCAGTACAATGATTATCCTAGATGTAAGTGAAAACTATGCTTCATCCCATGACTATTCCAATTAACTACATGTATACTTTTTTCCTTGATTTTAGAAGATGACTATTGATTAATTCCACCAAGAAATTCCTTTCACCTTTAACTCCATATTTGAATTTGAACTCCAATATGATTCATGGCTTTTTCTCCATTTTCATTTACTTGAATGCTTGAATATTTATCTCAAAAGGACTTTTACAACATATAAAATTATAGTGAAGTTTAGCCTTAGAAATGAACTAAAGATATATGTGTGTACAAATTGTTGTCTCATATCTCAATCAAATCAAAGGATATTCAAGAACTTAGTCTTTCCATATGTGCCAGTAGCTCCCCCTCAAGCTATGATGCTTGAGACTCCATCATTTTGAAAGCTCCTAAAGTTAAATCATTGATTTGAAGCAACTTAGCTTTACTCCATCCAATGCTTTGGTCATCATGTATGCACATTGTTGTTGAGTTGAAATGTATGAAAGCTCAATCTCCCTACTTGTAATCTTTTCCCTAACATAGTCAAATGAACCTCAATGTGTTTGCTACTTGCATGAAAAATAGGGCTTTTTGCAAGATGCAAAGCACTCATGTTATCACCAAATATTGTTGAGATATCAAGCTCAACATGTGATGATACAGGATAACACGTATCACTTTTTCATTTCTTTGACATATATAGTGGTCACCGCGGTATATGTTAGGGACACTTCATTGAGCTTTATTAGATTTATCTATTGAGAGTGATTTCACTTGTTGTACTCTTGCTTTTTAAGTCATTCTTGTACATTCCTTTCATGTAATAGAAGAAGAAGAAGAAGAAGAAGAAGAAGATCATTCCTCCTTGCCTCAATCTGAGTGCGTGATTCTCTTTGATTGTGAGATTGTGTATGTGAGATCTCTTCCTTATCTCCTTCCTTGTGACATGGTATCAGAGCGAGTGTGGCTCTAGAGAGCTCGTGGAGAAGGCCAATAGTGAAGATTATGCGAGAAGGCATGGAGAAAGCGTGATTCACAAACAACCTTAGAATGCTATGAAAATTGGGGTGAAGGTAGAAGAACTCAAAACGTTTTCAAGATTTTGTTGGAAATGTAGTAGGCCCATAGCTCATATCACAGGTCCACGATTCCATAGGTCCAGCATATACAACATAGAATCTAGCAATCTTCCAATATTGACAAAACATGAACATACCACATTGAATCATACAAATGATGAGACAAAGATAGATAAAGACTAGAAAACATGTGTAAAGTGTTACGTAAGCCACTGCTTACTCACACTATCATATATACCAATGTTCAATGTACAATGTGGGAGCAAAAATCTCAACCACTCTATGTGATCAGAAATAGATGGATGAGTGAATGTACTAATGTAGCAAACATATTCAGATGTATGGACAGAAATCTGAATATATATGAGATGTGTGACCTTATAGGTTAATGAGTGACAGAAAGAGGAAGGATCAGTCTAAAACTGATAATCAACAAACCCCCATCTAAAATTAGGCTATGGAAGACCCTAAGTTAGATACGTATGTGAAAAGATCACATACTTAAAGTGGAGCAAAGAATGCTAACAAGTTTGCTGCCAGAAATCCTCAAACTCATATGACCGTACCTTCTTGGACACCTCATCCAAATATGCATAAAGCATATACATATTGATTCTCTTGTACCTATGCCGAATAGGACTCCTCCTGATATGGATGTTACTGCCTTCATAAAATTCAAGTAGTACATGTGTGCATAAAGAGAATATGTACCTGAATTCTTATCATAAGATGCAAATCTTATGTTAACCACCATCCAATGTCTTTGAAGTAACTCGAAATCTTCATGTAGAAGACAATCTTCAAATACATCATGTGAATGGCTGATCCTCACCACCAAGCTGCTAATGACCAAGTCCTCTCCATGAGCAAGAGTGTAATCACACTCTTCTCCTCCAAGAAGAACTCCATAGTCGGTCCTCAACATGCTCAAAGTTAGCACCATGGCTGCCCCATGTGCTAGAAGAAACACCACCTCGATTGAGGTCCAAGCAACAAGGCTGGTGTCGAACACTAGGTGAAGGATATCTAACAATGAGCCCAAAGTGCTTCTTTTATAGTATTGTTTGTATCTTAAAAAACTCCTTCAAAAGCATTAAAACAACAATCACGATCTCCAATAAAGCACTTTTGGAATAAAACAAATCCGTCGCTAATTTGGAAAAGCATTGCGTGTAATTTTTTATTGCTAAAAATATGTATGCACGTGCTGCCGTTGACGGGTTTTGAACCGTGGTGGGTGTTATGGAAGGACATGGAACTATCAACGCCACCCATGCTATAGTGTGGTAGAGGGACTAATCTGAACAATTATGCATGTTGTAAACAGTGGACAATTGAACCAGTGGATCATTGAATGGACCAATGGAACATTGCTTTCCAACAGATTTATCCCTTTAGGGTCACTTGTTTTTGTCAGATCAGAGTTTCAAAGCCATCTCGACCTAGCCTGCAAGATGGGCCCCAAAAAAAATGGTCAGTTTGCAAAAGTGTAACTTGCGTCAACACTCATATATTCTAGACTTAGAATTTCAAGCGATTTCATGTACTTTTGATACATGAAAAATGTGTTTGTCTGAGATCAAACTATCATGTCATAGTGCCATAGTGTTCAGTGAGAAGTGTTGCTTGTAGTGTCTTGTAGTGTTGTGAATTGCTACAGAAATGGCAAATATAGATGAAATGACTGAGCTTGTGAGCAATAAGCTAGACAAGAGCAACTTTCATGATTGGATATTCAGAATGAAAAATTTCTTGATGGGAAAAGGCTACTGGAAGTACATCAAAGGAGAGAATGAAAAAACTCTATAGTTACTAGAAAGGAATGGATAACATATTGGCTATCTATTAGCATACCCGATAGCATGAAAGGTAACATATTGGCTATCTATTAGCATACCCAATAGCATGATTGGACACATACAGGATGTCAAGACTCTGAAAGAGGCTTAGAACAATTTGGTCACTTTGTATGAGACCAATACAAAGGCACAAAAATTGCAACTCAAGAATGAGCTACATACTTTGGAGAAAAAAAGCATGTCATTAACTGACTACACCCTAAAAATCAGAAGCATATGTGAGTCACTTGCATCTATTGGCATGAATGTGAATGATGATGATGATGATGATAAGGTGTAAGTGTGCCTTCATGGTCGATGAGATACATATAAGCAGTTCAGAACTTCTATACAAACTAGGGAAAATATTTTGAACTTTGTTGATCTGGTATCTATGTTGATTAGTGAAGAAAATAATCTTGGTGAGGATTCAAACTCCCAAGGAAAACCTAGTTCTAATCATGTATTCTACTCTGGAAGAGGAAGAGGAAGAGACAAAGGCTTTGGAAGTGGAAGAGGACACAATAACCAAGACCAAGTTCAACAACTAAATCATGGAGGCGGTAGAGAACAGTTTTGAGGCAAGGGGGCCAAAGAGGCTGCAAAAGTTTCCAAAGAAATGATTCAGGTAATGACAATAAAGGACGTTGGAATTGTGATAAACCTAAACACTTTGAACATGATTGCAAGTTGAAGAATCAAAATAATAGAAGGCAACAAAACATATATGCATCCACAAGTGCAGATGATTCTGAAAAACCTATTCATGCTTCAACATCATATGATGAATACAATGTCTACTGGTGTTTCAAAATTGAATAATAATGTCTGGTATGTTGATTCAGGTGCTTCAAATCACATGATCAATCATGCGGAATGGTTTAGCAGTTTGCAAAAATTGCCAGTTCCTGGATATGTTGAAACAGGTGATGACACATCACATCCTATTGAGCATACACGAAATATAGCAATGTCTTTTGAGGATGGAAGGTAAAACATCTTGTTAGTGTGCTACATGTTCCAAATATAACAAAGAATCTAGTTTCTATTGGATATTGGTTGACCAAAGAATACAAGTTAGGTTCAATGATGATGGGTTATATGTAGAACATTATAAACAAGATGGATGATTAATTGACAAAGGAAACAAAGTGGGTAGGATGTTCACCTTAAATGTGAAAATTTGTGAAATGAATGCAGCCATGTTTGCAAAAGGTGCAAGAGTTATTGCATATATAGAGATGTGGCACAAACGGATTGAACATGCAAACTTGCAAAGGCTGAAATTGATGCATTCAAAGGAGATTCTCCATGGACTACCAAATTTCAAGGTTGCAGAGATGCAAAAGGTATGTGCAGCATGTCAATTTGGTAAACACTCAAGATCATCATTTCTGCATGACAATCATCTTAGTGAGAATGTGCTAGAAATAGTACATACAAATGTTTGGGGTCCTGAAAGACCACATCTATGGGCGGTTGCAGGTTTTATGTTACTTTCATTGATGACCATACATGAAAAGTATGGGTATATTTCATGAAAGAGAAGATTGAGGTGTTCACTCACTTCCTAAATTTTAAAGCTATGGTGGAAAAGTAGACACGGAGATATATTCAAACATTAAGGTGTGATGGAGGAGGTGAATACATGTCAAATGAGTTCAACAACTTTCTTAAAAATCATGGAATTTGATATCAGTTTTCATGCAGATACACACCACAACAGAATGGCCTTACTGAATGCAAAATAGACATTGCAAAAATAGCAAGAGCCTAAATGGCTGAGAAGAATATTCCTCATTGTAATTGGTTAGAAGTTTTGCATAGTGTTGTATACATCATGAACAAAACTCTGAGTGATGTTGTACATCAAGTTACACTTGAAGAGAAATTTACAGGTAAAAAGCCAAACTTATCACATATGAAAGTTTTTGGTTGTATTGCATATGTACATGTTCCAAATGAGTTGAGGATGAAGCTTAATTCAAAAGCAAAAAAATGTGTCTTCATTGGATACTCCCTTGAACAAAAGGGATATAAATGTTATAACCCACTCACACGATAGGTGATGGTAAGCAAAGATGTGGTATTTGATGAAAGGTCAAGCTTCTATGTAGATGTCAAAGAAGGACTAAATCTTCAACCAAGTGACAAAGAAAATGTTGAAAAATCAAGTGTAAAATCTCAAGTTCTGAGTGGACCAGATGCATCAGCATGCAATAGTTCCAACTCAAATCCATGAAGTGGAAGATTGAATGGAAATTTGATTCCAGAAAATTCATCAAATACATCCAAAAAAGGTAAAGAAAATCTTTCTATTGCTAGTAAAACATCTACAGATTTTGAAGACATTGATGGAGATTCAAGGAGTTTGGAAAAGAGCCTTGATGAGGAGCTTGGATTGCCCTCTGTGAAGACTCAAGCTGTAAGAAATGCATATGTAGATGATACAAGGAAAAGTTACCTAGGACTAAGAAGATCTGGAAGAATGCGGAATTCAGTGCAATGGTGGACATATGATAGTTACATGGCTCGTCATTGTGCCTACATGACAAAGGTAATACAAGATGTCGAACCCTCTTATTTTGAAGATGCAATTGGAAATGTAGATTGGTAAAAAACTATGGATGAGGAGATGGCTGCACTCTATGGAAATGATACACGGAAGCTGGTTCCATTGCCACAAGGGAAAAAGCACATAGGTCGCAAGTGGGTTTACAAGGTAAAACAGAATGCAGATGGTAGCATAAGTAGGTACAAAGCACAATTGGTAGCAAAATCATATGCACAAACATACGAAATTGATTATGAGGAAACATCCATCCCTATAGATAAAATGTCTACTGTCAAAACACTTGTTGCATTAGCTACAACAAAAGGATGGAGTTTGCATCAGATGGATGTAAAGAATGCTTTCCTACATGGTGAGTTACAAGAAGAAGTATACATGGACCAAACACAAGGATAAGGATACGAAGATTCAAAGCATCCAGAATATTTTTTCAGATTGCAAAAGGCTTTGTATGGGTTTAAGCAAGCTCCTCGTGCATGGCATGCAAGGATTGCTGATTACTTACCACCATTGGGTTTTCTATGTATGATGTAGATCATTCATTATATGTAAGCAAGGGTGATGATGGCATCACAATTGTGGCTATTTACGTTGATGACTTGATTGTTGGTGGTGATAATGAAGAAAGCATTAAAGAGGTAAAGCAAATTCTTATGCAAGAATTTGACATGAAAGATCTTGGTGTGTTGCGTTATTTCTTGGGCATTGAGTTTATACATACGAAATAGGTATTGAGTTTATACATGCTTTCTAAATTCAAAACGGAGAATTCTAAGTGTGCAAGTACACCCATGGAGATGAGCCATAAGCTAAGTTCTTATGAAGGAGAATTCATTGAGGACATCACAAGCTATCAAATCTTAGTAGGAATCTTGATCTATGCTACTCTCACAAGGGTGGATATATGCTATAGTGTTAGCATACTCAGTCAATTTATGCATAAGCCAAGGAAGCTACATATGAAAGCAGCCAAGAGAGTGCTTAAATACTTGAAGGGCACAATTAGTGAAGGGCTATCAAGCATGCTAGGCTTGAGGGGGAGATGTTGGTGCATTTTTCCAAGCCTAGTGCTTGATTAAAATCATTTGTGTAATGAGCTTTTAATTATGAACTCTCAATGAGAGAAGCCATAAAACCTTTCTCTTGTAAAAGTAGAAAAGTAAAAGACTTCAAATGTAAAAGGTAAAAAGCAATCTTGCAACTTTGGTAGGTGCAAATCATGAAATCCAAGTAGGGTAAATCGGTTAAATGAGATTCCCTGTAATGGAGGAACTTTTAGGTGGAGTCCCACCAAGTTTGAATTCAAAAACTCCTATAAAAACTCATGAAGAGAGTCACACGGCAGAGCAGACATTTAGAGGAGATTATACTCAAGATTTCGATTATCATTGAAGCACACATTGTGCTCCTCCTTTCCATGCTTCATGCCTAATCATTTCATATACTATATGTTCAATACAGATTGATTTCTTAGACTATTCTTGGAGTCTTCCAAAACTATTGTCTCAGGTTTACTCTATGTTTTTCAGTCAACTTTGATCAGTGATAACTCTTTGTCTAGTTACTCTTTTGAAGTGTTTTAAATTGCTATAGTTAAAATGATAAATCTTTTTGCTTGATCTCAATTTTCATCACATTTGGATCTTTACTCTGTGCGCTACATCAATTTGAAGTGACATATGTATGCAAAGAGATTATTGTTGAAAAGTTGGGATGACACCCCAATGTTCCTAAATTGGTTTCTCTCATTATAGTCCATTAAAATTCATCAAATTTGTTGCTTTAGATTCATCATATATTCAATTGAATATCTAAAAAGTTCCTCTAGTCAATGTTTAGCAGACTATGAGCTCTAAGTAAAATTTGAGAGTGCTTTCCATCCCAAAATAGCAAGTTTTTTATCATCTATTTTGTTTTGAGTTTTTTTTTTAATGAAGCAATTGGAGAATGATCTTCCAAAGAACTAAGGAGGTTTTATTGCATCATTAGCAAGCTCAAAGTGTCTACTAAGCATTCTTGGATTGCAACTTGGAAGGTGTAGAGCACCTTATTGTAGTACCAGCCTCATCTTTGGATTATAACACCATCTCTTCTCACATGTTTTTCCTTATGTACTAGTCTTTATATATTGCACCTGTTGTATTCTTGTTTTTTAGGTCATTCTTGTACATTCCTTTTATGTAATAGAAGAAGAAGAAGATCATTCTTCCTTGCCTCAATCTGAGTGTGTCCTTCTCTTTGATTGTGAGTGTATGTGTGTGTGAGCTCTCTTCCTTATCTCCTTCCTTGTGAAAAATATGTAAGGAGTAGATGACTTCATTCATAAATTAGTGTGTAATGTCTCGATCCATATTGCATCTTGAGTATCATTACTCAATCCTCTATATTCAACCTCTTTAGATGAGAAAAAATATTAGGTTTCTTATTTTATGACTAAGAAATCAGATTAAAACCTACAAATGATAGATAACTAGATGTACTTCTCATATCTTCTCTTGATCTTGCCCAATCTACATCAGAAAAGATCTTAGTATCTATATCAAAGGTGTATGAATAGAATAGGCCTTCATTCATTCTCCCTTTGAGATGCTTCAAGATCCTTTTCACCACATACATATGTGTTTTCCTAGGTGAGTGCATGAACTGACTTTGTACACTCACACTATAGCTGATGTCTTCTCTTGTGAGAGTATCATAATAGAGACTCCCCACTAAGCTAAGATACCTTGTCACATCTTCGACAAGATCTCTTTCATGAGCACTTAACTTTTAACTCACGTCCATAGCAAAACCTACAACCTTAGCATTTTCCATCTTGAATGTTGTACTCATATCTTTGATGTATTTCTTTTGAGTAAGGAACATAACATGCTCTCTATATAAGACTTCCAATCTAATGAAGTACATGACATTCCCTAGATCAATTATCTTGAAATCTTCCTTCATTTTATGTTTGATTCTTATAATCCTTGAGCATCATTAACTATTACTATATTTGCATCCAAATGTACACATAGATATATTACTTCTCCATGTGATCTTTTAATGAACAGAGAGGGATCTCTCTTGCTCACCACAAATCCTTTGTCCCTACAAGTAGCTAGTCTATGATTCAAAGCTCTTGGAGCTTGCTTTAGCCCATATAAGGATCTTCTTAATCTGAAAACATATTCACGATGTTGTGATTCTTCAAAACCAAGGGGTTGAGCCATGTAGTCCTCTTCTGAGATCCATCCATTGAGAAACGTGTTCTTCACATCCATCTAATATATCATCCAATTCTTGGTAGTTGCAATACTCATGAGTACTCTAATTTTGGACACCTTCACTACAAGGGAAAACTGTTAGTATATGATCAATGTCTACCCCTCATCATTGTATGCACATTTTGTAAGGCCCCCATTATGAGGAGAAGCCAAGCGTGCATTACCCAATTGATGGGAATCCCAACTTGTATGTTGGATGAAGGTCATATTGGACCATGTAAGGTATTGCAAGGAAAGGGAGTTACTGAGGTCCACAATTGTGGGGTCTGGGGTAGCGGCGAGCAGCCCTGGCTGGGGGGTCGAAGGGGACCAGCGGGCCCCTGGCTAGGGGGGTCGAGGGGGGTCTGGGGGCAATACCCCCGACCTGACGGTAAAGAGAATATTCCATGGAATATTCCCTATCTGAGTCAAAAATCATTTATATTTGTTAGGTCGGTTCAACCGATCTAAGCCATGTATGGCAATTACACGGCCGGTGTCCGCCCATGCTCTATCACCCATCTATAGTCGTCCATGGAAGGCCACCCATGATCCTATATATACATGACTTTTGCACTACCTGAGACATTGAATCGAGCTAGCATACCTCTACCTTGTATCTCCCTATCTAGAGTTTTCTAGATCACCATTTAATCTCTACCTTGAGAGCACACGGGTGGACAACGCCATCATCTTTGCACTTGCTGCTAGTAGAAAATTGTTGAGATTCTCCTATATCTGTTATCTTCTTTGCTACTGCTCTTGTGTTATATTGCATAACTATTGTCTTACATGGTATCAGAGCCATACGGTTCGAATAGCTTGAGAAGCATCACTATTTTAGCCTACTAGCAGACTAGAATATCAGTAGATTATTCGAGTGATTACATGATGGCTTCATTGTTGATCTTGGTGCTTCACCTAACGTTAATGTTGTACCTATTCGAATTTTCCCACCTGCATTCACTGAAGGGAAGCTAGATGAAAACAACTATACACTCTGGAAGTTCAAAATTTCTGCAATTTTGGACTCCTATGAGTTACTTGACATTGTCATGGGACCGATGGGATTGGATCCAGAGCCTATACTAGTTGAAGATCCAACAAATTCAAGATTGATGATTCAGCCAGGTCCAGATCTTCTACGAGCTTGGAAGAAACGGAATGATGATGCATTATGTGCAATTGTCACTAGTGTAAGTGATTATGTGCTTACTTTAATACAACATACTACTAAAGCACATGAGGCTTGGGGCATATTGGCTCATCAATATGAGACCAAGAACCACACTAGGATACAAAATTTAGAAAATCAGTTGGCAAATGAAAAGCATTCTGATTCTGAAAAGGCTGAAGATTTTATCAAATGGATAAGACATCTTCAAGATCAATTGGCTACAGCTGGTGTTGTTATAGCACCAGAAGAGCTGGCTCGAAGATATGTATGTGTTCTTCCAGCAAAGTATGATGGATTAGTAACTACCCTTAACACTCAGGTAAGACCAACTCCCATTACATTTGAAGAGTTTTGTGCTATGATTTTAGAAGAAGAGATGCGGTTGAAGAATCAACAAATTACAACTGATGCTGCATTCTTAGCAAATGCAAAAGGTAAAGGCTCTTTTGATGGATCAAAGAAGAATCCAAAGAAGAAAAAGTTCACAGGAAGTTTCTTCTATTGTGAAAAGAAAGGCGATGCCATCAAGGATTGCAGAAAGAAGAAAGGTGATGAACGGAATGGAACTGTAAAATCATCGTGGAAGAACAAAGAATCTGCAAACAACGCAAAGCTGGAACTATGGGTAGCTATTGAAGAGGTATGCTCATATGCTCAAGCTCGTGTTGATGAACCATGGATTTTAGATAGTGGAGCTTCTCACCATATGACCACTAAAAAGGATTGGTATAGTTCCCTAGTGCCTCTATGGGAATCCATCAATGTAGTGGTGGGAAATGACTCCAAGTGTCCAGCAGAAGGAACTCGAACCATCTCTTTTATCACTTCTCCAAGTGTTGAGAAAAATTTATCCAATGTTCTCTATGTACCTACACTTAAAAGAAATTTTTAGTCAGTTTCTACAATAACAGATCATGGGCTCGAAGTTCACTTCAATAAGAGTGGTGCAGAAATCATGGATTCATCAAGTAATGTAGTAGGTGTTGGAGATAGATGTCTGCAGAAGCATGCGAACAACACAAGGAAGAAGAACAAACTTGGAGCACAAACACACAATACTGAGTGTATTACTAGAGAATGTACAAAGATAAGTAGCCCATTAGGGCAATAGGCGTATATACAAGCCGGGGAAAAAAAACCTCCTAAAGAGGGACAAAGTGCCCCGGTGGTCCTAGTGTCTTCACACACATCACTACCTAAATATATCAACAAATCCCCCCTGGAAGTGCCAAGCTATGTGGAAATCACTCCACAAAAGGAAGTAAGCCCAAAGCTTTGCGGAAAGCTTCAAAATTCTCCCTAGGCAGAGCCTTTGTGAAAAGGTCTGCAATGTTCTCCTGTGTGGGCACATATGCCAAGCTGATCTCCCCAACAAAGAACCTCTCCCTGACATTAGTGATAATGCACCTCAATTTGCTTAGTGCGAGCATGGAACACAGGGTTCCTCACAACTACCAATGCGCTCTGACTGTCAGTGAAGATGGTGGTGGTAGAAGACTGGCCAACACCCAAATCAGCCACAAGGTGTCTGAGCCACACACACTCAACAGTCGCTGTGAAAGCTGCCCTCTACTCAACCTCACAACTGGAAGTGGCCACAGTAGGCTGCTTCTTGCTCAACCAAGATATACATGAGCTACCAAGCATGAAGCAAAAACCACTAGAGGACACACGAGTGTCATAGCAACGAGCCCAATCGGAGTCAAAAAAGCATGCAAATCTGGCGATAGTGATCCCCCCTTGGGATAAAACAACCCAAGTAGCTGAGTACCACTCAAGTAGTGAAACATGCACTTAACCGCCTTCCAATGCGTGACTCCTGGGCAATGCATAAACCTGCTCATCTGTGAGATAGCAAACTGAATATCTGGCCGAGTAATGCATAAGTAAATCAAGCATCCAACATCGTGCTGATAGAGAACAACATCAAATGCATCTCCAGCATCATGAAGACTCAATCGTAAACCTCTCCATAGGAGTGGCAATGGGCTTACAATCTTCAAGGCCAAAATGCTGCAATAATGTGTCAATATATTTTGTTTGACACAAAGCCATTCCGCCATCAACTTGCATAAACTGAATGCCCAAATAGTGATGCAAATGCTCCAAATCAGACATCTCAAATGAGGCATGCAAATCAACCTTGAAATTAGCAATATGCTTCTCAATAGGACCAATGAGCAGCATGTCATCAACATAGACAACAATGATCAGAAGCACATCATTAGCACGCTTAACATATAAGGTGCTTTCAGTTGGACTATTCTCAAAACCATGTGCAACCAGATAGGCATATATCTTCTCATACCAAGCACGTGGTGCTTGCTTTAAACCATATAATGCCTTCTTTAACCTGCACACCTGGTTTTCATGCCCTTTCTGCACAAAGCCACGGGGCTGAAAAACATACACTTCTTCATGCAAGTCACCATTCAGAAATGTTGTTTTAATGTCCAACTGGTGTACATTCCAACCATGATAGGCTGCAAGTGCACAAACGCTCCGAACAGTAGTCATACAACATGTAGGTGCAAAGGTCTCATCAAAATCAATGCCTCTTTCCTACGCATAACCCTTTGCAACAAGCCTAGCCTTATACCTATCAATTGTACCATCAGGTTTACGCTTCAACTTGTATACCCACTTAGTGCCAATGGCCTTCTTGCCAGGAGGCAAGTCACATAAAGACCATGTACAATTCTTCATTATAGCATCATATTCAGATTGCATAGCAGCCATCCAATTTTTTTGAATTGTGTGCTTAATCAAAAGAAACAGGCTCATTCTCATCACAGAGACTAGACGCAGCCATAGCATAGCAATCTGATGCAAAGGAGGCACTATGAGAGCCTGAACGAGTACGATATGACAAAGGTGCATCTAATTTGTTGTCACGCAAAGTCTGCACCAACCATTTTGGCATAGTTTTTGCCTGCTCAATATCAGCTCTCTCATCAACAAGTGCATCATGTAAATCTGCATCAGAAATGGAATGATCTGCATCATCATATGAAACCTGCAAAGGCTAAGAAGTTGCCTCATTAGGACCAGCACTAGACTGTCCACCTGTAAAAAGAGGCAGCAAAGTATCATACATGTCTTTGGAGCTAACAGATGTCTCCTTAGTACATGAAAGCAATGGCTGAATAGCATCTTCTACAAAAACACCATCACGGCTAACCAGAATGCGTTTAGTTTGTGGATGATACAGATGATAGCCTTTACTTTGAGAACTATACCCAACAAAAATACATTTTATTGCCTTATCATCCAATTTTCTGCGATGTTGTTCAGGTACTAATGCATATGCCAAACAACCAAAAACACGCATATGAGCAACAAATGGCTTGCGATCATGCCAAGCCTCATTTCATCTTCTTCGCCAATAGAAATTGTGTAGAGGCTACTGCTCTCTCTACAAAGCTTCAAATTGAGTGCACAATGGCTCATTGGGAAGGTATTAGTGTCTAGTTTATGGACATACATATTCATACCATTTAGTTCGGTAGATTGGGAGAAATCTGAATTTTTCTGTCTCAAGGTCAATCTCTGCATATTCTTGAAAAATTGGAAGTACCACCGGTGAATGTTTCATTCATTCCTATAGCATATTTTGCTTATTCCTTATAGTTTTGTGCATTCTATACACTCAACCCTATGTGTATCACTCCCATAAATTGATTTTTTCTAATTGTAATCACGCTGGTCGCTATGGGCATTTGAAGTTCATTGTCTCTTCCATAGATAGTAAGTTTTTTGAGCTAGTCGACCCGCGAACCTATCTATTTTGTATTGACTCTTTCTTCTTGATGCTCCAAAGTACATAGTGAATTTCTTTGCTCTTATCGCATGCCTATAAGGTCTATTTGAGTCTCCATAAGCTCAAGGGCTGTTCTTGTGCCGGTTGGCTTGACCAAACTTCATCACTTCGAAACGCACTTTTCTACCTCTTACAAGCTTCTCCAAGTTCTTTCACTAAGCAACCCAACAAATAAAGGATTCTCGGTGAGTAGAGATGTAGTGTTTGATGAATTCTTGGTATGAAGAATCATGTAGTAAGACCAAATTAGCTTATGATCTTGAAGAAGATTTTCCAAAGCTTGTCAAGGATAACCCTTCTAAAATTGAAGAACAAGATACCTCAGAAGATGAAGCAACTCAGATTGAAAAACTCAAAATGTGGAAGTCTAAAGGTAAAGTTAAAATGTAGGAATGTGGCCTGGAGGCGGAATCACCACATCATGGCCTAAAAGGATCCATGAGGGAGAAAAGAAGACCAGAGAGGTATGGGTTTGATACTTCTCTAGTTATTAAACATTCAATCTATCTAGTAGAGGACATAAATCAAGAGGATCCCTCAACATTTTAGGAAGCAAAGAAGAAATCAGAGTGGAGGCATGCAATGGAAGAAGAAATTGAAGCTCTTAAGGAAAATAACACGTGAATTAGTTCACAAGTCTTCATCAATGAAAGTGATAGGCTCAAGATGGATCTACAAATTGAAGAAGAACTTAAATGGATCCATTAATAGGTATAAGGCAAGGCTTGTGGCAAAAGGATTTGCACAAACTCAGGGAATTGATTATGAGGAGACCTTCACTCATGTGCCAAATTTGCCTACAATTAGAGTCCTACTTAGTATTACTTCTTCCAAGAATTGGAGGATACTTCAATTGCATGTAAAAAATGCATTTCTTAATGGATGGATAACAAAAGAGGTGTATATGGCACAACCACCTGGTTTTGGCAATCAAGTATGTGTGTAAACTTAATAAAGATCTATATGGACTCAAACAAGCCCCAAGGGCTTGGAATCACAGGCTTGTATCATTCTTGTAGGATAATGGATTTCTTTCTAGCAAGGTAGATCCATCACTCTTCATCAAAAAGAGTAATTCTGAAGTCATCTATTTGTGTGTGTATGTGGATGATAGTATACTTATAGGAAATGATGCAGATGGGATAAAGAACATCAAGGAGCAGATGAAAGAAGAGTTCAATATAAGTGACTTGGGTTCACTCACATACTTCCTAGGATTGGAAGTAGTATACAAAGACCATGGTCTATTCCTTACCCAAAGGAAATACATTAAAGACTTGTTGACAAAGTTCAAGATGCAAGATTGCAGGATTGCAAGTACTCCAATGGAGGTTGAGAATAAATTGAGCTCACATGAAACTGACCCATAGAAGATATCACAGGTTATCAAAGTCTTGTGGGTAGTTTGAACTATGCTACATTGACAAGAGTAGATATATGTTATAGTGTGAGTGTGCTAAGTCAATTTATGCCCACACCCAAGAGAACTCACATGGAAGTTGCCAAGAGGATACTCAGATATCTCAAAGAGACCATGAATGAAGGGTTATACTACCCTATATCTGATTTAAGTCTAAAGTTGTTCTCTTATGCAGATTGGGATGGGCTCCAAGGAAGACAAAAGGAGCACCTTAGGATATCTTTCCTTTGCAGGGCCAAAACTTGTCTCATGGTCATCTAAGAAGCAACCCACAATTGCTCACTCTTTCATAGAAGCTGAATACAGAGGTCTGACTATGGCTACTCAAGAAGCAATGTGGATGATGACACTATTCACAGATCTTGGATTGGAAATTGGAACTCCAAATCTTCACATGAGTTCCATTCACTTGGCTACCAATCCAATTTTTAATGCAAGGACTAAACATATTGAAGTACATTACCGCTATGTAAGAGAGAAGATTGTGAGCAAGGAAATTCAGTTATCATATCTGTCAACTCATCAACAATGTGCAGACATTTTAACCAAAGCATTAGATGGCACAAAACTCAGTAAATTCAAAGGTATGATTGGTTTGTAGGAAATCAAGGAGGAATGAAGACCAATCATGTTAGGCTTGAGGGGGAGCTGTTGGTGCAATTAAACCCAAGGCCACATACTTGGTGGATTAACTTATGCTTGATTTATTGGCATAACCTATGCAAGACTATATATGAAGTCTCTTGTAAAAGTCCTTCATATTTATCCTTGTAAAAGTGGGTTACACCCATGTGGAGCTAGGAAGCTCTAAAATAAGGAATCAATCAATTGTTGAGTGATGAGGAAATCTATCCTAAACTTTAGGATTTAGCTTTTATGTAGAAGTTTGAATTTGAACTCAAACCTTGGCTCCAAACATGATTATAAAAAGGGGATCAAAAGATCGGCGTATTATCTCGAGCCCATGAGATCACTTTGAGTGAGTTTTGTTGTGATGTGAGAGCTCATCTCATAGCCCATTCACCTCTCACACATTGAGCAATGTATGGCTGTCAATGACATTGTATTTGTACATGTTTTAATACATATATAATCATTATATTCTCATTTTACTTCTCTGTTAGTACTCCATGAGAATAGTGATTTTCTTAGATCTTGTTCTCAGTGTGTAGTCAATCATTTGCCATGATTTAAATCATATGGAATCAGCATACTGTCTATTATAATCCTAAAAAGTTTCATTATCTTCTTGGGACCCTCAAATATTAGCATATCTTTTCTCATTGGTCTGATGACTGTTGCAGCCCATGAATGTCGAGATGGAGCTGAGACTTGCTAAACTCCTTTTTCTGCATGTAAACCATCATTTTTTATGAAATCACTCATGATTTTTATCTTACTTAGTTAATTAGAGTTCCCTAAAATGAATTACACCAATTACTACTATGCTTAGAGAACTGTTCAAAACACTAAATAGGTGTAGGAACAAAAATAGCAAGTTTTTTACTTTAGGATCACCTCTTACCTATCTCTCTTGATTCATCTCTTTGAGAGTGATCTTCCAAGGTACATAGGGTGTCTAATACATCCTTTGGCAAGCTAAAAGGGCCCACAACATATCTCTGGAGCTCGTTTGGCTTGTGTAGTGCAAAGTTTATGCAGCACCACTTCATCTTCATCAAGTACAAATCGATCCTCACAGTGGTATCAGAGCAAGGTTGGACAACATGGCAGATGGATTTCCTTCATCAATTGACAAATTGGCTAGAAATAACTACTGAACCTTGTCTTTAAGGATAGAAGCTTATCTTCAAGGCAAGAATCTATATGGTTATATAGCTAGAGATGAAGTTATGCCAAGTTAAAGAAATAAAGGTCAACCTACACAAGAAGAGCAAGAAAGATTGAGCACATGGTGCTCCAAGGATGCACTTGCAAGGTCTTATCTCCTCAACTCTATCTCAGATTTTTTGTTGCCTCACATTGGAAGTTTTAAAACATTGCAGGAAGTGTGGAATTACACTTAAGGCCTTTTTCTCTTCAAGCACAAACGCCAGAAAGAACCAACTATGGTTGGACTTCACAACACCTAAGAAATCTTCAAAACAAAATCTGACTGATTTTGTCACAAAGATCAAAGATATTGATGATCAACTAGGAAGCATTGGAGAAGTAATAGATGAAGAAAAAATTGTAAGGCAATTCATCAATGGTCTGAAGGTAGATGACAAGTGGGAAGCCTTTACAATAGCAATGGATCTATACATGGATATGCATGTACTAGATTTCAATACACTTAGGGGACAACTACTTACTCAAGAGGCCAAGCTCATGAAGAATGGAGAAGGTTCCAAAGGTAATCAATCTTTTGCTTTGTATACTAATAAAAATAAAGCCAAAGACAACAAAGGGAAAGGAAACAAAGTGGATGATGATGTAGGTACACATCAAGCTAACTATGCAGATAGACGAATACATGGTAGAGGCAGAGGTAGAGGTAGAGGAGGAAGACAAGGTAGGGAGAGACTCCACGATTCTAATCCTTGTTCTATTTGTGGATTAAATAATCACACAACTAGGGATTGCTTTAGGAATTCCAAGAATCAAAGAGGCAGAGGCTACAATAGAGGAGGTTATGGCTACTCAAGATGAAGGTTCAACAATTTCCATGGCAACCACAACAATTACAACAATTCAACCTACCAAGGAGGATACAAAGAAAGAAAAGATTACAACAATTACACAGAAGACTCAAATCAAGAAGATTCTCTACTTCTCATGAATATGAAAATGTCACAAGGTAAATCTAATGAGCATGTTTTCTACATAGATTCAGGTTGCTCAGATCATGTGGTGGGAAATGTGGCCCTCCTGTCAGATTTAGAAGATCAAAGGAACAAGCATGAAGTGCAAATAGGTGATGATACAAGGCATCTAGTGGAGAAGATAGGAAATGTAAAAGCACCTAATGGAAACTTCAACCTACTTAGCAAGGTACTCTATGTCCCTACCATCACATAGAACTTGATAAGTGTAGGACAGATTGTGGAGAAAGGCCTACAAGTAAGGTTCACAAAAGGAGGAGCATTTTTTGAAGATCCAAGTCAAGGATTTAGGAGGATTGCAAAGGGTGAAAATATAGGTAGATTATTCACATTTGAACTGCAAGACACTAGGAACATTGTTCTCTTTAATTATGGTAGTCAGACACTCGCATAATTGGAAGTATGGCACAAAAGATTCGCACATCTTGGGGAAAGATCATTAACACAAATTTGCAGGGACCAAACTGTACTTGGAATCCCTAACCTATCAAAGCAGAACATGATTTATAAGTGTAGTGCATGTCAATTTGGAAAGTCGCACAGGTTACCATTCATGAAGAAAGGGAATTGATTGAACAAGGAATTATATAGGTGAACGGACATAATACCCATAGTACCTCCCATATCCCACAAAGCTAGGAACACTTGGATTTTTTTCCATGTACATATACATAGATGAGCAAGAGATTCTCTTGGAGAAAGCATGGGTAAATGGTGATTCCACTTGACTTAGTCATGCGGGTTGTTTGTAGAGCAGTTGGCTGCTTATTGGGGACATTTGGACTCCGATTACTCCTTGTCCAAACCTACCTCAAAGATGGTTGAATTCACTAGCACAAGAACATCTTTGTTTGCCTTGTCTCCATGAGGGACTTGGCAGGCTATAGTTTGTATGTGATAGGGCTCACCTTGGCAGGAGCTCCACCAGTGTTTGCTTGGAAAATCCATGGATACTCTAAGGCTTCAAGAGCACCACCTCTCATTAAGTTGTAAAGGGCAATGCAAACAACTCTTGCAAAGACATGGGGAGGCTTTTTGGTCAGCTGGGTACGAGCCCAATGGCTCTCAGGGTGTTCTATGCATATTTTTTGGGGAGTCATTATAGTTTATGATCGCAGATAGAGGGTGTTGAGATATCAATCTCAACGTGTGATGATCCAGGATGACATGCCTCACTTTTTCATTTCTCTTACATGTATAGTGTTCACATCAGTATATGTTAGGGACACTTCAATGAGCTTTACTAGATTTATCCATGGAGAGTAATGGAACATTTTTTCTTTCCGACTCACTCATTTGTGGACATAAGGGTTTTCCTTATGTATTTTTCTTTATATATTGCACTAGTTGTATTGTTGTTTCAGGTCATTCTTGTATATTCCTTTTATGTAGTAGAAGAAGAATAAGATTATGTTTCCTTGCTTGAATCTATGTGTGTGCTCTTTTTTGAGTGTGAGAGTGTGTGAGTGATCTCTCTTCCTTATCTCCTTCCTTGTGACATGGTGACAGAGCTAGTGTGGCTGTAGAGAGCTTGTGGAGAACGTCGACAATGAAGAGTACATAAGAAGTCATGGAGAAAGTGAGATTCATAAACCACTTTAGATTGCTAAGAAAATTGGCATGAAGCTAGAAGGTATCAACATATTTTCGTGAGTTACCCCTTTAGGATCACTCGTCTTGCTTAGATTTCTATTTTGGAGCCATCTTGACCTTCATTTTGAGCGTGCAAGGTTGGGCCCACAAAAAAATTAGGTCAGTTTGCAAAGTTAAACCTATTTTCCAACACTCAAACATTCTAGATCCAAAATTTCAAGTGATTCTGTGTACTATTGATATATGAAAACTATGTTTTTTTGAGATCAAACTATCACATCACAATATGACCGTCTTCAAGCAAAGGTACCGCTTCTATTGTTTTTGTAGTGTGCAAACTACTATAGAAATGGCAGGTATAGATGGAATGAGTTAGCTTATGAGCAATAAGCTGGACAAGAACAACTTCCATGCTTGGAGATTGAGAATGACAAATAGAAAGGCTACTAGAAGTACATAGAAGGAGAGAACAAAAACACTCCACATTTACCAGAGAGGAATCATGCTATGGATCAGTTAAGAGCATATGAAGAATGGAATCAAGGAGCATGAAAGGTAATGTATTGGCTATCTCTTAGTGTAGATGATAGCATGATTGGGCAAGTTTCCCAGACTCCAAAAGAGGCTTGTAACACTTTGTTCGCATTGTATGAGACCAATACAAAGGCATGAAAATTGCAACTCAAGAACAAGCTGTAGACACTAGAGAAAAAGGGCATGTTGGTAAGTTACTATACCCTAAAAGTCAAAATCATATGTGAGTTACTTGCATCTATTCGCATCAATGTAGATGATGATGATAAGGTGGAAGTGTGTTTTCGTGGTTTAGAAGCTATTTATAAGTAGTTTAGAACTTCTATAGTCTTGGGAAAATATTTTGAATTTTGTTGATCTGGTGTCCATGTTGATTATTAAAGAAAACAATCTTGGTGCGGACTCAAACTCCAAAGTAAAACCTAGTTCTGAGTAGGTATTCTACTCTTTTATATGAAGAGGTAGAAGTAGAGCTTTTGAAAGTGGAAGAGGAAATAGTAACCAAGACCAAGGTCAACATCAGAATCATGCAAGAGGTAGAAGACAATTTGGGGGCAGGAGGAGCCACAAAGGCCACATAAATTTCCAAAGAAATGATTCAAGTAATGACAATAAAGGATGCCAGAATTATGGTAAACTTGGATACTTTGAACGCGATTGCAGGTTGAAGAATCAAAACAATAGAAGGCAAGAAAAACAACTATGCATCCACAAGTGCAGATGATTCTAAGAAGTTGTTCATGGTCCAACATCACATGATGAATACGATGACTACTGATGTTACAAAATTGAATGGTAATGTTTGGTATGTTGATTCAAGTGCTTCAAATCACATTAACAATCATGCGGAATGGTTTGATAGTCTGTAGAAATTGCCAATTCCTAGGTATGTTGAAACAGGCCATGACACATGAGATTGTTTCATAACTTTATTTCTAGAGAGATTGAAGAAATTCATGTTGATGACTCATCGCCAAATATTTATTTATCAGCATCTTAGAAAGAAATTAAAATTGTTCTACATGACAATGATAATAATCTACTTGATGAGAATGATAATACTCTATGTGATGAGTCTATAGATGATGAAGAGGAACTAACACAAATTGATATTAATCCATCAATAGATGATGCCATTTATGAGAAAAGAGATTCAATAATAGAAGAGATGACAAAAATCAATAAAGATAATAAAGATAAGAAAATATTCATCTCTTACCAAAATGATGGTAATAATGGAAAAAAATGACTTAATTAGATAGTAGATTCCCCTCTATTCATTTTGAATATCAAATGAACCATAGAGATGAAATATATTCTCATAGGTTAGAACATGAGCTCACGGGTATGTGTAAAGTTTTGTATATAGCTTTATTTTTTAGGAAAGAGATTAATTTCTGCCCAAAGATATCTAGAGCTTCGTGTATTGAGTTAATGATTGCTAACTTGATTCTAGATAGACATAAATCAAGTGGTGAGTACACCTATCACTAGTCACCAAAAGTAAATGGCACAACCTCCATTACATTCCACAAAATCCATGGGGGATTTAGTTAGTTCTATCTTGTTTCTTTTCTTCTACAATCTAGGAAGTGGGGAATCAAATCATTTATTTCAAGTGTTGGTTGGAGACCAAACACTTGACTCATGGCTTTAGACTTCATGTTACATACTCAAATAATGAGTAAATACTATGATACACAAATAATTATGTGAGTGTACATAAGGACGTGTGTGAAGCCTTTCAATTGGCTAAAAGACTAAAGTTCATCCCAAAATTTTTTTTTGGTTTATCCATGATGAGTTCTCCTTCAATCATGGTGAAAGCTTGTTGTTCTAACAACTCCCCCTCAAGCTAAAGCATGTTTGAGTCTTAAATGTGAAAGGGCTTTTATACCTACAATTCCTTTGAGCCTAAAAAGCTTTACTACTCCATCTAGAGCTTTTGTCATCATGTATGCCACTTGCTTATGTGTTGGAACAAATGGAACATCAATCTCATTTAATAGTTTCTCTATAATGTAATGGTAATGAATCTCTATATGTTTGGTTCTTGATGGTATACAAGGTTATCTAATAGATGCATTAAACTCACATTGTCTCCAAAATTGTGATGTTTAGATCTCACAAGTCCCAAATTTGTGTATAAATCCAATCATATAGCTTCATGTGTGGCTATTGCCAAGCCCGTGTACTCATCTAAAGTTGATGATAGTGCTACTATGGTTTGCTTCCTAGAACTCCAAGAAAAAGTTTTGATCGTGAAAATGCTAGAAATATTTATGTACTTCTCTTGCCATCCTCAGATCCTACCCAATTTACGTCTAAATATAATTTGAGATCCAAATCATATGTATAAGAGTAGAATATACCTTTATTGATTGTACCTTTAAGGTACTTGAGCACTCTTTTAGCTCCATCCATATGTGGATTTCTTGGAGAGTGCATAACTTGACAAAACACTCCAACATTATAGGATATGTCTGTGCTTATATGTGTATAATAAATTTTAGTACCCACAAGACTTTGATATTCATTTATATCTTTTATTTGTTCTCCTTCATAAACACTAAGTTTATGATTCATCTCCATAGGTGTTCCTGTACGTTTGACATTATCCATTTTGAAGTTCAAAATCAGATTCCAAATATACATTCTTGAGTCAAGTACATCCCTTGATTTGTATAGGTAATTCCCATCCCCAGGAAGAATGTGAGTTCTCGAAGGTCACTGACCTTGAATTACACCTCCATGTATTTCTTGATTCTTTCTATCCCGATAATATTATCATATATCACAATCATTTAATCTAGATAGAATCATAAATAAAGAACTTCATCATGAATCCTTTTGATAAATAATAATGGATTTGCATTACTTGGTTTGAAACCTTAATCCTATAAGTATATCATCAATATGTAGTTTCAAGCTCTAGGAGCTTGTTTTAGACCATAGAATGCTTTTTAAAGCTTACATAAATAATTAGGATAATTATGGTTTTCATACCCTAGGGATTGTAACATATGTACCTCCTCATTAATCCATCCATTGAGGAGGGCATTCTTCACATCAAGTTGAAGTAGCTTCCAATTTCTTGCAATTGCAACACTTAGCAAGGTTCTGATGGTGGTCATCTTGGCCACTGGTGAGAAAGTTTCTTTATAGTCTACCTTATGTTTGAGCACATCCCTTAGTGACCAATCTAGCTTCATATCTACAAATAGAGCCATCTCAATTCCTTTTCAATTTGTACACCCATCTATAGCCTATATCTTTGCATTGGTTTGCATAGGAACCAACTCCCAAGTTTCCATCTCTTTTAGAGGTTCTATTTTCTCTTTGATGGATTTCTCCCAATTATGGTTATCTTTGGATTCTTCATAAGTAGAGGGTTCTTCTAAAATTGACTCTTTGGCCAAATAGGTAGTATGTTTAGTTACAAATGTTGAATCATAACCATACCATTTAGGTTGTCTTCTCTCCCTTGTTGATCTTCTAGGAGTATGTTTGGAGCATTCTCCACATTCCTGCATCTTGGCCTTTCCTCTAGATTTTTAGAGTTTTTAATATCTCTCTTTCTTATCTTTTTCTTCTTTTGAGTGCATCATGCTTATTTTATAATGATGAAAATATGAATGAAGGTCATAGGGTAGCTTTACCTTCTGTTTGTCTTTTTCATGCCACGACCTATGTTCTTCAAATACATCCCTAATTGTAGTGAATTGCTTGGTATTTGGATTGTCAAATATGTATCCCATGTGTGTTGAATCACATCCAATGAACACAGCCTTGGTTGCTCTTTCATCCGACTTCCCTCTGATTTGTGAAGGTACGTGCACATATGCTAAACAACCAAAACATTTTCAATGTCCTAGGCTTGGCATTTTTCCATTCCAAACTTCATGGAGAGTCATACATTGAAATAATTTGGATGGTATTCTATTGAGAAGATATACTACAGTAGATATAGTTCTCCCAAGTAGAGTTTTGTTCCTCCTTTCAGCAACACTATTATGTTGAGGAGGGTACATAGTAGTGAACTCTCTCTTGATACCTTTATCCTACAAATATTCATCAAAATATTTGGAGAAATATTCTTCCCTCCATCATATCTAATCTTCTTCAATGACTTTCCATTATAGTTCTCTACATGTGTGAAGTATCTTTTGAGGCAACCAAACACTTCACTCTTGTTCTTGATAAAGTATAAGATTTTCCATCTACTATGATCATCCACAAAAGATACATAGTACCTTGAGCATGCTAATGATGGCTCTTGACTTGGCCCCCGCACATTTGTGTGCACTAAGTCCAAGATATTGTTGCAACGCAAAAGGACTATGGAATATTGTGCAGGGTGTTGAAAAACGTCCTATTACACTTGCAAACATAGTTGCTGAAGGTGATGGAGATGGCATTGAAGATGACGATATTCTTCATGTTCTTGTTTGAGCTACAATACTACATACCAAATTTATTGGGATGGCAAAGATGCTCAGGGACATGGATTGATAGCCTTGTCTGTCAAACATGCCATTTTTCCTCACATTTGCTCTTGTAGAATAGCTAAGGATGGTTGGGATACACTTTCCACTTCATACCAGCAAGGACTGAGGCTCGTGTTGCTTACCTCTAAAAACAGTTGGAGAGTGAGCACATGAATGAAGAAGATTCCATGGACAATTTTCTGACAAAGATCAAAGATTTGAAGGAACAATTGATTTTTTGTTGATGAAGTCTTGCCTAACAATTCACTTATGTAGACTGTTCAGAATGGTCTTCCTAATTCATATCATAGTTTTTCTTCTACTCTTCATTTGATGTTTATCATGAAAGGCAATCCAACTGCCTTAACATTTGAGGAGTTCGTCTCTGTTCTATTGCAGGAAGATTAGTCTAGCTAGAACAAGTCCA
This sequence comes from Ceratopteris richardii, assembly GCA_020310875.1. Classification (NCBI taxonomy): domain Eukaryota; kingdom Viridiplantae; phylum Streptophyta; class Polypodiopsida; order Polypodiales; family Pteridaceae; genus Ceratopteris; species Ceratopteris richardii. Next base: position 47,588,997 of record CM035437.1, on the reverse strand, counting down.
TTATGCATGTTTCAAATCGAGCTCTCCTGGCTAGTCAAAAGGGCAAAGGCAAATGGAGCTTTTCTACTAGTAAGCAAAAATCTACTAATTCTGCACAATCAAAGAAGGATGATAGAGATGAGAAGAAAACGAAAAAGTAGAAATTGTTTTGCAAATATTGTAAAAGAAACGATCATGTCATAAAGAGCTCTCCAAAACTAATTGCTAAAGAGGCAAGGAAGAACGAGGCTGGAATGGTTGTTGTAGAGGCTGCTGCACCTAAAACATATTCTACTAATCTCTTGCAAAATGAAGAATGGGCATTTACCACTGTATGCAGCTATGACCCACTGACCAGTGTATGTCTGAAGGAGACTCAGATGCTTTTAATACAAACTTTCTTTTCTCTACACCTAACATCATGCCTTGCTTTTTGCATGTTCTTGATGTATGTAACATCATAAGAAATGAATTAATGTGACAGTAGACAACCTCTATGGTCACCATTAAATCAATGCTTCTTCAAACTAAGAAATGATTACCTAAACTGAGAACTTTGCTTCTTCAAAAATTTCTAGTCATTAAAATGACATAGCTTCAATATTTTTCTTATTTCTCTTAGAACAAATATTATTTTTCCAAGATTTTTTGGTGGATGGAAGTAGAAGTGAAGATCTTTCCAAAAAGCTATTAGTTGCTAAAACTTTGCACTACACACCAAGTTATCACCTTCACAATTTGACCCTATATGAGCTACCAAAATAGGAAATCTTGCCTGTTTTAGTAAAACTGTCTATCTAAATAGAAAAGTTTTCAACTTGGCATCGACCTCCCACACAAACTTGGTGCTTATCATCAACTTTGTGCATAAGATGCCACTTTTTTAGCACTTGAAATACCTTGAGAACCATAGGTATGAAGAAAACCACTTTTATGTGGGAGTTCGATGCTAGGCATCGACTTTACATTGAAATTCAATGCCAAGCATCAGTTGCTTTAGAAACCTCATGTTTTCAAAGAGATTCAATAGTAGATAGAACTTAGAGAATGAAATAAGAACTTATGAGCTCAAACTCGATCCAAGCATCGAGTTGCTTGGGAAACTTGAAGTTTTGAAATTATTATCACAATAGGCAAAGCATGAAGATGGAGGAGAGAGTCGCATACACAAGACTTTAATTAGTTCTTCTCATAGCTATGAAAAACTCAGAAGTTTACAGGTGCTTAAACTTAGAGAAGCCCGATTATTTCTTAGTCATAGAAAATCTCTCTTTCTCACATTCTCTCTCTCTCTTAGCGTCTGTTGATACAAACTAACTTATATAGATTTTCTTAATCTCATGACTTTTGAAAATTCTAGAACTAAAGTTAAGTCTAGCTTTACAAATATGGTACATGTGTGAAATTGTCCCTTCACATAGGCATGTGCTTTTCTTCTTAGACTTTGACCTTCAACTTTATGTCCAATTTGTGATTGGTTCTCCAACAACTCCCCCTCAATCTCTAATTGAAATTCTCTATTTCTTCATATCATCTTCTTTTCTTTTACTCTTGCCATACTTTTGAATATGTTGGTCTTCACACCATCCAAGCTCTTTGTCATTATATATGTTATCAGATCCTTTGTAGAAATGTACTCCACTTCAATTTCTTTATCCATTACTTTTTCTCTCAAGAAATGATACTATATCTCTATATGTTTTGTTCTTGCATGAAATACTTAATTTTTTGCAAGATAAAGTGAACTCATGTTATCTCCATGTATTGTAGGTATACCTTGATTAATGCCTAAGCTTTTGAATAATTTCTACATCCATATGACCTCCTTATCTGCTTCTACAAGTCCTTTGTACTCAGCTTCAGTTGATGATAATGCTACTGTATGTTGTTTCTTTGAACACCAACTTACAAGCTTATCACCAATGTATATCATGTAGCCATGAGTTGATCTTCCGTCATCTTGATTACCTGCCCAATCTGAGTCACTATAGGCTCTCAACTTCAAATTTGAAGTAAAAGGATAATATAATCCTTCCTTTATGATTCCTTTGATATATCTTAGAACTCTTTGACCTACAATCCAATGTGGATCCTTTGGACAATGCATGAATTGTGACAGAACTCCCACTACATAATTAAGATCAAGTCTTGTTAGTGTAGCATAAATCAAACTACTCACAAGAGATTGATACTTCCTCATATCGTTGTATTCGACACCCTCATATTTACTGAGCTTCTGATTGACTTCAAGTGGAGTTGAAGCTTCTCTACAATTTTCCATACCAAACTTCTTCAATAGGTTTAGAAGATACCTTTCTTGTGACACATATATTCCATGATCTATATAAGTGACTTTTATTCCAAGAAAGTATGATAACTTTCCTAGATTACAGATCTTGAAATCTTTCTCAAGTAATCTCTTTACCTCCTTGATTCCTTCATTTGAAGTACCTGTGATTATAATGTCATCTACATAAATACAAATGTAGATTGCACCTTTCGCTCTTCTTTTGTTGAGTAGACTTGGATGTGCTTTTGAACTTTGATATCCAAGATCATTGAGATACTTCACCAATCTATAGTTACATGGTCTTGGAGCTTGCTTCAATCCATAGAGTATTGTTCTCAATCTGTACACAAAATTTGGACACCTAGAATCTATAAACCCTTGAGGTTGTTCCATGTATACCTCATCTGATATGTATCCATTCAAGATTGCATTCTTTATATCCGGTTGAATCAGAGTCCATCCTTTTTAAGTTGCAATAGCAGTGATTGTCCTTATAGTTGAAATCTAAGCTACAGAAGTGAATGTCTCATCATAATCTATGCCATAAGTTTGGGCATAGCCTTTCACCACCATGTAGATTTGTATTTGGCTATACTTCTATCTGTAAGCTTCTTCACTTTATAAACCCATTTATTTCCAATTACCTTCTTACCATTTGGTTTAGAAACAAGTTCCCAAGTCTTGTTCTCCTCTAGTGCATTGAATTCTTCCTTCATTGCTTCTTCCCATTGGTTCTCACCTTTTGCTTCATCATAGTTCTAAGGTTCTTCATCATCTTTGACCATATATGAATAGTTCTCTTGAGTTATGTAAGAAGTATCATAAGAACACCTTTTTGGTTGCCATCTTGTTCTACTTGACCTCCTTGGTTTACATTCTTCATGTGTGTCTGGATACACCTCTTCATCAAATATAGGAGCTTCTTCATTTCTTCTTGTTAATCCACTTCTGGATGTACTTGCTTGCACTCTTCATCTCCATTCACCTCCACACTTGATTTTCCTTTCTCACATCTTCTTATATCTTCTTCAAATTCTTCAACTGTATGACTTTGATCTGCATACCAACTTTTTTGTTGATTAATTCTTGATCGAGAGGCTTTTATTCGCTAGTCTCTATGTTGGTTTTGCAAGGTATGTCCAAGTTAAGATATGCTTCAATGCGCATATGAGGGTGCCATCTCATGTTGAGTGAGTACATCGCACCTTCATATATGAAACCACTGACATCTTCCCTAGAGGTTAATAGTAAGCCGATGGGCAAAATGATCTCCCTAAAAAACACAAAAAGGAAGTATGGAACGTTAGGGAGTTCCACATAGAGCAGAAAATGTGGTGGCTTATACTTATTAGGAATGAACTTTGGTAGCCACTTGAAGAGGCATACAGTTGTGTGACAAACCTATGAGGCACCAACCTATAAGACTTGGAAGGCCATTTCTTCATTCTAAAAGACCACATGAACATGATTTGCTGACGAAAATTGACACTTGCTGAAAACCAATCCACATGGAAACCACTCCTTATGGAACCATTTTCTAGGGGATTCAAGAGGTAGTTTATGGCCAAAGATCTACCCAATGAGGTGAATCCTCTTCACTTCTTCTTGTTTATCCAAAATCTAGGAAGGATGACAGTAGGAGTTTTCTTTCCAAAGAGACTAGAGAATCACCTCGGGTCTTCTCTTTTGACATCGGACCGAGATTACTAACCATCAAGAAAGGCACAACTCTTGCCATATTCCCAACCAAAATAGAGCCATAAAACCTTAGCTTATGGGAAATCCACAAGAGCAAGACACTTGAAAGGAGGCAATTACCAAAGCACAAACCCTGAGAAAAAACCCTTGAAAACACCACTTTGAAGACCAAGCACACGTCAAAAAGAACCTCTTTTATTAAGGACCTCAAACCTTTCCAATTCCTTTTTTATTTCTTATTGAATTTAGAATTTTTGCTTCTTTTCTTCTTCTTTTTCCTTTTTCTTTTTGCTAAACAACTCTTACACTTCAAGTAAAAGAGAATGATTAAAGGAACCAGCAAAAGGAAAGATGTTGAATCCAAAAACTAACATTAAAATGAAAATAAAGGGAAGATCTCGTCCAACTCGAAGCTAAACAAAAACAAAAAATAAAAAAAATTACAAAAGAAACATAAAAACGCCTAGAATCCTTTTGTTCACTAAAGAGTAAAACTTAAAGGAAAAGAGAAAAACAAAAAATGAAGCAGGTGAAAAAGAAAAGGCCACATATGATAGAGCGGGCCACATACAATAGACAAAAGAGTAGGAGATAGAGCTAACCACACATGAAAAAAGATAGAGCAGGGAATACCATGTGGCACAAGAGCACTATTCCTAATTATGATAGAGTCACACGACACATCACTTGGTCTATCGTGATGAACTCTTTCAAAGAAAATAGAAAAACCTTTGATCCATGCAACTACTAAAGGTCACCATGGAGCTACTAAAGGTCACAATGGAGCTATTGAAGGTTGCGATGGATGACAAAGGAGAAATTAAATGCATATGGGATAAATGGAATTGCATGAGAACGAATGTAGATTTTGACAATAGGGTGGATCATCGAACTCTAAACACTGCTCTCCATGTGATGAAACTTTTGTTTTTCATGTGGGGAACTAGTGACATATGGGATGAATTAGTTCATTGGGTCTTAGGATCTAAGGACATATGAGATCTTAGGCATAAATTGTACATATGGCATCCAAGTGTGGGACATATGGCATCCCTTGGTTTTCATGGACACATGGCATCCATGTGGTATTGGTTCCATGGACATATGGGATCCCTGGTGATGGGTAACTAGAAACAAGAAGAAAGCCTCTAAATTCTAATAGAACACATACAAATAAGGAAATGGAAATGAATGATTACATGTAAAGGAATAAGGATAGAAAGAACTTAAGAGAAGGGTGGGAAGGGAGGGAATGAGAGAGAAACCTAAAATCTATGAGGAAGAAAAATAAAATATGCTTTGATACCATGTTAGGAAATATTCCCCAAGATACAAACAACTACAAAAAACTATGGAGGCTCAAAGTATAGAAGAAACAACATGATAAAGAAATAAAATGAGGAAGAACTAAATTATGAAATGGAAACTTACTTGGCAAGTATGGAGTAAGAACCACAAGGTGGGCGCCTCCAAGAAGTACATGAATCAATGGGGAGAGGTGATATGAGGCCCTCCTTATATGGCGTTTAGGAGAATTCCCTTGCATGTGGGATAAATCACATGAGAATGAATGTAGATTTTGAGAACAGGGTGGAGGATGGAACTCTCAACAAAAAGGACAAAGAAAAAAGCAAGAAAAAGAGGGAGAAGTTCTTGACCAGTCAAAGACCTTGGGCTTTTAAAATAATTATTGTTTCTCTCAACATTGGAGGGATATGGGACCCCTCAAGGGTAGTTCTATTTGGTCAATGGCTTGGGGGCAAAAATGTCAACTCAAACTTCATCTCTCTCCAACATACCAATGTGGATGTGTTGAGCTTCAAAAGAGACTTAAAAGCATTTCTGCATCTTACTTGTGATTCACCACTCAACATCTATAAGGGAGTGGTGGTTTGACTTTAGTAATCAGGCAAGATTAGCATCTATATATTCTTAGTGGAGACCTTGGTGGATCCAAATAGTCAGTGGGTTGCTCCTTTTTTTAGAGTCCCTCTACCATTCGTCATTGCATGAGTGTATGCACCTATCTAGACATTGAAAGACTTATTACATGGACTACTTTGGACTCCCTTTGATTTGAGGTCATCCTTTGTGGGGGATTTAATGATGGGGGAAGTATCTCAACCCCTAAGCAACGATGAAGCGCGAATGACCTCGACAGGTATACTTCTTTGACCTCTGCACACCAAAAATGCTCTTACTCAGAGCTTATGCAGAGAACTCCAGTGAGCTTTTGTAGACCTGTAGTAGACACCAAGGGCTTTCCAACAAAACAAATTTCACTTGAAATGGATGCTTACACAAAGAGAAACAATGTCTACAACATGAGCTAGTTGAATGCTCACAACTGCTAGTCAAGCAGAGACCTCACTTCACTCCAGCAAACTTTTCTCAGAGATTATACAGAGAATGAATCTCAAACTTAAGTCAACTTTAGAGGACTCTAATAGCTACCCAATGACACCAAAATCATAGCAAATGGATACATAGAGAAGGAGAACCAGCCCTTACAACAGAGAGCAAAATATTTCCAACAGAGCCTACACAAAGAGAGAGATATCAATCACACAACTTCACTAAAATGAATGTTGCTCCCAGCTTACTCAGAGAATGCTCCAGAGAATTGGTAAGCATAAAATAGACTCTTATAGCTATCCAATGAGACAAGAATTACATCAAATGGATACCATATGAGGGAGAACCAATGCTAACAACTCAGGGGTAGAGAGTTGCAACACTGCCTGCGCACACACATAGATATGCCTACTAAAAGAAAACAAACAAGCAAGCAAGGGGGTTGCTTAAGCAAGGGGCTTGCTTATCACAACTCCAGCACTTAGTGCTCACTTTACATGAGCTAAAACTCCAAGAAGATGGCCCAAAAGAAGTCGGGATACATGCTCCTTTTATAGTGAGAGGTGTGCCCCTAAAATCTAGGAACTACCTTTCCAAATCAGCTTCCTAACTTGGAGGAATTAGTTGAGATGACTTGGGGAGTGGTTGAGTGACTTTTCTTGATGGAATCTCGTGGCTTTTGGCTTCCTTTGATTGCTCCACATGTCCATAAAAGATTCCCCACGAATTTTTAGCTTGAAGCTTGACTTTTAACACTCCCCCTCAAGCTTCAATTCTTCATCCTCATCCAAGCTCCTTCATGTTGATGCATTGCTTGAATTTTGAAATCTTCATCCCATCCAAAGCCTTTGTAAACATGTCCGCAACTTGGTCCTTAGTACCAATATGATGTACTGAAACTTCCTTGGATATCACCTTTTCCCTTATGAAGTGATAGTGCACTTCAATATGCTTGGTTCTAGCATGATAGACAGGGTTTGATGCTAGATGAATGCTACTCATGTTGTCACAAAAAATTGGATATGTGTCAACCTGCAAATTAAGCTCCATAAATAACTTCTTAATCCACATTAGCTCACATGTGACTTGAGCCAAAGCTCTATACTCAGCCTCGGTGGAAGATAATGCCACCGTGGGTTGCTTCTTTGAAATCCATGAGATGATCTTGCTACCTAGCATGACTAGGTAACCACTTGTACTCCTTCTATCTTCCTTCGAACCGGCCCAATCGGCATCGGAATAAGCTTTGACCTGCATATCATCATCAAATGAGTAGAACAATCCTTCATTTATAGTGGCTTTGAGATATCGCAACATTCTTCTTGCAGCTTGCAAGTGTGTAGTCCTTGGACTATGCATAAATTGTGATAACACTCCAACTCCATATGCTATGTCAGGCCTGGTTATTGTGGCATAATTGAAAGAGCCTACAATAGATCGATACAAAGTTACATCCTCTAATGGCTCTCCATCAATGGAGCTTAGCTTTACATTAACTTCCATGGGATTTGAAATAGGCTTGCAATGTAGCATCCCAAACCTCTCAAGTAGGTCTAGAATATACTTCCTTTGTATGAGCATAATACCTTCTTCTTTGTATACAACTTCAATGCCAAGAAAATACCTAAGATCTCCAAGATCAGAGATCCTAAACTCCTTTCCAAGCTTTGCCTTGATCTCCTCAATGCCCTTTGTATCATTACCTGTAATGATAAGATCATCTACATACACACACATGTAGACCACAAGTTCTCCTCTTTGTTTGATGAAGAGAGATGGATCCGCCTTGCATTGATTGTAACCACATTTGATCAAATAGTCCACCAATCTTTGGTTCCAAGCCCTTGGAGCTTGCTTTAGGCCATAAAGTGCCTTCTTCAACCTACAAACATGATGTGGAAACTCTTTATGAACAAAACCTAGTGGTTGCTCCATGTATACCTCTTCTTCCAAGTCTCCATTGAGAAAGGCATTCTTGATATCCAATTGGAAGAGCTTCCATCCTTTGCTAGCAGCCATTGCAATGAGTGTCCTAATGGTGCTCATCTTTGCCACGGGGCTGAATGTCTCTTCAAAGTCCACTCCATAGGTTTGTGCAAAACCCTTGGCCACCAATCTTGCTTTGAACCTAGAAATAGATCCATCTGAATTCCTCTTTACTTTATACACCCACTTATTACCTATTACCTTCATGTTCTCCTTCTTGGGCACTAGAGTCCATGTTTGATTTTCCTCAAGTGCGTCGATCTCTTCTTGCATTGCCTCTTTCCATTCGGTGTACCTGCTTGCATCTTCATAGCAATCGGGCTCATGATCTTCTACTACTTTGTTCATATATGCATAATGTGTTGCCATGTATGAATCATAAGTAAACCTTTGAGTTGGATACTTAACTCTAGAAGACTTCCTTTCTTCACCTTTTGGAGGAATAAACCTCCTTTGCCTTGGGAACTTGATCTCTTTCTTTGACGTGGCTTCTTTCTCCATCATGTGTCCTTCATCATCTTCAACTTCATTACCTTCTTCATCCAACTCCACCAATGTTGCTTTGCCTTTGTTGATTGATTGTGCTTCATAGCTTGATGAAGATCTCCCCCTCCATGGTGAGTTCATGCTTGAACTATCTTCATTGATGGAACACCTTGGGCCGCTTAGCTCTAGGTCGATTTGTTCTTCATCATGTCCATGCTTTTCTTCTTCATAGTCCTGCATACAATCATACTTCTTATACCAAGGGAGTAGCTCATCAAATGCTACATCCCTTGATATCCTCAAGTCCTTTGTATTTGGGTTGAAGCACCTGTAACCTTTATGATCATTTGAATATCCTAGAAACACACACTTTTCTGCCTTTGGTTGTAGCTTGTGCCTCAATTCACTTGGCACATGTACATAACAAGTACATCCAAATATCTTCAAGTGGGAAAGATCAGGTTTCTTACCATAATAGGCTTGATATGGTGTCAAGCCATGGATCCCTGAGGTAGGAGCCCTATTCATTAGATACACGGCGGTATTTGCTGCATCACTCCAAAACATGTTAGGTACATTCATCTCATTAAGCATTGCTCTAGCGATCTCGGCAATGTATCTATTCTTTCTCTCTGCTACTCCATTTTGTTGGGGTGTGTACCTGCATGTTACTTGCCTCTTGATGCCTTGATCCATTAAAAAATCAGAAAACTCATTTGAGAAATATTCTCCCCCTCCATCGGACCTTAGCTTCTTGATATATGTACCTGTTTCCTTCTCTACCATTGCCTTGAATGCTTTGAAACATGTAAACACATCTGATTTGTTTTTTATGAAATAAACCCAAACCATCCTTGTGCAATCATCTATAAAAGTGACAAAGTACTTGTTACCTCCAATGGATTGCTCTTTCGTTGGCCCCCACACATCTGTATGTATCAACTCCAATGGATGTTGGCTTATGTAGCCACTCTTCTTGAATGGAAGTCTCGCTTGCTTCCCTAGTTGACAAGATTCACATAAATGCTTCATACCTTGTCCTTGGAAGTTGGGAAGACCTTCAACCAGCCTCTTGAATTGCATTTCCTTCATTCTTTGTATGTTGATGTGACCTATCCTCTTGTGCCACAAGTCCAACTCCGAAATCCTCTTGTTTCCATATGTGAAGTAGACATGTTGAGTAGAATGAGAATTTACCTCCAAAGTGAAGAGTCTCCCTTGCTTCTTTCCTCTTGCTATGACCTTGTAACCTTGCTTAGGGTTCTCCACAAAGCATCCACCTTTGTTGAACCTTACTTGATAGCCTCTTTCAACCATTTGCCCAACGGACACCAAGTTCTTTGTGATGGTAGGTACATGCAAGACATCCTTGAGACATCTTCCTTCCTCCTTGTCATCCAAAGCTACATCTCCAACATGGGAGATCTCATGGGCTGTATCATCACCTGTTTCTACATGTCCTTTACCTTTGGGAGCATGTAGATTAGTAAACCAAGAAGCATTGCAACTCATATGGTTGCTACATCCACTATCAATATACCAAGTGTTATCTACTTTGCTTGAATTCCCATTCATGTGCATCATCAAGAGATTGTCATTTTCTGAACTTGTAGAAGCATAATTACCTTGGCCTTTGTATGAAGAACCTTGATTATAGTTCCTTTGGTTTCCTCCTTGGTAGCAATCTCTAGCATAGTGCCCAAACTTGCCACATATGTAACATCCTTCGCCATCTTGATTCCTGTTTTGTTGATGTCGTCCTCCTCTTCCTCTTGATCTTCCTCTCCCTCTTTGTGATGAGGTGCCTTGGTCATGTCCTTGATTTCTTGAGTGGCCTTGCCTTCCTCCAAACCTTCCTTTGCCCCTTCCTTGTCCTTGTCTTCCTTTGCCCCTTTGATTACCTGCATAGAAAACTTGTGCATCTTTGCTTTTAGTTGAACTTCCACCTATGTTCATTTCTTCGGTGACCATGAGAGCAACCAATTGCTCAAAATCGGGAAGATTATCCCTTACATAAACTGAAGTGGTAAAGGGTTTCCACTTCTCATCATCTCTCAAACCATTGAGAGTATAAGCCACAAGATCGTCATCATCTACGTGGCTTCCAATGGATCCCAATGCATCTGATAACTCCTTGACCTTAAGTATGTAGTCATTTATGCTACTCCCTGAGCTCTTCCTAAGGTTGTTGAGCTCATTCTTGAGTTGGATCTTCCTTGCTTTGGTGCTTGTTGAATAAAGCCTTTCAAGTGTCTCCCATACCTTCATGCTTGAATCCAGGTCTTGGATATGGCCGATCATGCTATTGCTAATGTGTTGGGAAAGAATAAAGATAACCCTCTTGTCTCTTTCATTCCATTCCCTAAAGGCCCTTCTCTGGTCATTGGTTGGATTCTCATCCAACCTAGGTCTTGGTTCACTTCCACTAATCAACCCCCAAAGGCCCTTGCCCATAAGATAGTTGGAGACCCTAAATCTCCATGGTTGATAGTTACCTTTGTCTAGCTTTTCAATTTGAGTGTTGAAGTCTCCCATATCTAGTCTTTGATACTTGACCTAGCCCTTGGCTAATGCTCCAATGTGTGTAAAATGAAAATGAGGCTCTGAGGTTACCTCAATCCAAAGCTTTCCTTAGATGGACACCTTGTGCTCTTGCAAATTTGAGTAGAATAGCTCCCCCTTGATGTGAGCTACCTCCAAGAAGCTTTTGTTGATGCAACTCTTCAACCACCAACTCCAAGAGGTCTTCTTGCTTGTATGTGATACCTCCAAGATGCCCAAATGCTCTGATACCACTGATGGGGGAAGTATCTCAACCCCTAAGCAACGATGAAGCGCGAATGACCTCGACAGGTATACTTCTTTGACCTCTGCACACCAAAAATGCTCTTACTAAGAGCTTATGCAGAGAACTCCAGTGAGCTTTTGTAGACCTGTAGTAGACACCAAGGGCTTTCCAACAAAACAAATTTCACTTGAAATGGATGCTTACACAAAGAGAAACAATGTCTACAACATGAGCTAGTTGAATGCTCACAACTGCTAGTCAAGCAGAGACCTCACTTCACTCCAGCAAACTTTTCTCAGAGATTATACAGAGAATGAATCTCAAACTTAAGTCAACTTTAGAGGACTCTAATAGCTACCCAATGACACCAAAATCATAGCAAATGGATACATAGAGAAGGAGAACCAGCCCTTACAACAAAGAGCAAAATATTTCCAACAGAGCCTACACAAAGAGAGAGATATCAATCACACAACTTCACTAAAATGAATGTTGCTCCCAGCTTACTCAGAGAATGCTCCAGAGAATTGGTAAGCATAAAATAGACTCTTATAGCTATCCAATGAGACAAGAATTACATCAAATGGATACCATATGAGGGAGAACCAATGCTAACAACTCAGGGGTAGAGAGTTGCAACACTGCCTGCGCACACACATAGATATGCCTACTAAAAGAAAACAAACAAGCAAGCAAGGGGGTTGCTTAAGCAAGGGGCTTGCTTATCACAACTCCAGCACTTAGTGCTCACTTTACATGAGCTAAAACTCCAAGAAGATGGCCCAAAAGAAGTCGGGATACATGCTCCTTTTATAGTGAGAGGTGTGCCCCTAAAATCTAGGAACTACCTTTCCAAATCAGCTTCCTAACTTGGAGGAATTAGTTGAGATGACTTGGGGAGTGGTTGAGTGACTTTTCTTGATGGAATCTCGTGGCTTTTGGCTTCCTTTGATTGCTCCACATGTCCATAAAAGATTCCCCACGAATTTTTAGCTTGAAGCTTGACTTTTAACATTTAATATGGTTGAAGTTGAATCTAATAGATGCAAACAAAAGGGGTGAATTATAGATGTTTTTGAGAAAGATTTGTGGGATCATGTTAAGCTCCACCATGAACAAGTGGAAGTTAAAGATCAACATGGTTTCTCTTCATCAAACCTCCAATCAAGGACTAATTTGCAAAAAGCTAGACTTGACAGAAGCTATATTACACAAAATATCATTGAAAAATGTGGTTCCCATCCTTCTCTCAATGTGTGGAGTTAGCTTTCTCTAATCACTATGCTATTGTCCTCACTTTCAAGCCACATTTAGGAAATATGAAAGCTCCTTGCTTTAGTGTTGATCCTCCAACCCTCACCCTCCTTTGGATTCAATAGATGATCACTGTGAACTAGATTAAGGCATTCAGATTCCATGCCTCTCTAGCCAAGTATTGGAAATCGACTATAAAGGAGACACAATTATTTCTTCTTAACAACACTCAAAAGAGATTAAAAGAATTCTTCATGTGAGAAGGGAAAATATTTATCATCAACTCCAAGGTCTCGAGGAAAAAAACAATATTGGAAAAGGGCTCTAGATAAATATAAGCAAGCTTTGATACTAAGATTTGAAATTCAAAGAAAGAATCAGCATATTTATTTTAAAGATTGGTGGATGGGAAAAGCAAATAAACTAACTCAAGAAATGTGTAACTCCTTACGAAGGAGCACAAGGAAGAAATCATGCATATGATTGACATCATGGGATGGAATGCATGATTGATGAAGAGAATATGTAACTAACTGCCCATAGTTTCACTCAAGTCTTGGGGGTGTCCACTCCACTATCTTCTCAAAGGCATGATTACATGGCTTCCATCTTGAGCGTTTGAACCAAAAAAGAAATCCAAAAAATATGGTGCATCTTCATGATGCCCCCATCAATGACATAGAGATTGTTGAAGCTATTGATTCTCTACCCAATGGTAAAAGCTTAGGTATGGACAACTTCATCAATGATTTATTCATGACATTCACAAGTGTTTTGGTGAACCCTTTATGTTTGGGTTGAGAAGAAGCCCTCAACTTTGGTGCTTTTCCCAATGTTTTCAATGAAGGTGTGATCAAACTAATTCACAAAAAAGATAAGAAAAAGAAAATTGAAATCTAGTGGCCTATCACTATGCTCCAAACTACCTATAAATCTTTGTGAAGGTCCTTGCTAATCATTTCACCTTTGTTCATGGATCAATGAGGATAGAAAAGGGATTATTAAAGGTATATCCATCTTGGAGGTTGTTGTTGATGTGTGGGAAGGCCTTGAATTTGCTAAAGATTCTGCTCAAATTTTCTTCTTCATCAAGATCAATTTTGACAAAGCTTACAATCGCCTCAAGTAGGATTCATTCTCGAATCCTTGAAAGTTCTATTGGTATATTTATGTAGTGATGTGTGTGAACACACTAGAACCGTTGGGGCATTTTATTCCCTATTTAGTAGGTTTTTTCCCCGACTTGTACATATGCTTATAGCCCTAATGGGTATCTGCATTTCTGATGGTGATTTGCATGAAGAAGTGTATTTTTTTTAGCCCCGTGGCTTTGTGCAGAAAGGGCATAAAAACGAGATGTGCACATTGAAAAAGAATATCCATTGGAGAGATCTTTTTCTTATGCTCACTTATTGTATTTAAAAAAAAACATTTCTCATGGATCTTTTACCATTGTAAAAGCCTTGAGCTTTACACATGTAAAAGTAGAAAGATAGAGACCAAATCCCATGAATTTGTGGTGGTTGAGTTGCATTCAATCAAGCAATCAATCACCTAAAAGTAGATCAAACTAGATCTTCACTTTTCCTAGATTGTAGGAAAGTGAATTGATTCCCTCCAACAACCATTCCCACCTTCATTTGAATTCAAAATCCACTTGTAGAAGTCATGGAGCACTTCTATGAGGAGACATTCTCACGAGTTGCAAAGATGACTACAATTAGAACATTGATAAGTATAGCTGCTACAAGGAATTGGAGACTCCTCCAACTTGATGTGAAAAATCAATTCTTAAATGGTTGGATAAGTGAAGAGGTATACATGTCACAACCACAAGGTTTTGAAAACCCTAATCATCCATCTTATGTTTGCAGACTTAAGAAAGCATTGTATGGATTGAAACAAGCTCAAGGAGCTTGGAATCATAGGTTGGTTACATACCTTCAAGATTAAGGGTTCAAACCTAGCAGCTCAGATCCTTCTCTATTTATCTAAAGGGATCATGATGAGGTTATCTATCTATGTGTATATGTAAATGATATTATTGTGACAGGTGATGATCTAAATGGCATTCAAAGGATTAAAAGACACATGCAAGAGGAGTTCAAAATCAGTGATCTAGGTGCGCTCACATATTTCCTAGGTATGTAGGTGATATACATAGATGAAGGAATGTATTTGACTCAAAGAAGATACATTCAAGTTCTTCTTCCCAAGTTCAAAATGGAGAGCACAAAACCTACAGGTACACCTTTGGAGATGAATCATAAACTTAGTGTTTATGAAGGTGAGAAAATTGAAGACATTAAAGAGTACCAAAGCTTGGTAGGTAGCTTGATATATGCTACTCATACAAGGGAAGACATCTCATATAGTGTCGGAGTGCTTAGTCAAATCATGCACTCTCCAAGAAGACCACACATGGATGTAGCTAAGAGAGTACTTAAGTATCTCAAAGGTATAGTCAATGAAGGTAAATTCTATCCTTACTCTTTAGATTTGGATATCAAAATCTATTCAGATGCATATTAGGAAGGAGCTAATGATGGTAGAAAAAGTACTTCTGGCTACTTAGCACTCGTAAGATCGAAGCTAGTGTCATGAAGTTCCAAGAAGCAACCTACAATTTCTTTATCCTCAGCTTAAGGAGAGTACAGAGGCTTGACCATAGCAACTCAAGAGGTAATATGGTTAAAGGCATTGTATACGGATTTGGGACTTGTGAGTTCCAAACCTCTCATATTTGGAGATAATGTAAGTTCCATGCATCTAGCAGCAAACCCTATTTTCCATGCAAGAACCAAACACATAGAGGTGCATTACCACTTCATCAGGGAGAAGCTCATGGCAAAGGAGATTGACATTTCTTTTTTTCCAACTAAAAAACGAGTAGCAGATATGATGACAAAGGCACTTGATGGAATAAACCTCTGTAGATTCAAAGATATGGCAAGTATTCAACCTATCAAAGAATGAAGACTCAAGCATACTTTAGTTTGAGGGGGAGTTGTTGGAACATCAAGCTTACACCATGCTTGAGGGGGATTTCATCTACATCAAAGACTATCATGTCGAAAGAATATCCGTTGGAGAGTTCTTTTTCTTATGCTCACTTATTGTATTTAAAAGAAAGATTTTTCATGGATCTTTTACCATTGTAAAAGCCTTGAGCTTTACACATGTAAAAGTGGAAAGATAGAGCCCAAATCTCACAAATTGTGGTGGTTGAGTTGCATTCAATCAAGCAATCAATCACCTAAAAGTAGATCAAACTAGATCTTCACTTTTCCTAGATTGTAAGAAAGTGAATTGATTCCATTGAACAACCATTCCCACCTTCATTTGAATTCAAATCCCACTTATAGACATCATGGAGCACTTCTTGAGTTTATATGAATACTTCAAATCACTTGTACAATACATGGAAGCAGTATACATACACTTGTGACCATCATTGTCTTGCTCCTTCAATTCTCTACATCATCTTCTTCACCAATAGTAATCTTGCAGAGGTTGCTGCTCTCTCTATAGAGCTCCAAATTGAGTGCACGATGACTCATTGGAAAGGTATTAGTTTATAGTTTATGCTTAAAATTTTTCATTGCATTTTCTTCAGTAAATTGATATAAATGTTAGTGTTTTTGTTTCGGAGTCAATCTCTATGTATTCCTGAAGAATAGGAGGTACCACCGTTGAGTGTCTGATTCATTCCTATAGCATATGCCTATTCCTTATAATTTTTTGCATTACATACAATCAACCCTATTTGTATCACTCCAATAAAAGGGATTTTTCTAATTGTAGTCACGTTGGTCGCTATGGACATTTGGAGTTCATTATCTCTTCCATAGATAGTAAGTTTTTTGAGCTAGTTGACGTGCGAACCTATCTATTTTGTATCAAATCCTTCTCATTGATTCTCCAAAGTAAATAATGCATTTCTTTGAACTTATCCCATGCATATATGGTCTATTTGAGTCCATAAGTTCAAGGGCTGGTCTTGTGCTGGTTGGCTGGACCAAACTTCCTCGTTTCGAAATGCACTTTTCTACCTCCTACAAACTTCTCCAAGTTCTTTCATCATCCAAGGCTCAATGAGCTCAAACACAGCTATCAAGGTAGGAAAAAAATAGAGGAGGTTGTTACATGCATAGAGGAGGAGCTATCAAGCCCACAACCCCGTCTAGTCTCTTGTAGGTATAGACATAGTATCCTTATAATAGTTGTAACTCTTTGTGTACACATCCAATTCAAGAGATTTGAGGTGCATTTTGTAGCTTATATATGTTTCTAACTTTTCATGGGAGGGCTTCTTGAAATAAATTTTATGTCCAAAGAAATTGGTGTATCTCTATAACCCTAATGTTTGCATATCCTACATCTCTACATAGTCTATTTTGTACAAAGTTTTTGACAAACAAATGGATTTGCAATTTTCTATAGCAGCAATATGTATATGTGCACATGAGTGTATAATGGTGAATGAAAATCTATTGTGATTGTCTAGCTAGACATTGATTCTTATGTGAAAAGAGTACATAGGCTAAGCAATGGAGTTGCAACATATAGCAATGAGAGTGCTTTCAGTAACAACTTCAAGTGATCATTGTGAACATAATTGGAGTGCATATGATTTTCTTCATTCAAAATAAAGAAACCACTTTTGTATCACATGCCAATGATTTGTTATACATTTTTTGTAACATGCATTTGTTACATGCTCCAACAAAGATAGATTCTATAGCAACAGAATAAACTTTTGGAGAATTTCAAGTTTATGAAAGTTTAACAAATGGTTCATGGAGTGATCATGATTTGGATGTAGATCACAATGATGGTTCAAACATGGAAGAAATAGATGAGATGGTAGATGTAATAGATGATGATACTCAAAATCAAGAAAATGATATACTCTTAATACTTTGGCTAGGTCCAGTTGCAAAATCGATGTCTTTATCATAGAGTTATGTTTCTAAATGTTACAAAAGTAGCTTGTCTATTCGTTGTTTTGTTGATAGAATCATTCATCACTAGTGAAATAATCAAAAGATGACGATTGCTCTAATAGTTTTTCATATCTATTCTCATATGCGTCGAGAGATATTTCACTTGATTTTCTAAATCCTCAATTCTCTTTTGTTGATCATCAATTGTTCTTTGTAATCTAAGAATTGTTAATCCTCCATTGTATAAATATGTTCCCTCTAATGATAAATCGTGGATAAGGTTATGTTCTTTAGGTAGCAGAATATAGGGCCACTTTCGACGAAGTGGGCCTTCATGTCCTTGACTATAAAATTCTACACGATTTTGAGGATGACCCAAACCTATACCTGCATTCTTCGGTTGATCATCCCAATCTACAGGCCAATGAAGAATATCTTGTACAAGATTTTTTTTTTAATGAAACATAGTGGTCTTTGATTATTATTATTTGACAATGATCTTTCAACTTGAACAAAGCACCAAAGTAAAGTTCCTCTAATACTTTATGTTGTAAGTAAAAAAGCTTTAATGGTGCCGTTTCTTTTGCTCTTCTTGCAACTTCCAAGAGAACATCACCAACAAAATGATTTGGACATAGCTTTTTAACTTCTTTCATTGACAATAGTTCTCCTTTGAATCCTTCTAATTCTGGATCTTGGTGGAATAAAACATTAATCTTGATTGCACAAATTGAGCATTCTATTCAGACAAAATCCTTTGAGATTCAGCATGATCAAGGTCATTATTACATATGGCATTCTTGGAATGTTTTACTTTCAAGTCTTCAAAACAAAATCATTATTCATATTTCAAATGAATCCACATCATTTAATCCACATTATTCAAATGAATCCACATCAATAATCCACTTAATTCAAATGAATCCACATCACTTAATCCACTTAATTTATATGAAACCATGTCATTTAATCCACTTAATTCAAATGAATCCACATCATTTACCTCACTTAATTCAAATGAATCCACATCATTTACTCCACTTAATTCAAATGACTCCACATCATTTAGTCCACTTAATTCAAATGAATCCACATCATTTAATCCACTTAATTCAAATGAATATATATCATTTACTCCATATAATTCAAATGCATCCACATCATTTAGTCCACATAATTCAAATGAATCCACATCATTTACTCCACATAATTCAAATGAATCCACATCATTTACTCCACGTAATTCAAATGAATCCACATCATTTAATCCACTTAACTCAAATGAATCCACATCATTTACTTCACATAATTCAAATGAATCTGCTTCATTTAATCCACTTAATTCAAATGAATCCATATCAATAAATGCTCATAATTCAAATGAAGCCATATTATTTAATCCACATAATTCAAATGAATCCACATCATTTAATCCACTAAATTCAAATGAATGCACATCATTTACTCCATATAATTCAAATAAATCCACATCATTTAATCCACTTATTTCAAAATGAATCCATATCATTTAATCCACTTAATTCAAATGAATCCTTATCAGTTAAATATATAAAGATAAATAGATAGATAGATATGTATATATGATGACTAATAAATAAATAAATTACTACATAGAATGATGGATATATGAATAAAAATATAGATTGATTGATTGATTAATAGATGCATAGATAGATACATAGATAGATATATGGATAAATATCCCTCACAATTACTTCATATTTAAATATATCACAATCACTTCATATTAAATAAACATCATAACTTCGTGTATCATAAAAATGTCAATCTAAAGAACTTATTATATAACATTAAATAAACAATTAAATATCACACAATGATGAAAAAAATGTTTGATTAATAAAAATGTGTCTTGACAAACATCATTTTCAATATGGTCTTAATACATCACTAATAGATATCTTCAAACCATACCGAATAAGATTAGAGAATATTCTAATTAATTCATGTGCTTCTACTCTTTTTGATACATCTCTATCACATACTAGTTCTAAAGCACATTTAAACTTAAAAACCCCATTTCTATAAATGGGATAACTATCTAAATCTATGTACATTAACATATTCACATGTATATCTAATGTTGTTGGCATTTTTGGTCTCTCTACATATTAAGTAGTGTCAGCTCTCACTCTCTTTCCTCTCTTCATAGTTTCATAATGTAAATAAGAAAATTTGATTTTGTCCATAAATCTTGGCATTGTTGTGATATCCAATGCCAATGATTTTACTACTTTTACTATTTTCCAAAGATGCAAGTGAGATCTTTGGACATTTTTTCATCTAGTACTTGTGCTACTCTTGTTAGCTTCCAAATTTATCTTTAATATTGATGTATGCTATACTAAATAGCTGTTCGATAAAATCCTTGTATTTTGATATATCCATTGTTATTGTGATATGTTATTGTAAGATTCCATATAAATATGAGTAGACAATTTCTTCCCAAAACTTTCACTTGTGTTTATTTATTTTACTTACCATCTATGCAACTATAAAAAACAGACTATCAATTAAAATTAAAGTTTTGATTGATATTAAATCTTTAAACACTAATCTAATTGATAAAAGAAATAGTAAAAAATAAGACTCATAAATAAAATGATATCTAGTTAAATACATTCTAAGTACACATACGAATAGATAAATCAATAAGT
This sequence comes from Ceratopteris richardii, assembly GCA_020310875.1. Lineage (NCBI taxonomy): Eukaryota > Viridiplantae > Streptophyta > Polypodiopsida > Polypodiales > Pteridaceae > Ceratopteris > Ceratopteris richardii. The sequence goes on along the minus strand of CM035437.1, from coordinate 47,568,516 downwards.
TTATGGATAGGTAGATCAATGTATAAATAAATAAATGATAGAAAAATGAATAATTGCATGGATATATAATTCACTAGATAGATAAATATAGATAGATAGAGCTATATATAGATAAATAAATGGTAGATAGATTAATCATTGAATGGATATATAATTGAGTAGATAGATAAATATAGAGACATAGATCTATAGATAGATAAATAAATGATAGATAGATGAATAATTCAATGGATAGATAATTGAATAGATAGATATATATAGATGGATAGATCTATATATAAATAAATAAGTGATAGATACAAGAAAAATTGAATTGATAGATAATTGAATAGATAGATAGATGGATACATAGATAGATGACAAAGTGCATGGATAAATAGATTAATAGATAGTTAAATATAGATAGATAGGTAGAGATAGATACGTAGATGAATAATTTCATGTTTAGAAATACAGATAGATAGTTAGATAATGAGATTTATAACTAGATAGAAAGTTAAATTATCATCTTGAAGTGAATCTATGTAACTATTAAGAATGTAAAAGTCAAAGAATCATACATTCATAATAGTTCATACACACTCACTATATTATGTATGATTGTTGTCACATGAGTGTATATAACTATTGTGATAGTAAGAGTAAAAGAGTCAAACAATCACAATAGTTTCTATAGACACCTTGACCTACACTAGTTATGCTCACATGAATTTAAGTGACTATTGTGAGAGTAAGAGTCAAACAATCAGAAAATCACAATAGTCCCTATACACTCCCCATTCTATTGAGAGAGTAGGAATAGAGGCAACGATTCAAAAATTCTCAATAGGTCTATTCTTCAATCCCATACTACTGTGAGAGTAAGAATTGATGTAGCATGTTCGACAATCACAATAGTGGTTTATTTTAAATTTGATTCATCAAAGTATACAAGTAAGAAATGATTTTGTGAGTCAAACATGCACACTATTGATTATTAAAATAAATCAAACCAATCATATAGATATAAATCATGTAAGAGATGTTAGAGTTTGAGGTCCACAAAAGCACGTGAATAGCACAAGGAAGAAGAAGAAGCTCGGAGCACAATACACAATACTACATGTATTACCAAGTGAATGTACAAAGATAAGTAATCGGTTAGGGTGAAAAGCTGTATATACAAGAAAGGGAAAAAAACCTCCTAAAGAGGGAAGAAAGTGCCTTGACAGTCCTAGTGTGTTCACACACATCACTACCAAAATATATCAATAAATTCCTCTTGGGAGTGATGCAATGAACAAGGAGCTGGCACTCATGTATAAGGAAGTGCCAAGCTATGTGGAATCAATCTACAAAAGGAAGTAAGCCCAAAGCTTTATGAAAAGCTTCAAACTTCTCCCTAGGTAGAGCCTTTGTGAAAAGGTCTGCAATGTTCTAATGTGTGGGCACATATGTCAAACTGATCTGTCCAACAAAGAACCTCTCCCTCATAAAATGATAATGCACCTCAATGTGCTTAGTGCGAGCATGGAAAGGTTCCTCAAAACTACCAATGTGCTCTGACTGTTAGTAAAAATGGTAGTGGTAGAAGAATGATCAACACCCAAATCAACAATAAGGCATCTGAGCCACACACACTCAAGAGTCATTATGAAAGATGCCCTATACTCAGCCTCACACCTAGAAGAGGCCATAGTAGGGTGCTTCTTGCTCAACCAAGATATGCATGACCTACCAAGCATTGTTGGAGCTTCACTCACTAATTAGGCATGGATATATGAAGACATATGAAGAAAGGAAGGAGGAAAGAAGAAGTGAAGAAAAAGTATACAGAAACTTAAGCCCAAGTGAAGGGACAATTTCACTATTGTAAATTAGTGCAAATTAGAGTCTAGTTTTTTCATAGATCTTCAGAACTTACGAGTTCGAGTCTAGGAGAATGTAAACCATAGGTATATAAGTTAATTTGAGACAAAAACATAGAGAGAGAACTCAATTTTGTAATCTGAGTGAGTAGAGAAAAGTCGTGTCTTTTCTGAGAGAGATGTTCAGGAAATGTTCAGGAAAAACTTCTGAGTTTGAGAGAGTTTTCCATGGCTATGAGCAAAATTAGGCTAAGCCAATTTGTACACATCCTCTCTGATATACAACATATGTTTGTGTAGAAGAATTAAGTCCAATTCCTATTGTACATTGAGTTCTAAGTGATTTCACATGACTGTGTAAGTTAGTTGACAGTTATGACTTTTCTGGCGCACATTTACCTGAACTTCTTAAGGTCAGATCTCGAAGTATACTGTAAAGTTTTCAGTAAGTAATAGCTCATTTTAAAGCTACTATCTTCAACTACATTTGGTCAAAAGATCTTTAAGAAACGGGACGCATACTCAGAGAAATCAGCTTAACAGTGAAGGTATGTCAAATCGATGAAGTCGATTTTCAGTTTTCAGACATAGTGTAAAGTTTGGAGCAAATTCAGAAGATTTTGAAGTTAGTACTTGAAATTTTTGCTTGTTATGTGTTACTTAACATTAGCAAGAACTTCTCTTAGTAAATGATCAGAGGAATTTGCAAAGATCAAGCTAATACAGGTCAGGTTGAAGGTTTGAAGAAAAGGCGCAAATTTCTGTGAAGTGAAATTTTGATTTTCACTAAGTTTAGAGATGAAGGCTCATATTAAGAGCATTGCTAAGCTAATGATGGTTATGGAGGTCTTCTAATACCACATTAGTTTAGTTCTTGTGGTGTTTTATACACCAACAAGTGGTATCAGAGCAGATAAGGTCCTCGAGAGTAAAGGGATAGCAGATACAAGAGGAATTGAAGAGTTCTTTATCAAAGAAAGTGGAAGCTGAGGTGTTCAACAAAGAAAAGTCATCAAAAGATTATTTCGAAGTTACTTCCAAAGGTAAAGGTCTACAAAAGGTATCATTCTTTAACCTTATACTTACAGGTTGAAGCAGAAGCAAGAATACTATGGCAGATCATGTGTCCATTGACAAATTGGACAGAGATAACTATCCTGCTTGGGTGATGAGGATGGAAGCCTTACTTATGAGTAAGGACCTAATGGTATATGTGACAGGTGAAGAAGAAAAGCCTAAATTTGAAGATGAGAGTCATCCAAGAAAGGAAGAGCTAGAATCTTTAAAGCTATGGCAGAAGAGAGATGCAAGTGCAAGAGCTTATATATATAACACTATTACAGATCATTTGTTGCCACATATCAGAGGTTTAGAAACAGCTGAAGACATTTGGAATGCTTTGGAAGATCACTTCCAAAACACTACTAAAGCTAGGAAGGCTAGCTTATGGTCAGAGTTTACCACATTCAAGAAAAAGAAAAATCAGAGCATTAGTGATTATGTCACTAAGATGAAGGACTTGGCAGATAGCCTTGGATCTATTGATGAGGATATTGAAGATCATAGGTTGATAGCACAATTACTTGCAGGATTAAGAGGTGATGAAAGATGGAAGCCTTTTGTACTTTCAACAGAACTCTCATTAAATCATTATGTGCCAGAATTGAATCAATTACTTGGATTGATGCTCACATTTGAGCAAGACTTGAAGTCAGATGGAGACAAAGGACAAAGTTCTGCAATGTACATGAAGAACAAGAAGAAAGGAGATAAAGGTAAAGCAAAGGATGAAGAAGAGTCAACAACTCAAGCAAATTATGCAAGAGGAAGAGGTATTGGCAGAGGTAAAAGTCGAGGAAATGGAAGAGGTAGAGGTAATCAGAACAATAACAAGAAGACATGTTGGATTTGTGGATTGAGCAATCATCTAGCATATGATTGTTGGCATAATCAACAAGGATCAAGACAAAATCAAAACAACAATGGCAGAGGAAGAGGTGGAAGATTTCAGAATCAATTTCAAAGAGGAAGACAAAATTCAAGAGGAAGTTTTGGTAGAGGTGGTGGAAGAAATTGGAATCAGAATCAGTCTTACAATACCACATATTACAATTATGCAAATGATACACAGAATGACATTCATACAACATTGATGATGAATTCAATAAGTTCATCAGAGAAGGAGGATCTCAAGGTATTTTATATTGACTCTGGTTGTTCAAATCATTTGTCAGGTAATATAGAATTATTGTCAGAATTGGAAGAAGGCAATTCAAGTCATACAGTACAAACAGGTGATAATACAAAACATAATGTGCATTCAATTGGAAAAGTGAAGTGCAGGAGTGGAGCTGATTTGTTAACAAATGTTTTGTATGTTCCAACAATACCAAAGAATCTGATTAGTGTTGGACAAATAGTGGAAAAAGGTTTTCAAGTCAGATTTACAAATGAAGGGGTATTTGTTGAAGATCCAGAGGATGCATACAATCCCATTGTTTGTGGTAAGAAGGAAGGTAGACTTTTACTCTCAAAGTGCAAGGAAATGTTGGTCAAGCCCTAATCACACATGGTGATGAAGTAATTACAGAGTTAGATCTTTGGCATAAGAGATTGGGACACTTCAATGAAAGAGGAATCAAAACTATGGTGGAGAACCAATCTGTAATGGGGCTACCAAATGTGAAAAGTCAACATATGATATACAAGTGTGAAGCTTGTCAGATGGGAAAAGCACACAGACTACCATTTCAGAAGAAAGGTTTCAAGCATGATGGTTTGCTTGAACTCATACATACAGATGTATGGGGACCAACAAAAGAAGGATCAATAAATGGATCTAGGTATTATGTTTTGTTTATTGATGATGCTACAAGGTGGATAACTCTTTATGTTCTAAAAGAAAGATCAGAAGTATTTGGAGCCTTCAAACATTTTCATGCTTATGCAGAAAGAGTTACAGGTCAAAAACTCAAGAGGTTAAGGTCTGATGGAGGGGGAGAATACTTCTCCCAAGAGTTTAATGACTATCTTTGGAATGCAGGTATCAAGAGAGAGATAACTTGCAGGTGTACACCTCAACATAATGGGGTGGCAGAAAGGAGAAATAGAACATTGGTTGAATTTGCAAGAGCAATGTTAAAAGAAAAGAATTGCCCTAATTATCTTTGGGCTGAGGCTGTAAATACAGCTACATACCTTGTGAATAGACTACCATGTGGAGCTTTGAATGGTATGACCCCTTATGAAGCTTGGTGGGGTAAGAAACCAACACTTGACCATTGTAAAGTGTTTGGGTCAATTGCCTATGCTTATGTGCCATCACAACTCAGACATAAGCTTGAACCAAAGGCAGAAAAATATGTGTTTATTGGGTATGATGAAAAGCAAATGGGTTATAGGCTATGGAGTCCTTTAACTAAACATTTTATTGTTTCCAGAGATGTGACCTTTGATGAACAGAAGAGTTGGTATGCAGATAAAGATTGTGACCTTGAAACATTTGAAGAAGAGATAAGAAGAAGTGCAAGAGGTAAGTCACATATGCAGATAGATGGAGATGAAGAACATATGCAAGCAAGCACATCAAGAGTTGGATCATATAGAAGAAATGAAGATGGACCAATATTTGATGAAGAAGTACACCCAGATATACATGAAGAGTGTGAACCAAGAAGATCAACCAGAATGAGGAAGCAACCTACAAGGTATTCCTATGATACTTCTTACTTGACTCAGAAAAATTATGCTTACATGGTTAAGGAAGATGAAGAACCTCAAAGCTATGATGAAGCAAAGGGTAAGAGACAATGGGAAGAAGCAATGAAGGAAGAGTTTGATGCACTTGAAGAAAACAAAACTTGGGAACTTGTTCCAAAGCCTAATGGTAAGAAAGTGATTGGAAATAAATGGGTTTACAAAATTAAGAAGCATGCAGATGGAAGAATAGCCAGATACAAAGCTAGATTGGTGGTTAAAGGCTATGCTCAAACTTTTGGCATAGATTATGATGAGACATTCAGTCCTGTGGCAAAGATGTCAACCATAAGGACAATCATTGCCATTGCAGCATCAAAAGGATGGACATTGAGTCAATTGGATATTAAGAATGCATTTTTGAATGGATATATATCAGATGAGGTTTACATGGAGCAACCTCAAGGGTTTGCAGATCACAAGTTTCCAAATTATGTTTGGAGGCTGAGAAGAGCACTTTATGGTTTGAAGCAAGCTCCAAGAGCTTGGAATTATAGACTTGTAAAGTATCTTAATGATCTTGGATATCAAAGTTCAAAGGCAGATGCAAGTTTACTTATCAAAAGAACAGATGAAGGTATGATCTACATTTGTATTTATGTAGATGATATTATAATTACAGGTACCTCAAATGAAGGAATCAAGGAGGTGAAGAATTTACTTGAGAGAGAATTTAAGATAAGTGATCTAGGAAAATTGTCATATTTTCTTGGAATGGAAATCACTTATGCAGAACATGGCATATATGTATCACAAGAAAGGTATCTCTTGAATCTTCTAAAGAAGTTTAACATGGAGAATTGCAGAGAGGCATCAACACCACTAGAGGTCAATCATAAACTCAGTAGATATGATGGTGCAGAGTTCAAAGACATGAGGAAGTATCAATCTTTACTGGGAAGTTTAATTTATGCTACACTAACAAGACCTGATCTTAGTTATGCAGTGGGTGTTCTTTCTCAGTTCATGCATTGTCCAAAGGATCCACATTGGATTGCAGGTCAAAGAGTTCTTAAATATATCAAAGGGACTTTGAAAGAAGGATTGTATTATCCTTTTACGTCAAATATAAGATTGAGAGCCTATAGTGATTCAGATTGGGCAGGAAGTCAGGATGATAGAAGATCTACTCATGGGTATATGATATACATTGGAGATAAACTTGTGAGTTGGTGTTCAAAGAAACAACATACAGTGGCTTTATCATCAACAGAAGCTGAGTACAAAGGACTTGTGGAAGCAGCAAAAGAAGTAATATGGATGCAGACATTATTCAAAAGCTTGGGAATTGATCAAGGTATACCTATCATTCATGGAGATAATATGGGCTCATTATATCTTGCAGCAAATCCTGTATTTCATGCAAGGACAAAGCACATAGAAATACAGTACCATTTTCTCAGAGAAAAGGTAATGGAGAAGGAGATTGAAGTGGTGTACACTTCTACAAAAGATCAGATTGCAGATATTATGACAAAGAGCTTGGATGGAGTGAAGACAAGTAGGTTCAAGGAGATGGCAGTAATAAAAGAGAAGAAGACTATATGAAGAAGTTAAAGCATGCAAATTAGTGATTGAGGGGGAGCTGTTGGAGCTTCACTCACTAATTAGGCATGGATATATGAAGACATATGAAGAAAGGAAGGAGGAAAGAAGAAGTGAAGAAAAAGTATACAGAAAATTAAGCCCAAGTGAAGGGACAATTTCACTATTGTAAATTAGTGCAAATTAGAGTCTAGTTTTTTCATAGATCTTCAGAACTTACGAGTTCGAGTCTAGGAGAATGTAAACCATAGGTATATAAGTTAATTTGAGACAAAAAACATAGAGAGAGAACTCAATTTTTTAATCTGAGTGAGTAGAGAAAAGTCGTGTCTTTTCTGAGAGAGATGTTCACAAAATGTTCAGGAAAAACTTCTGAGTCTGAGAGAGTTTTCCATGGCTATGAGCAAAATTAGGCTAAGCCAATTTGTACACATCCTCTCTGATATACAACATATGTTTGTGTAGAAGAATTAAGTCCAATTCCTATTGTACATTGAGTTCTAAGTGATTTCACATGACTGTGTAAGTTAGTTGACAGTTACGACTTTTCTGGCGCACATTTACCTGAACTTCTTAAGGTCAGATCTCGAAGTATACTGTAAAGTTTTCAGTAAGTAATAGCTCATTTTAAAGCTACTATCTTCAGCTACATTTGGTCAAAAGATCTTTAAGAAACGGGACGCATACTCAGAGAAATCAGCTTAACAGTGAAGGTATGTCAAATCGATGAAGTCAGTTTTCAGTTTTCAGACATAGTGTAAAGTTTGGAGCAAATTCAGAAGATTTTGAAGTTAGTACTTGAAAGTTTTGCTTGTTATGTGTTACTTAACATTAGCAAGAACTTCTCTTAGTAAATGATCAGAGGAATTTGCAAAGATCAAGCTAATACAGGTCAGGTTGAAGGTTTGAAGAAAAGGCGCAAATTTTTGTGAAGTGAAATTTTGATTTTCACTAAGTTTAGAGATGAAGGCTCATATTAAGAGCATTGCTAAGCTAATGATGGTTATGGAGGTCTTCTAATACCACATTAGTTTAGTTCTTGTGGTGTTTTATACACCAACAAGCATGAAGTAAAAAACATTGTGGACACATGAGTGTCATATAAATGAGCCTAATTAGAGTTAGAAAAAGCATATAAATTTGGTGGTAATGATCCCCCCTTTGGATAAAACATACCAAGGATCTGGGTACCACTTAAGTAGCGAAAGATGCACTTAACCACTTGCCAATGCATGACAGGTGGGAAATGCATAAACCTACTCATTTATGAGACAAAAAATTGAATATCATGCTAAGTAATGCATAAATAAATCAAGCATCCAAGAGCTTGCTAATAGAGAACAACATCAAGTGCATCTCGAGCATCATGAAGACTCAACCATAAACCTATTTCCATAGTAATGGCAATAGGTTTACAACCTTCAAGGCCAAAAAACTACAATAATTTGTCAATTTATTTTGTTTGACACAAAGCTATTCTACCATCAACTTGCATAACGTAAATGCCCAAATAATGATGCAAATGTCCCAAATATCATATCTCAAATGAGGCATGCAAATCAACCTTAAAATCAGCAGTATGCTTCTCATTAGGACCAATGAGCAACATGTCATCAACATAGACAAGAATGATCAGAAGCACATCAGTTGCACACTTAATATATAAGGTGCTCTCAATTGGACTATTCTCAAAACCATGTGCAATCAAGTAGGCATGTATCTTTTCATACCAAGCATGTGGTGCTTTCTGCAAACCATATAATGCCTTTTTTTTACTTACACACTTTGTTTTCATGCCCATTCTACACAAAACCACGAGGCTAAAAAATATACACTCCATCATGTAAGTTACCTTTCAAAAATGCAGTTTTAATGTCCAACTAATGTACATTCCAACCAAGATGAGTTGGAAGTGCATAGATGCTACGAACAATAGTCATTCGACATGTGGGAGCAAAGGTCTCATCAAAATCAATGCCTCTTTCTTGAGCGTAACCTTTTGCAATAGGCCTAGCCTTATACCTGTCAATTGTTCCATCAGGCTTAGACTTCTGCATGTATACCCATTTAGTGCCAATTATCTTCTTTCCACGAGGCAAGTCACATAAAGACTAGGTACCATTCTTCATAATAGCATCATATTTTGATTGTATAGCAGCCATCCAATTTTTTGAATATTGTGGTTCATCAAACAAAACAGACTCATTCTCATCACAAAGACTAGAGGTTGTTACACTTATGTGATCCTCGAGTAGCTTTGATGTGAACCTTTTCCCTATACATGGGCACTCTGTACTTTAGTGATGGCTAGAGGTTTTTTCCCCATGTTAGCACATACTTGATATTCTTATATGTGGTGGTACTTTGTACTTAGGGATATTATTCAGCTCTTACTTCAGTTCAGTTCATCGTCAATAGAGAGAGCTATTCCAGCCATCATCTTCTTCGTGTGTCTTGCTGCGTTTGTGCTTCTTGTGTGTGCTTCTCATGTGCCTCTCGCACTTCTACACACACACGCACACCCAATAGTGGTATCAGAGAAGGTTCAACTCCTTCTCAAGTTTTGGTTTTTCGCGTCATGACGCGCGTGCACTTTTAACAGTGCAAATCGACTTCGTAGCATAAAATTGTGAATTTCAATAGCCAAGAAACATTTCCATCAATAGTGCTGGAGTTTTACCCCCATTTCAAAGCCATTCGTGCAGTCAGAATTGCCATCAGAGTGATGGTTTGTGAGCTGAAATTTCAGCATTCATTTAAGAGAAAATCTGATGCTAACATTGATCGCTACAAAGATAGATTGGTTGCCAAAGGATATGTGCAACAATATGGCATTGATTATGAGGAAACATTTGCACCTACTTCATGTATGACTACCATTTGTACTGTGGCTGCATTGGCTGCCCATCGAGGTTGGAAAGTGCATCAGTTAGACATAAAAATAGCATTCTTGAATGGTGATTGCAAGAAGAGGTTTATGTGAAGTGACCTCTTGGATTTGCTATGAAAGGGAAAGAGCATATGGTCTATCGCTTGCATAAAGCCTTGTATGGTCTCAAGCAAGCTCCACGTGCATGGTATGACAAAATACATAAGCACTTGATTGCTCTTGGCTTCACATGTAGTCTGATTGAAAGCACACTCTATGTACGCAAAAATGGGGCTGATCTTATAGTGCTTTTCTTTATGTTGATAACATACTCTTGATTGGGTCATGTGGTGCAAAACTTGACATTCTTATGGATGATTTGCAGCATAATTTTGATGTCACTTATCTTCATCTTTTGAGCTACTATCTTGGCATCCACTTTGTATCAGTTGAGGGGGGGGGGGGGGGGGATTGTTATGCATCAAGAAAAGTATGTTGAAAAACTACTTCAACATTTTGACTTTTAGGATTGCAAGCCAGTTTCCACACCAGTTGAGACAGGATTTAGATTCTCAGTTGAGGATTCAAGTGATGCATTTGACACTTCTCTTTATCAGCAAGCTGTGGGATGTCTTATATATGCATGCAACACAAGGCCAGATATACAGTATGCAGTTTCCCAGTTGAGTTGATTCATGCATAGCCTTAGCACTAAGCATTGCCAAGCAGTAAAACGTGTGTTTAGATATCTCAAAGGAACTTTGAGCTTAGGTCTCTTTTATGGCAGAGATATTCAACCATGCTTACATGCTTTTACAAATAGTGATTGGGTTGGTTGTTATGATACTTGTGTGTCCACTAGTGGTACTTGCTTTCTCCTTGGAGACTCATGCATATCTTGTTTGAGTAAGAAGCAACCTATAGTGGCGACATTGAGTTATGAAGCTGAGTACAGGGCAGTTTTCACAACTACAGTGGACTGTATATGGCTGATACGCCTATTGATGGATCTTTGCATGGAGATTAATTCTACTATGCATATTCTCACTGATAGGCAGAGTGCTTTGGCAGTTGCACGAAACCCAGTGTTTCATGCACGGACCAAACATATTGAGGTCCATTATCACTATGTGAGAGAGCACCTTCATGCAAAAGATATTGATTTGGTGTATGTGCCTAGACAAGATAATGTGGCAGACATATTCATCAAAGCTCTTCCATGGGAAAGTTTGAAGCTTTTCACAAAGCTTTAGGCTTATTACCTTGTGGGGACTGATTTGTAACTCCCTGTATGTGTTCACATCATTCGCTCCAGGAGGGTTTGTTACACTTATGTGATCCTCGAGTAGCTTTGATCTGAACCTTTTCCCTATATATGCACACTTTTTACTCTAGTACTGGCTAGAGGTTTTTTCCCCATCTTACCACATACTTGATACTCTTATATGTGGTGGTAGTTTGTACTTAGGGATATTATCAAGCTCTTACTTTAGTTAAGTTCATTATCAATAGAGAGAGCTATTCCAGCCATCATCTTCTCCATGTGTCTTGCTGTGTTTGTGCTCCTTGTGTGTGCTTCTTGTGTGTCTCTTACACTTCTACACACACCCAATAGAGGAAGCAATAACATAAGACTCTGATGCAAAAGAAACACTATGAGAGCCTAAAAGAGTATGATATGATACAGGTGCATCTAATTTGCTATCTCACAACGTCTAGACCAGCCATTTAAGCATATTTTTTACCTCTTGTATATCATACCTCTCATAAAGAAGTGCATCATGTAAATTTGCGTAAAAAATGGAATGATTTGCATTATCATGTGGAACCTACAAAGGTTGAGAAATTACCTCATTTGGAAAAATACTAGACTACCCACCTATAAAAAGAGGCAGCAACGTTAAGAAAAAAGGGAAGTTTAGCCATGGCATACTCTCTCGGAGTTTAATTAAAAGAAAGAATAAGTTATAAGTGAATGGGAATAATGCCCTTGGGACCCCATGAATCACATACATGAGGGGCAAAACTTGTGGATCTAGAGAGTATTACAAAGGAGGTCAATAAATCTCTCATGCCCCTCATGCAAGGCCCACTTGGCTGTAAGTTTGTTCAATAAGAAACACTTTATGATGCCTAAAGGGAGGGGAACTCTTGCAGTTGGAGATTCTTTTTTCGAGGAGGAACATAGAATTCTCGATCAACCACTCTTTAGGAGGGTGTCCAAAATTGTAGGCACACTGCTCCCTCCAAATCTTCTAGAGGGTTTCCCCTCTTATAGCATTCCATAGTGCTATGGAGAAACCAATCGCTTCACCAGTAGTGCTTGCTTCTAGGTGATAAGGTCTTGCACCTTCAAAATATTCCCAAGGGTCTACTAGAGTAGGAGAGACTTGGGGCACGTGAAGAAGATGTGACCCAGATCCTCAATGTTGCAGTGGTAATGCTTGATCCATGATGGAGCATCACAAATTCTGCTAGCCTTTAGGTTGGTCCAGATATCACGGTGGAGAATTTTCCACATGAGAACCAACCTTTTGATCTTGATGAGGGGATCCTAGATAGACATGAGCTTCAAATCCCAACGTAGCCTAGTCCATTTCATGCACCACTTCTTGTTAAGTGTGATACAATAGTCCGTGTTCACTTGGGTTCTAGGAATTTTGGACAAGCAATTTCCGTTGTGCCAAATAAAACCCTCATGGCAAGGTGGATTCCTTCCAATGAGGAGCTGGGTTTTTTATCATTACTAGACGAGGCACCTACTTTGAAGGAGATTCCATTCTTTGTAGTTCACTCTTATTTTAGGGTCTATATCCTCAAATCCTATCCACTAGCTAATTTCCTATTTCAAAAGGTGTTTCCAATGTCTGAAACCCTTATTCGAGAGCCTCTAAGCATTGTGGAGGTTCCAAGAAGCCACACCCTTGATGCCCATGATTGAAAACCAGATTGAGTCATTTTGTCTGATATCGGCCGCCCATTTCTAGTCTTCTTTGATTCTGAGAAATTGTTTAAACTTGTTCCAACTCTTGAAAGAACTTGGAGAAGCTTGTCGAAGGTAGAAAAGTGCGTTTCAAAGCGATCAAGTTTGGTCAAGCCAACCGGCACAAGACCAGCCCTTGAGCTTTTGGAGACTCAAATAGACCTTATAGGCATGCTATAAGTGCAAAGAAACACACTATGTACCTTGGAGCATCAAGGAGAATGAGTCGATACAAAACAGATAGGTTCGCGGGTCGACTAGCTCAAAAAACTTACTATCTATGGAAGAGACAATGAACTTCAAATGCCCATAGCGACCAGCGTGATTACAATTAGAAAAAATCCTTTTATGGGAGTGATACACATAGGGTTGAGTGTATGGAATGCACAAAAGTATAAGGAATAAGCAAAATATGCTATAGGAATGAATGCGACATTCACCGGTGGTACTTCCTATTTTTCAGGAATACGTAGAGATTGACCCCGAGGCAGAAAAACTGAGATTTCTCCAAATATGCCAAACCAAATGCTTTGAAACTTTACAGGCATAAACTAGACACTAATACCTTTCCAATGAGTCCTCTTGCACTCAATTTGAAGCTCTGAGCAGAGAGCAGCAGCCTCTGCAAGATTACTGTTGGCGAAGAAGATGATGCAGAAAATTGAAGGCGCAAGACAATGATGGTCACAAGTGTATGTATATTGCTTCCATGTATAATACAAGTGATTTCAACTCCTTATATATCCTCTAGGAGTGTTCCACGACTTTTACAACTTGAATTTGAATTCAAATGAAGGTGGGAATGGTTGTTGGAGGGAATCAATTCACTTCCCTATAATCTAGGAAAAGTGAAGATCTTGATTGATCCACTTTTAGGTGACTTGATTTGCTTGATTGAATGCAACTTCAACCACCAAAATTTCGTGGGATTTTGGCCCTATATTTGTACCTTTACATGTGTACAACTCAAGGCTTTTACAACGGTAAATGAGCCATCAAAATATTCTGAAAAAATACAATAAATGAGCATATGAAAAAGAACTCTCCAACGGATATTCTTTCGACGCGATAGCCTTTGATGTAGATCAAATCCACCTCAAGCATAGTGTAAGCTTGATGTTCCAACAACTCTTCCACGGGGAATGCATAAGATTCAAGCCTTTAGGGAAAATCGTAATCGGGGAGAATAATAGGGTAAGGAGGTCCAAGTCCTTCCAACTAGGGAGGGCCCCCAACGTAATCACATTCTTTTTCCTAAAAATGGGCTTAGCCCAAGGTCTCACGATTGCACCAAGCCTTGATGATCCATTTTTCCACCAACTTGTCATTCATGCCTTCAATATCCATAATTTGTAGACCCCCAAAATCCTTTTGGCTGATGCAGGTAGAGCACTTAATTTTTGGAACCCCCCCTTCTATTGTGATCCCCCGTCCAAAGAAAGTTTCTATAGATTCTTTCCAATATGCTAAGCTCTTGATCCTTCGGTCTCTAACAAGAGAGAAAGTATATGGTCGATGAGATGAGAAAGGTATTAATTACAATGGCATGCCCTGTGTGTAGATTTGCATTCCCTTCTAATATGCCAACTTGTTGTCTAGTTTGGAGAGGACGGAGTTCCATTGTTGCTGCATCAAGACACCAAATTCCATAGGAATACCAAGTAGCCAGAAGACAAGACCCCTAGAGATAGTTTGGCAACCATGGTCAACTAGCAGGTGGGGGTCCGATGGTGGCTCTGAAAGCAGTTTTTGAATGATTTATTTTGGAGCCAAATGACTCATAGAATGTGTCAAGGCATCCCCAAAAGGTTTCAATGCTCATCAAATCATTGTGCACAAAATGCATTCATGTCATCTACAAAGAGCCTCATGATCAGGTGGCCATGGTTGAGAGGAAGAGAGAACCCTTTAATATGGCCCAATTCCATGTGATGTTGCACTAGATGACTAAGCCCCTCGGTGGAAATGGCAAAAAGCAAAGGGGCCAATGGACCTTCCCAGAGCATTTGAATTTGATAGTCTTCAATAATTGACCATTGATATTTATTTGCTTTGAGGCATTCCCCAACAATGTAGCAATCATCTTAGTGAATTTTTTATTGCAGCCGAGGTCTTTAAGAGATTGAAGAATAAAGTCCCCTTCTAGTATGTCCTAGCCTTTCTCGAAGTCAATTTTAAGGAATACCACATTTTTTTTGGACTCTTCAACAAAATTGAGACCTTCCCAAATGTCTATGATAACTTCTAGTATTGATCTACCCTTGATGAATCCTTTTTGGTCCTCACTAAGCCATCTCTTCAAGTGGCAAGAAATGAAGTATTTAATTGGTCATGCACCATAGTGCACTCTCCTTCTTGAGAGCTCCACAACGATATCCTCATAGTAGAAAACTGAGCTCCTAGGGCCGTACATGGTACTCCGCACAGAGGCTATAGAATACACAGAAAAACACAGTACACAGGGAGCACGAACAGAGACTTCTTAGGTGTTACAAATGTGATCAAACTTATAGTCTGTAACTCACTAGGCCACTATATGTTTTATTAAAGAACATATACAAAGAAGTGTTCGATGGACGTTTAGCCTTTCACATGGACACGAACGGTAACAATCTCCCACTAAAGGCCAATATGGTCAAAGTAACTATGGGAGAAAAATAAAGAATGATAAATAATACCCGAGTGTAAGTATACAAACCATACCTCCCACCTGATGGGCACGTTACACAGTATACAAGTGACTGTGTAAGATCATGGATCAAGTAACCCCCATCAAGTGACAATAGTGTTGAAAGCTATCTTGTGGTAGAGCTTTAGTCAAAGCATCTGCAACATTATCTCGTGAGTGAAACTTCTCAAGAATAATGTGCTCAGTGGCTAAGCAATCTCTAATGAAGTGATACCTCACCTCAATGTGCTTGGTCTTTGCATAATAGATCGGATTCTTAGCCAAAGCAATGGCACTCTCACTACCATTGAGCAAATGAGGTACATGCTGAGGTAAACCCATATAAGAAGCAAGAGGAGAAAGTCACAATGCTTCCTTACATGCCTCACTTGCTACAACATACTCTGCATCTATGGTGGAAATAGTTTTACATTCTTGAAGACGAGATCTCCAAAAGATAGCACCTCCAACAAATGTACCTTGATGTAGACTTACGGTTGTCTACATAACCAACATAGTCAGAATCTATGTAACCAATAATGGTTGTTTTCCCTCTACCTAAGCATAGACACTTGTCCTTAGTGCCATTCAAATATCTCAAAATCATCTTGACCACTTTCGAATGTTTCTTGTCATGATTAGAAATATATATGCTCACAAATCCCATTGTAAATGCAATGTATGTTCTCGTAGCTACCATACCATATATGAGACTACCAACAACAGACTCATAAGGAATTTTGGTCATGAATTCCTTTTCCTTATCCGATTTGGGGTAATCATCCTTGCTCAATTTCACATATGTGGGTAAAGGTGTACTCAATGCATTTCCACCAAGCATATTGAACCTGTGAAGTACTTTGGATATGTACTCACTTTGAGACAAGTATATGGATCTTTCACTCCTATCATGAGTAATGTGCATGCCAAGAATATGTTTGCCATCCCCCAAATCTTCATATCAAATGTCTCACTGAAACTCTTTTTGAGAATTTACAAGTCATAAGAGGACTTCCTAGCAATCAACATATCATCGACATAAAGTATCAAGCATATCAAGTTGCCATCTGAGCATCTCTCTGTGTAGAGACAATGATCCTCATTGCTTTGAGAATAGCCATGAGACTCCATAAAAACATCAAAATTTTGGTATTATTGTCTAGGGGACTGTTTAAGTCCATACAAGCTTTTCTTGAGCTTACAAACTACACTTTCCTTGCCAGAAACTACATAACCCTCTGGTTGTTCCATATAGATATCATTTGTAAGATCTCCATGCAAAAAATCAGTTTTCACATTCATTTGGACTAGCTCTAAGTACTCCATTGCAACGAATCCAAGCAACATGCATAGGGTAGTCATCTTGACCATTCAAGAGAAGTTTTCCTTGAAATCAACACCATGTTGTTGCTTAATACCCTTTGCAACAAGTCATGCTTCATACTTTGGAGAAGCACTATCTAATGTGAATTTTAGCTTATATACACATTTACATGGTAAAGATTTCCTGCCCTTTGGCAAAGGTACTAGATCCCAAGTACCATTCTTGTGAATAGAATCTAACTCACTCTTCATGGCACACTGCCACTTGACATGATCTTCTATCTGCATAGCCTCTTTGTAGCAAGAAGGTTCATCGTCATATGTTAGCATAAAAAATTCTAAACCTGGAACATATCTATTAGGTGGATGTGAGAAATCAGGTGGATGTGAGAAATGTGCAGAGCCTCTCAATGGTTGCTGAATAGGAACATGTGCAGATTGATATGATTAGACATTCTCTTGAATGTCCCTATGTGCATCATTTTTATGCATGCTAACTGGAGGACTAGTATCCTCAAACACCACTCTTCTCACTTCAACCTCCTTAATGGGTTGTTTATGCATCTTAGACTCATTGAAAATGACATCACTACTTCTGATCACTGATTGTGCTTCAGGATTTGGTAAGGGATATCCAAATTGTCCTTCTCGACCAAATCCAAGAAAAATGCATTTTTTTGACTTGTGATCCAACTTTTTCCTAAGATTCTTGGGTATATGAACATATGCTTCACACCCAAAAACTTGAAGATGATCATAATATGGTGGCTTCCCTATCCATAACTCTTTTGCAACTTTTAGACCTTTGGTAATACTAGGTGGAAGGTTAATCACATGAATTGTAGTCAATACTACTTTTGCCCAAAAGCCTTGTGAGAGGTTTGCATGATGGAACATAGAAACCACTCTATCTGCAATAGTTCTATTCATCCTTTCAGCTACACCATTCTGTACTAGGGTATAGGGAGTTGTAAACTCTCTCTATGAATCCCTCTAGACTAACAAAAAAGGTTGAATTCATGTAAGGTATACTCACCCCCATTATCTAAACATAAAGCCTTAAGCTTAGTTCCCTTTTCAGTCTCAATTGAAGCAAGCTATTTTCTGAAAGTAGGGAATACCTCATCTTGTGATTTGATAGGATATACCCAAACTTTTCTAGTAGCATCATCTATGAAAGTGACAAAGTAAAGGGAAACACATAAGGAGTTAGTGGGCATAGGACCACACAAATCTGTATGAACGAGATCTAAAAGCTGAATTCAGGAGTCAACCTGCATTCTATGCACATTTTTGGTTTGCTTTCCATATTGAAAATGCTCACAAAATAAAAAACCAAAGAAATATAAGACAGGTAAGTGACCAGAACAAGAAAGATTTTCCATTCCACTATGAGGTATCTCACCCAAATGACCATGCCAAATACAAACCATAGGTTTTTTAGTAACAACTAACAAATGTTCTTCAAATTAAGGATAAAGTGAGCCAACTTTGCTTCCTTTTGCAATAGCCATATTGCCCTTTGATATAGAAAAGGACTGAGCATACAAGACCACCTTGTAACCAAGGTCATCAAGTTGATCAAGTAACATCAAATTGCATGATAATTGAGCTACATGGCATATATTATGCATAGTAAATTTTTAACCATCAATGAACTGCACAATCACATCTCCAATCCCCACAGCATCATATTCATGAAAGTCACCAAGTCTCACGGTGCCAAGACACTTTGCTGCATAATTAGAGAACCATTCTCTATGTGATGTCACATGGAAAGAAGCACCAAAATCTAAAAGCCACATGTGGGAAAGAGAATCAACCATAAGAGCCTCACTTGGCACAATACTATCGTGTCAACACTTCAACATCATCAGAAATAGCATTAATTTTTTCAATCTTCATAGTCAAAGTAGATGGTGCAGGTAATTGTTGAGCATGCCCATCAACATTCTATCCTTTACCTTTAGCATTTTTTAGTGCATAACAATCTTTCTTCATGTGTCCTTTCTTATGAAAATAATGGCATTCGATATCCATCTTCCTTGATTTACTTCTACTCTTACTCTGTTGACCATTCTTTTCCTTGTTTTCACTCCTGCCACATTGTTGATTCTTTCCTTGGTAAGAATCATGAACATTATATGCATCTCCACTCCGAGTGCCAACCATAGATTTTCTAAGAATCTCCTCACTCAAGAGTGCTCCACATATGTCCATAGACGAGTTTACCACCAAGTGCACTATTGCTAATAGTTGTGCAAAATGTATCGCATGATGATGGCAAGGTGCATAACAACAATAATGCTTTCATTTCATTATCCATATCCATTTTCTAAGACTATATATGGTAGAATATGGCATCAAACTCATTTAGATAACCAGCAACACTATCTGTGTCCTTCATGCAAAGGTCATATAATTTTCTCATCAGATACAATTTATTAGATGTCGTCTCTTTTTCATATGTATTGCATAACTTCTTCCAAAGCTCCAATTCACTTTCATAGTCTAATACTGTAAAGTAAACATTATCTACTAGGTGTAAGTGAATGATAGACCTAGCCATTTCATCTAACTCATCCCAATCATCTTCATCCATGTCAACAAGCTTCTTTGAAATCCCATTTATTGGCTTCCATTGCCTCCTTTGAATCAGCACATCTTTAATCTGATTCTTCCATAGAGCAAAGTTTGTGCCATCAAATTTTCAGATCTGAAAATGGTCTTTGCTCTGTAAGTTATAGCTACTCCTTGGAACATTGGCACTAGAATCTAATCCACCAGATGTGCCTGTGAACTTTGATGCCATGATGGTAGAGAACTGAATAGAATGATAATGGAGCTAGAAGAGTCCAAACACCAACCAAAAAGTGTATCAAGGAGTAAATCCACCATTGTATAGTTGAGAAAACCAAAAATTTGCAAAAAATTTGTTAGAGTATCCTCTGCAAAATGAGCATATGAACAATTTCAAAATATCATAAAACTGCAAGTACTGACATGCTTACCTACATAGTGAATCATTGACTCCACTACATATAATCAATTACCCAATAGAAACCAATTAGGCTTAGTGAGCACCTATGGACCACTATCATACATCTCCTATGGCGAGGCTAGATAACTATTCCACCTGCATCACCAAAGAGACCTCGACATCTGGGTGTCTCCTAGTTAAGAGAACCTCACCACGACCCTATTTATCAAACATAAAAGGCTTTATGCAAAAAGAAAAACATAATCGCTATATTAACGATCACATGGACGTACATAAGCGGTATCCACATAAGCATACATGGTGTGTTTGTGCTCAATATATGTAGTAAAATGACACTAAAAGGCTGAATGCACAACCCAAAAACTAGCCGAAAACACCTACAAGTGTCTGTCAACTATGATGTTTTAGGCTCAAAGAACCTGTGTAAATTTACGGTGGCAGCTCCCACTAAAACTGAAAACCTTTCAAGAAACTTATAGTTTTATGAGAGTGGCTAAAAACAAAACCCCAAAGGTTGATATTTATTATCAAAGAAGTACAAAGAATACTCTTCTTGATTTTCTTGGACCTGTGTGAAGAGAACTATGTGCGAAAGTACTCCAAAATGGCTCCAAAAGACACCCCAAGATGCTTCAAAATCAGGCTTTGAAAGCAAAGAATGAAGCTTTGAGGGACCAAAACATGTTCAAGTTAGTTTTAAACTTAGTCTTTCTCCTTCTTCAGACACCACAAGAGTGTAGCTTAGTGGCAAGATATTGTGACGGTTAAGTGAGCTCTGGGGAGAACAATACTGGGATGGGTGACCTCTCGGGAAGTACCAAGAACCTCTATCTTCTTTGATCGTTGAGGTCCTCCCTCGCGTGCAACCAACGGCACCAATGGTAACTTCCGTGACTCGGATGACAAGGTTTGCCAAGGTCTATGCCTTGGTCATAAGCCTTGGGTGGGTGAGTGGGTGCTCACTTCTGTTGGGAAAAATGGATGGATGATCCAAGAGATTGAGTAGGTACTGCTAAAACCTGCTTTGTACCAGCCCTCTTTAGCTTCAGACTTGATTAGTAGACTTCCTTAGCTTCCCAATGACACCAAGATATAGCCTATGTGCTTTGGAAATAATGTGTACAATGATTGAATCAAAACAGATAACTTTGGAAGTCACAAAGTCAAGAAAACCTTCTATTTTGGTCTAGACACCTGCTCAATGTTTTGCTCAGTGTGACCAGCACAGTAGCAATTGATCAAATTCCTTCTAGGGGTATTCAATTAGCTTAGTAAGCTAACATTTGCAAGTGGAATTATGTAAAATGACAAACTATACTCAGAGAAATTGATTTAGCAAAATTAGCTATACCCCCGACTTTTTAGGACTATAACAGAGATAGACCACTGAGCACCTCCACGACGATTTCTCTGAATTGGCTGAATGAAATCACTTCAAACTTTGTCAGCATGTAGATGAATTTGAGTTGAATCCAACAAGCTTTGAATAAATGAATTTAGAGTAGTATTGACTGAGATATGCCCTTGACAAGTTAACAGACTTTGGAGTAGACAAGCAGTGAATACAGAGATGAATGATGTAAATGTATCTATTGATTAACAATTGTGTACAATCCGGCATGTCTAGCATTGCCAAATGGTGTAGAGAGGTGTAGGCTATGGTATATTCCTTACACACACTCAAGCTCAACAGAATGAGCCTCGGGAATGGAGTGATCTACCCACGACTTTTTCACATCCAATTTTATAGGAAATGACTTGGATTTGAATTCAAATTCAAATCTTTGGCTTCCTATGATCAAGCATCTAAAGTTTGGAGATATTCTCTCAATCAAGTGATCTACTTTTCCACAAATCACTTAGGTAGGTGATTACAAAAGATTCTAAGTCAAATTAGACTTTTACAATGAGGTAAAGTGGTAATAAACCACTAGCATATGTTCCTATGGTTCTTCATGCATGTGGAGTCTTCATGATGTCTTCCAAGCCAAATGTGTAGGCTTGTGATTTACACCAACAGCTCCCCCTCAAGCCAAACATTTTGGCTTAAGTCTTCATCTTCAATCTTCAAGTACATCCTACAATCCAATCATAGATTTGAACCTACAAAGTTTGGTCCCATCCAAAGCTTTAGCCACCAAATCTACACATTGCATGTTGGTTGACACATAGGTGAGCTCAATGTCCTTGCTTAGCAACTTCTCTCTCACATAATGATAATGAACTTCTATGTGTTTGGTCATGGCATGATAGATAGGATTAGCTGCAAGGTGAAGAGAACTTGTATTATCTCCAAAGATAATTGGAGGCCTAGTATATAAGCCCAATTCAGAATACAAAAGCTTAATCCAAATTGCTTCTTGAGTGGCATTAGCTAGCCCTCTATACTCTACTTCTGTAGAAGACAATGCAACAGTTGGTTGCTTCTTTGCAGACCATGAAATTGGTTTGTCACCTGCAAAAGAAATGTATCCTGATGTGCTTCTCCTATCATCCTTGCATCCTGCCCAATCTGCATCTGAATAAACTTTTATGTCAATATCTGAAGTGTAAGGAAAGTACAACCATGGTTCTATGTACCCTTGAGATTCTTCAAGATTCTTTTGACAGCCTCTAAGTGAGGTATCCTTGACTTGTGCATAAATTGACTTAGCACACTAACTCCATATGCAATGTCAATTCTAGTTAAGGTAGCATAGTTCAAGCTACCTACCATACTTTGATAACCTGTAATGTCTTGGACTTCATCACCTTCATGGGCACTTAGCTTTAAGTTCACCTGCATTGGAGTTCTTGCTGCTTTAGCATCCTACAAGTGAAATTTCTTCAACATGTCCTGCACATACTTCTTATGAGTAATGTATATTCCTGAATTAGTGTAAACTAATTTAAGTCCCAAAAAATACTTCAATAATCCAAGATCATTGATCTTGAATTCCTCCATCATCTGGCTTTTGATGCTTCTGATTCCATTTACATCATTGCCTATAATGATGATGTCATCAACATAAACACAAAGATAGATTACCTCTGAATTACTTCTCTTAATGAACGGAGAAGTGTCAGCCTTACTTATGACAAAACCTTGGTCTTGGAGGTATGTTGTTAGCCTGTAATTCCATGCCCTAGGTGCCTGCTTCAGTCCATATAAAGCCTTCTTTAATTTGCAAACATAAGTTACCTTCTTAGGGTCTTCATAGCCAAGAGGTTGTGGCATATAAACCTCTTCTGAAATCCATCCATTCAAAAGCATTCTTGACATCCAATTGGTACATGTTCCAAATCTTTGATGCAGCCACACTCACCAACACTCTGATTGTTGGCATCTTGGCCACAGGAGAAAATGTTTCTTCATAGTCAATGCCTTGGGTTTGTGCAAAACCCTTGGCTACTAATCTGGCCTTGTACTTGTTAATTGTGCCATCAGAATTTCTTTTCAATTTATAGATCCATCTGGATCCTATTACCTTCATGGAGTCCTTCTTGGGTACTAACTCCCATGTATCACTCTCCTTGAGTGATTCAATCTCCTCATCCATAGCTTCCTTCCATTCTGATTTTGTGATTGCTTCTTCATATGATCCTGGTTCTTCATTTAGCAAATCCTTTGCAAGATAAATTGAATGTTTAGTAACAAGAGATGTATCATACCCATATCTGATAGGTTTTTTGCTCTCTCTTTGAGACCTTCTGATTGATTGCTATGTCCTCAAGCTTCTTCATCTTCATTTTGCCTTTGGACTTCCATGCCTTGAACTCTTCAAGGTTGATTGTATCTTCATCATCTGAACTTGAGTCTTCTTTCTGAGTTGGTTCCTCCTTTGTAAGTTTTGGAAATTCCTCTTCCAAATCATAGGGTAGTTTGACCTTCCTGCATTCATTCTCATACCAAGAATCATTCTCATCAAAGATCACATCTCTGCTTACCATAAATCCCTTGTTGGTAGGGTTATAAAACCCGTAACCTTTTTTTTTAAATCATATCCAATGAAAATACATTTTTCAGCCTTTGTATCTAGCTTTTCTCTTACCTGTGAAGGAATGTGTACATATGCCACACATCCAAAAATTTTGCAGTGATCCAATAATGGTCTCTTACCATGCCATGCTTCATATGGTGTCATACCATCAAGTGACTTTGATGGTAACATGTTTATGAGATAGGTGGCAGTAGAGACACTCTCTGCCCATAGATAGTTAGGTAATTTCTTCTCATTAAGCATAGATCTAGCTGTCTCAACTATTAACCTATTTCTTCTTTCAGCTACCCCACTCTGTTCACGAGAGTACCTTGTGGTTATTTCCCTTTTGATGCCTCTGTCCTGCAAGAAGTCCTCAAATTCATTGGAGAAGTACTCATCTCCTCCATCTGACCTTAGCCTCTTTAAATTCGTCCCTGTCTGATTTTCAACTAATGCAAGATATTTCTTAAAACGATTAAATACTTCATCCTTGTGCTTCATAAAGTATAATACAGTCCATCTGCTATAGTCATCAATAAAAGACACATAGTACCTTGAACCTGAGACTGAGGGGTCTTTGCTAGGTCCCCATACATCTGTGTGTACAAGCTCTAGATAGTCTTCATGCATATATCCTTTCTTGGAGAAGGGTAACCTGTGAGACTTACCAAATTGACAAGCACCACATTTGTAAATCATATGTTGCTTGGATACACTAGGTATCCCAAGCACACATTGGTCCCTGCACATTTGCTTCAAGGTCCTTTCTCCTATGTGCCCTAATCTCTTGTGCCAAATCTCAAGCTCTGAAAGTGTTTGATCTTTATAACTGTATAATGCAATGTTCTTTGTATCTTCCAACTCAAAAGTGAAAAGTCTACCTGATTTTTCTCCTTTAGCTATCCTTTTGAATCCATGACTTGGGTCCTCCATAAATGCTCCATACTGATTGAATCTAACCTGCAACCCTTTCTCTACAATCTGACCAACACTCATTAAGTTCTTTGTAATTGTAGGTACATAAAGTACTCTGCTCAACAAATTCTGATTACCATCACAAGTTTTCACATTTCCAACTTTAAGTACAGAATGCTTTGTATCATCACCTGTTTGGACTTGGTGTTTACCTTTTGGTTCCTCAAGATCAGAGAGTAGTGCCACATTACTAGCCACATGATTTGAACACCCTGAATCAATATAAAATAGGTGATCATCATTTGTACCTGACTTTGAAGTCATGTTCATGATCAAGAGAGAGTCATCCTGCTCCTCTGTGTAGTTGTTGTAGTCCTTTCTGTTTCTGAATCCTCCTTGGTAGTTGCCATTGTAATTGTTGTTGTAGTTGTTGTTATAATTGTTGTTGTGGCCTTGGTGATGGTTGAACCTTCCTCTAGACTGAGAGTATCCACCTCTTTGGTAGCCTCTTCCTCTCTGATTTTTGTAATTCTTGTAACACTCATCTGTGGTGTGGTTTGAAAACCACAAATGTTACATGGTGATGAGTTATAGGGTCTCCCCCTACCTTGCTTACCCTCTCTGCCCCTACCTCTTGAAGATCTACCTCTCCCTGCATAGTTGGCTTGGGAGGTAGAGCATTCATCTTCCACCTTCTTACTCTTGCCTTTATCCTTAGATTTCTTATCAGTGTATAGGGCAGAAGAGTTGTTACCTTTGGTAGTATCTCCACTCTTGGTAAGCTTTGCTTCATGTGTGAATAGTTGACCCATGAGAGTTGTGAGATCTGGAGTGTGCATGTCCATGTAGAGATCCATTGCAGTGGTGAAGCTTTCCCACTTGTCATCAGCCTTGATTCCATTAATTACCTGCCTGAAAATTTGTTCTTCTTCAATTTCTTCTCCTATGCTTGCTAACTGATCTGCAACATCTTTGATCTTGGTCACAAATTCTGAAACAGCTTGCTTAGGTTGCTTCCTTAGTGTTGTGAATTCAATCCACAACTGATTTTTCCTAGCCCTTGTATTAGAGGAAAAATGTGATGACAAGGTTTCCGAAGTCTCTTGGGAAGTCTTACTCTGATATGAGGTAAAAGAAAGTCAGATATAGAGTTGAGTAAATAGGACCTTGCCAATGCATCCCTTGCACACCAAGTGTTGAGTTTCTCTTGCTCCTCCTTGGTTGGCAAACCTCTTGCTTTGAATGAGGGCAATTCCACATCTCTTGAGATGTATCCATAGAGACTCCTTCCTTGTAAGTAGGTCTTCATCCTTAGAGACCATGCTTGATAGTTGTTCCTGTCCAATTTGTCAATAAATGAAGGAAAACCATCTCCCATTTTACCTTATTTGCTCTGATACCACTGTTGGGAAAAATGGATGGATGATCCAAGAGATTGAGTAGGTACTGCTAAAACCTGCTTTGTACCAGCCCTCTTTAGCTTCACACTTGATTATTAGACTTCCTTAGCTTCCCAATGACACCAAGAAAAAGCCTATGTCCTTTGGAAATAATGTGTGCAATGATTGAATCAAAACAGATAACTTTGGAAGTCACAAAGTCAAGAGAACCTTCTATTTTGGTCTTGACACCTGCTCAATGTTTTGCTCAGTGTGACCAGCACATTAGCAATTGATAAAATTCCTTCTAGGGGTATTCAGCTAGCTTAGTAAGCTAACATTTGCAAGTGGAATTATGTAAAATGACAAACTATACTCAGAGAAATTGATTTAGCAAAATTAGCTATACCCCCGACTTTTTAGGACTGTAGCAGAGATAGACCAGTGAGCACCTCGACGACGATTTTTCTGAATTTGCCAAATGAAATCACTTAAAACTTTGTCAGCATATAGATGACTTTGAGCTGAATCCAACAAGCTTTGAATCACTGAATTTAAAGTAGTATTGACCGAGATATGCCCTTGACAAGTTAACAGAGTTTGGAGTAGACAAGCAGTGAATACAGAGATGAATGATGTAAATGTATCTATTGATTAACAATTGTGTACAATCCCATTGGCATGTCTAGCATTGCCAAATGGTGTAGAGAGGTGTAGGCTATGGTATAGTCCTTACACACACTCAAGCTCAACAGAATGAGCCTCGGGAATGGAGTGATCTACCCGCGACTTTTTCACATCCAATTTTATAGGAAATGACTGAGGATTTGAATTCAAATTCAAATCTTTGGCTTCCTATGATCAAGCATCTAAAAGTTTGGAGATATTCTCTCAATCAAGTGATCTACTTTTCCACGAATCACTTAGGTAGGTGATTACAAAAGATTCTAAGTCAAATTAGACTTTTACAATGAGGTAAAGTGGTAATAAACCACTAGCATATGTTCCTATGGTTCTTCATCCATGTGGAGTCTTCATGATGTCTTCCAAGACAAATGTGTAGGCTTGTGATTTACACCAACAACTTCGTTCCTACAAAAGGAACAAATCTTTTGTGTCGAAATGCTCTGATACTAGTAAAGTATTTCATTGGAAATGCACCATAGTCTACTCTTCTTCAAGAGATCTCCAGGACAATATGACATCGGAGTAGAAAATTGAGCTCCTAGGACTACACACGGTACTCTACACAGAGGCTATAAAATACACACAAAAACAGAGTACACAGGGATCACGAACACAAACTTCTTAGGTGTTACAAATGCGATCGAACTTATAGTCTGTGACTGACCAGACCACTATATGTTTTATTTAAGAACATATAGAAAGAAGCGTCTGGTGGTCATTTGACCTTTCACATGGACACTAATGGACAAGAAATTCTGTTGGCAATTACTTTTGCAAAAATTTTGTACCCTGTTTGAAGCATCATGATCAGGTGCCAGCTTTCAATCCTGTTTTTGTTATCTTTCTTATGGATAAGCTTGAGGACATCATTTTTTAGGCATTCATGAAGCTCACCAAAAGCCAACACCTCTTGCAAAACCAAGCACAATAGAGTGGCCACCACCTATTTGAAAGACTTGAAAAACTCATTTATGAGCTATCAAGACCCCGGATTCCCATTGGGAAGCGTATCGATAACTTAAAGAATCTCATTATCTGAAATGGGCACATCAAAGAAAGGTGTCAGTTATGTGGTATTCTCAAGGGAGAGACTCTGGAGATTGTTGCCATGCAATTTGGCCTGTGGGGAGAAAGGGGTGTCGCAACCCCAAGAGTTGAGTGAAGTGGTCAACAATAATAGCAATGTTACCTTCTTTTGTTTTGCATTCGAACCCATTACAACCAATCAAGATGGGAATGGAGTCTCTTCTTTACTTCCTCTTGAGGATGCCACACATCTCTTTAGTTGGTTTGTCGGCCTTTCCTGCCCGCCAATCTTTAAAGTATACTCGCAGTTTTTTCCTTTGAAAGCCTTTGAATTTCTTCCTGGTATCTCAGCATGCCCTTGATTTTCCATAGTCCTATCTAGTATTGGTTGTTCCCTTTGTTAATTTCCTCATCTAGATGTGAGAGCCTCCGATAGAGCTTCTCTCTCGATCACTATAAAAAATTATGAATCATCTTGTGAGTTCTACCCAGAGTTTGGTGAGTCTTCTCAATCGCAGCCCTCCAAATATTTGTTGGTGAGGTGCCATTAGTGAACACCGAGTTCCAAAGCAAGGCAACAAAGTTTCATACACATCTTTGGAGCTGATCGATGTCTTCTTAGTACCTTGGTTGAATCTTTCACCAAAACAACATCACGACTAACCAAAATTCATTTACCATGTGGAGTGATAGAATGCAGTGCTTTAGTGGGACACCTGTTACGTACATATGCTCCACATATAACAACCTCAAGTGATAAACTATGTGGTAAAGCTTGACTCTTAACCATACACCTTGCCATCTCCATGAGTGATCTATTCTTCCCTTTAGTAATTGCATTTTGTTAAGGTGTATAGAACATTGTGCATTGATGCTTTATCCCACATTCAACGAGAAATGCATTAAAATCAGAAGACATATATCCGTGCCCTTGATCAAAATGAAGAGTGTCCATTTTACATGTTGAAAAATTTTCAACCAAAAACAAAAACTATTTGAAGCACATAAACACTTCAGACTTTGCGTTCAATGGATATACCCATGAATGCCTAGAAAAATCATCAATGAAAGTGGCAAAGTAAATGTATTTCCCAAAAGAGGATGTCTACATGGGATCATAGACATCATTGTGAACAACTTGCAATCTTTTAATAGCTCAAACTGAACTATCTTTCGGGTAGGAGGAATGCTTCATTTTTTCCAAAATAAAGCCTTCACAGAAAATTTTACAAGGTGCCTCAAGTTTGGGCAGAGAGGACACCATTTCACATTTCTATAGGTGTAGCAAACTAGCATAATTCAGATGACCAAATCATGCATGCCAAAGCTTTGCATCTAACATAGCCTAAGAATCTTGAACTGCACATGCTGAATCATTCACAAAAGTTTCATAATCTATGAGCTTATATAGCCCACAAAATTAAATGCCAAAAGCAATAAGAACATTTCCATTTGAGAGATCACAAACTGTACATCTGTCAACAACAAAATTCACAACCAAACCGTTATTGGCTAATGTTGAAACTGACAATGATTTTTCTTAATCCCTTGCATAAACAAAGCATTTGACAATGTGAAAGAACTACCATCAGGAGTAGTGAGAATGATCTTACCAACTCCCATTATACGATAATAGGATTTATTAGCACATGTGATAGCATTCCTTCTAGGGGCAAGCTCAAGTGAATTGAAGAAACTCCGCTGCGAGGTAATATGTTTGGTTGCCCCACTTTCAAAGTACCAGAGATCTGAGTCTACCACAGAGATACAGTGTTCATGAGAAGATGGTCATAACTACAAACACTAGTAAATGCCAATTTTCCATTCTACACAAGATTAGCAAACTCTAATTTGGGTGTAGAGCCCTCTACAACAACCATTCCATTCTATTTTTTCTTTGCGTCTTTTGCAACCAATTTTGGGCAACTCTTTAGGACATGATCGTTTCCATTAAAATATTTGAAAAACTATTTTTCTTTTTCTGATTTCTTCTCATAATTTTCTTCTTTTTTTGACTATGAAGAATTAGTGTATTTTTGCTTACTAGTAGATGATCTCCATTTACCTTTGCCCTTTTGACTAGCTAAGAAACCTTGATTTGCTACATGCATAATGGACCTATTCTGCCTAGACTGATTTTCTAGCAACAAAACAAAAACTAAATCATAAAATGTTAAGGAATCTAGATTACCTTCCATCATCAATTGAAGAATAGAAGCAAAACTTTCATATGAATCTGGAAGATTATTTAGAATATTCTACACAAGTGAACTGTTTGGAAAAACTTCATCAACAGAAATCAATTGTTCCTTGAAATCTTTGATCTTTGTCAAACAACTTTCCGTAGAATCTCCTTCATTCATATGCTCACTCTCCAACTATTTTCATATGTAAGCAAAATAATATCTTCTCTGGTACAAAGTGGTTCCCAAGCATCCTTTGCTGTTTTGCAAGAGAAAATATGAGGGATAATGGCACATTTGACAAACAAGGATATCAATGCATGTGCGTGAGAATCTCTACCATCCCAACAAAGTTTCTCTACAATAGGTGTAGCAAGAATGGAGCACGAAGAGGAACTTAAAGATCATCATCTTCAACACCATCTACATCACCTTCAATAATTGTATATGTAGGTGTAGTAGGTCAAATTTCAACACCTTTCACAATATTCCATATTCCTTCTATGAACAATACATGAGGCATCATATATGCCCATAATGGGTAATTGGTACCATCCAACTCATCCTCAATAGCCAACATACGGAATACATTATTACTGTTAGCCATGGCCACTGACTAAAATACTTTCATGCAAAAAAATGATTGTATCTCAAAAAGTTAAACAAAAGTACCCCGTCAATTTGTGTTAAATCTATAGCAGACTTTGAGGTGTTTATTCTGGTGAAATGAAATGTGTATATATGTTTCAGATAGAGAGACAAAATTGTCTGCATAGGTGCTATGATAGTGCATTCAGAGGCCAAAACTAGCTCAGATTGTGATTTCAACAGCACAAAAGGAAGCTTTTTTGAAACCTTTGGATTTGTCTTAAATCATAATAGATGATTTTTCCATAAGGTTACAAGTGCTCACTATTCTAGACTCCTAAAGCTAGTGAAAGCCCTATGCAAGCATTAAAATATCTCTTCTACAGTACCAAGATGAAGGGTAATAACCAAAATATATAATGCAATAAACCTATCTATGAAGATTATCTTCTTATAGTTTCTAGGAATAGCATATGTACCTAGATAGGGGGATAGTGTTTGAAAGAAAAATGGTTGCAATGCCCTCATTGTTGAGGTTGTTGTGGTAGACTAGAATCTTTGCCTTTGCCATCACTTTCAATTAGAGTCTAAGAGCTGCATCATGATCATTATATTCTCTTTTATTCCTTCTTTGGATCTCATCTACTTCTTCAAAAAGTTTTTATAAAAGAAAGAAAAGCATACAAAAAATCACTTTAGGGTAGCTTGTGTTTTTCAAATGAAAGAAAAATAGAGCATCTGATTCTCTTACCTCCACCCTCTTTTCATAGAGAAAATTCTTTTCATTCATAAAGTCCACACCCTACCTTTTGCATCCCCTTGATGATCCATCAAGAAATTATCTTGGCTATCTTCAAACTTGTCATATCCAATATATATTTGGAAATTTTTAAATTCTTGTTCACTTTTTATTCTTCCTACTTCAATATCTTCCCTCACTATTGAACCATGGATTCAAACAATCTCTTCAATAAAAGCTCTCTTCTAGGGCTAGATCCTCCATTTCATCATCAAAGATTAACCCCTCCTCTTCCTCTACATTACGTGCAATCTTTGCAAGTACATAGTCACCTTGGATGTTGAATACTCTTTGAATATCAATAACCAAAAACTATTTATTCCATTCAATCTTAAAATGTGGAAAAATTAATAGTGGCATGGAAGAATCAATCAAGTACATTTTCTTTGTATTCTATGGGACTTTGGACACATCTTTCTTCAAATCCTGCAAAACGATAGCCATGGTCTTATTCTCCAGTTAAATGGGAGAGAAGTCCTCTTCAGCTCCAACCTCTTCTACACTAAATTGAGCCTCTAGATAATCATTCATTTTTTTCCTCCTTTGAATCAATATAAGTTTGGTAGTCTCTACTAGGAAAATATTTATATGAAGATTCCAAAAATATTGTGAAAACCATTTCAGCTAACATAAGCTTAAAATTCTTTTCTTGTAAAGGACACCAAGATAGCCTATGGTGAAAAGTAAAAATTATTTATATGCAATACTACTTTGTCCTTTGTCCTTTAAAGAATCTAGTTGGTGGACACTATCAATGGAATCTGAAGTGACTTGAGCATCCTTTACTTGTGCTTCAAATGTTTTGAACTCATCTTTATAGAATTCTATGTTTCCTTCAATTATATCCTTATACGGAAACCTTTTGTTGACCTTCTCTATAATTTCACGATAATCTTTTAAGGGTCTGGCTTTGAAAATGAATTCTAAGAGTGGATCTTCATTTTTAAGTCACACTGGAGCCTTTTTCTTTTCTTCGTTGATTTTTGATGTCTTGGCTTTTGCCCTTGGGCATCTTCTATTGAGATCAAACAGATCAACTTTATTCTTCTTAGACTTGTACTTCATATTCTTATCTGATATGAAGATTAAGCTTGAGATGGCACCAACATCACAAGTTCCCATATTGTACGTCCTTTGACTATATCTACATTATCCTCATCTTCATCTTTTGAAAGAGTAAAATCAATCTTGTGCTTCTTTGAAATGCACAGAATTAAATTCCAGCTATATTCAAGTGTTGGATCTATTATTTCTATCTTTCCTTCAGTTGAATCTTATCAAGGCTGATTGATAATGGGTGTCGAAGTGTAACTACACGAAGATTAATCACTAAGAAAAACAAAAGCATGCTCCTTGACATGCAAAAGGAAAGAGGTATTATTTTCTAATTGACATGCACATCAAAGTGGCGAGTACACTTGAATTCATATAGTGAATGGAGGATCCTCAAAGAAGAAACAAAAAAAATCAAGTTTTAATATGTATACTATAAAGCGCATTCAGAACTCTTTGTCATCTTGTTTTTGGTCAAGAAATCATACATCTAAATTTAAAAAAAAAATAATAATGGATGTATCTAACCTCCAAAAGATTCCATTTTCTTAGTAGAACTTGCATCGATTGTAGAGTGCTTCATTTCGACATCTGCTAGACTCCTTTGGTAGTTTGATGAACCTAAAGTTGTAGGTCTCTTTCTCTCCACTACATGGATCATCTCTATTTTTTGTGCACTTTGTGATATTTATTTGTTTTGACATTTTAGAAACCTCCAATTCCATATCCGCTCCACTTTTTGCTACTTTGATGGACTTGGAGCAAAAGGTCTCTTGCCCTCTGCTATATCGATCATCCCTTTTTTGTAAAGAAGTGAGGGGATATTAGTAGAGATGAGAGAGTGTTGGCTAAAACCTGCTGAGCACCAGCCAAGATGACTTATAGGAAATCTATTATGCTTCCTTAGCTTCCCAAAGGTGCATTAGAAACACGTAATTTCTTGATAACGTCATTCACAAATAGTTGTGACAAAATAGATAAATTTTCATATCACAAATCTTGAGAAAACCTTCTATTTTTGAATGAGGAGCTCTTTAGAAAATATTGAAAGCTCAAAGCCTCGTAGAAACTAATGGGAGAGCTTTCACAAACTTTCACTTAAAGTGCTAAGCTTACCAAATCAATTTATTTTATGAAATTAACCTCACTATGCACTAGGCAATAAGTTTCAGAATTTGGAGGCTCACCCTGACTTTTTAGGAAGAAGGAGATTTGCAAACACAATCACACTCAAACATTCATATCTTGAAATATATAGACTCAATGTCATTGAAAGATTACCTATAAGCTCAAAATATTCCTAACTAAGTGACCCAAGTGATAGATTGGATTATGGATATCCACACACTCTGAAATGAACCTATCAAGATAACTGTGTAATGCAAAGTACTATAGTAGCATAGAGAGAATGCATAATCAATGTAAATGGATCATATATGTATTGATATTGCACAGATGATAGAAACAAATTGTGAAAGATTTATCTCACTTAAAATGTGTACAATGTAGGCTCATAAGCTCAGCTCAAATCTCTTAGTAATGCTCTACTATCTAGCGACTAAATGTAGTCCTTTTATACACATTTTTGAGCTTGAAGATGGTTGAATCATCTACCCAAAAGGTAGTCCTAAATCTTAGGATGAGTTCAAATCTGAATTCAAAAAGATTTGTGGAATTTGGCACTCAATAGGTCACGAGTTTTTCTCCTAATTTTTCTTTTACAATTGATAAAGATAAGATCAATGCTTTAACCTGTGAACCTTGTAAACATAAGCTCAAAAAAGAATTAAAATCATGCATACTGAGTTTGAGAGATATCCAAGAGCATAAGAAAAGATCTTAAGCTTGCTCCTTGCACCAACAACTCCCCCTCAATCCTAAGACGCTTGAGCCTTAAATTTTTCAATATCTTATTTAGTGCAATCATTGCTTTGAACTTGTTGAACTGGATTGCATCCAATGCCTTATTCATCATGTCTACACATTGTTGGTGAGTAGATACATATGATAACTAAATTTCCTTGCTTGTGATCATCTCTCTAATAATGCCTTTCTATGTGCTTATTCCTAGCATGATAGATTGTATTAGCAACAAGATGCAATGAACTAAATTATCCCTAAAGATATGAAGAGTAGATGAAATAAGACCTAAATCAAAATATATTGGAAGTGTGGTGGGCCACAATAACAATATATCATAGGTTTACAAGATCTTCCAACACATGAACCTTAACACTAGTTTGGTAGCAAAACAGGACACTTAAGTGTCCTGCAATTTTCCAAAAAATCACACACCTTCTACAAAGAGAATTTGAGAAAATCCTTTAATACACATATTAAATATAATTCAAAGGTTAATACAAAATTACAAAACACAATAAATCATGTTTTGTGTTCATGTAAATAGCCTCTTAAGATGCTATGGTAGTGATGAGGATGAAAATTCCTAATCAAATGCACTTTTATCAAATGAAAAAAATTCATTCATATGAAATAAAAAATAATACACATTCCTTGAAACATAGATCGGATAGTATGAACCTCAAACTCACTTAGAAAAATCATTTCAATTCAAATTAAATCAATAATTTTGACTTTGTACACCAAAAACGGCAACTAGTTCTAAACATGGTTCAAACAAACTTATGGGAATCCACAGAGATGTACAAATAGCCAACAGTCAAACAAGGTATGAAGACAACAACCAAGGTATACACATATAAAATCAACTACTATGACTCTAGTCACCAAAAACAAAAAACTAAAGCCTATATATATGACTGAGAAGAATTTATGGACATTATCCAAGGTGTACACATTCATGTTACCAAGTAGAAAATGTGTGACATAACAAACCAAATCTTACATATAAGAGGCTAAATAATTTATTGAAATCCAGCAAAATTTTCACATCTTTGGACACAACCAAGAATCTTCTGTTGTGTGGGCATCAACCAAATTCTATAGATACAATCATGAATAGTTTGTGGACACATAACAAAGCATGTACATTTATGGAAGAGATCCAATGTCTTCGCATGAAGAAAGAAAATAAGACATCCAAGAAGCTGTGCACATAAGGGAACTACCAATATCTGAAAATCAACCAAATTTTTCAGATCTATGTACACCAAACAAAGTAGATATATGGGACACCAACCATTCTATCCACATACAAATATTAACATCCAATTGGAATAATACCAAATTACAAACATTTACCTTGATATCCAAGACAATAAACTAGTTCCTACCAAGAAACAAGAGCCATATAGATATAGAATCAAAAGAATATATAGTTCTAACACATTTAGTAAATTTTTTTTTTTGATAGTTGTTATATGCATAAACACAAAATCCCTTGCACACATCAACACATACTAAAAATAATACTCAAAAGTCTTTGATATAATCTTCGATATCATAAAATGATAAGGATCATCTGAAAACACTTCATTATTTCCATCATGGATGCCATCTTCTTTTTGTCAAATGAAATATGTATGCCAACTTTTTTCTTTTTTATCACAATCACCATTGCGGATCACATAATATTTGACGAGATTAAGAATGAAATATGGCATGAAAGCATATTTTGGAAGGTTTAAAATTTAGAATGGCATTTAAATAATTATTATTTTTCATCATAATTTTTTATTCCACCTTTGGATCTATGTTCTTTTCATGAACATAGAAATATATGCTTTTCCAATTCAACATGAAAGTCAGCACCAAATGCAATGGCTACTAGTTCAAAGTGGAGGCCTTCTAACTTTGAATAAAAATATGCATTCATGAAGGTTATCCATTGATAACCTGTCAATTCTCTGCAATCTCGCTTGCACACAAATTATAGTGATCCATTCTTTAAAAGGTGCAATAAATGGCAGTGATCTAGAGAAGACAAGTTTTGAGTCCATGTTTATGACTTATGGAAGTGTTCAACCTTCTCCAAAGATCCCTAGACACTTGGTTTACACTACCAAAGTCCATGAATAGCTTTTCATTTCATAAAACATATCCAATTTGTTAAAATGTTTGAATTGTGTTATTTTTTTAGTTATGCTAAAAGTTGAGTTTTTAAAAATTCCCATTTTCTTCTTCATTTAATAACCCATGTGAATTTGTAAAATGTTAAAGATTGTATTTTTCTCTAAAAGTACATGATGTGGGCTATCAAATCCAAGTGAGTATACCATCAAAGCCTCAAGGGGTCATCAAGAAAAATCAATCAATTTTCTATAAAAACAGGACACTTAAGTGTCCAAGGACACTCAAGTGTCCTAGTACAGAACTAGTGTTAACATACACACCTTAATACTCAAAAGGATGATAAGTCAGAGATAGAGAGAGAATAGACAAGATTTCAAGTGTAACTGTGAGCTAGAATGCTCACCTACACTATCTTATATTCAAATGTTAAATCAAAATGTGTGAATATGATACAAACTAACAATATCCAAATCTAGGTAGAAATAGGAACTAGAGACAAGAAATTGTGTGCCTAAGAGGTATGAAGAATGTGTGTGTGTCTGAATATGGAGAATATAAATAGTTTAGAATTGTTTTACATCAAACCTAAATTTTGATTATCTAAATTAGAAATTGGTGAATGAACAAGTGGGGACAAATGTAGACTTGT
This sequence comes from Ceratopteris richardii, assembly GCA_020310875.1. Taxonomy (NCBI): domain Eukaryota; kingdom Viridiplantae; phylum Streptophyta; class Polypodiopsida; order Polypodiales; family Pteridaceae; genus Ceratopteris; species Ceratopteris richardii. The sequence continues at coordinate 47,531,290 of CM035437.1, read as the reverse complement.
TACTCATAGTATGTTAGCTGATATGAACTCATCCAGATGTCTCCAAATATAGAGCACACCTCTTCCAAGAGTGTAGAAACTCTCCCTCATGTAGAGGACCTCCTCCTTGATCACCCTCAAGATCTCCTCCTTGAGTCATTGCTTCTCTTCAAAAGATTGTGTCTTGAGTGATGTTTGTGAAGTGTGACAATGCTTTGTTTATATAGCTTATGAGGTCCTAGATTTATGGAAAGCACAAAAAAAAGGTCTACGACCACTGACGAAAGCATTCATGCAACTTTAATGCACACTAAGAAATAGCACCACCCATTGCTACTTTTGAAAATATTAACGGTTTCCAAAAATAAAGAATTATATCTTGTTGCTTGTTAGACATGGATTTGAACTTGCATTGGTGATTTGGGAGGTGCTTGCCTTAGCCAAGGCCCCCACTTCTTTTTTTGTAGAGAGGCTACTAAAGAATAAATGTTATGCTATAGATTCTGAAGATTTTGGAACAATGTGACTTGTTTCTAAGAATCCCCCCTTCAATGTCAAAGAAAAAAGTTTGATGTTTGAAAATATCTCTAAACTAATTTCAACTGAATCTTGAGTTGACTGTGTATGAACCTAGATGCTTGAGAAACTGCAAACTGAATGTGCCGATGTGTATTACATAGATATATCAAGCAACCAATTGCTTGACTATATAATGTAGCATCAGATGGTTCAAGATTTTCTTTCGATTCTAATGACACATTGACATCCATGGGTGTCTACATAGGCTTGGAATCTGTCATCTCAAAGCTTTCCAATAATTTCTCAATGTACTTTTGCTTTGCAATGTAGATACACTCATCTCTGTATATGAACTCAATTCCAAGATAATAATTGTTGCGGATGTGTGGTATTCTTTTTCTCTCTGATACCACTTCTTGTTGCCGCGACGAAGGCTGAACCTTATCAAGCCTGCGGAAATCGCCACGCCCAAGAAGAACTAAGCTAGAGTGATTCAGAACACCTCTGTAATCAATCAATAGCTTAGCAAACTCTAGCGCTCAACATATAGGACTGCGCTCTAACTTTACTGGAAAATTTCACCGAAACTTCACCAGACTGTCACTAGACCGACACCGTAATCGTACCGGAATTGTACCGGAATGAACTTCAATTACTTCAAGTGAACATACATGAAGTAAGGAGGTGACGCGTGAACTTTCTTGACTTACTGAACTCTTTCTGAAGTTTAAGAGAAAACTCCACCAGTTCAGACAACCTCTTTTCGGTCAGACTTTGTACTGTGTGTAGATATCTTTTCCACCGGAAAGCTTGATCAACTAAAAGTAGAGATGCCTAGCTACAGAATGAGCTATCTCTCACACAAAACTTCGCATTACTCTGCGAGATCTACTTCGTTCTTCTACCGGAAATTACTCGTTTACTGTAAGAACTGTAACTGACCGAAAATGCATTTACTGAAAAAACGTTAACTGTTGACTAACTTTAACTGTAACATAAACATACTCTGTTTCTTTCGCATACAAACAGTACGCACAAACATCCACATGAACATGTGTTTTCTATTAGAGAAGATGTGTACAAGTGAGCTTGGCCTCTTCTTGCTCAAGCTACAGAAACTCTCCTATACTGAGTAGTTTCTTATTACCATCTCTCTCAGATGAATACCCGATATCTCAGGCTTCTGTTATTCATCTATACATACGCGATCTTTGGCGTCTTCTTCTACATATGCGATCTATGGCGTCTTCTATCTGTATCTCTGCGTCTCTGCGCATCTGCTATATCTCTATCTCTCTATATCTTCCATTCTCTTCTTTCTTCTTCTATTTGTGCTTTTATTTATACTGCGCGCTCTTCTCATGCACGTTCTTGTTCGCACTTCCCTTCTATTATTCTTTTTCACATTCTTTCTTTGTACAGTTTGATTCGGGGTAACGGACTCTGATCCTGGAAGATTCTGTACTGTACATAACGGTCGTGGATTTGTTCCTCCACTAAGGCTTTTGATTTTCTCTGATTCTACTTCCCTTTTTTTTTTCTTTTTATGTCTGGTTGTCAAATTCGTGAGTGTTTCTTCAATAGCTCCCCCTCAATCACTAATTTGACATTTTCGGGTCTCTCATATATCTTTCTTTCTTTTATACCTGCCATCTCTTTGAATCTGTTTGTCTTTGTTCCATCCAAGCTCTTTGTCAAAATATCTGCAGTCTGATCTTTTGTTGGAGTGTATACTATTTCTATCTCCTTCTCCATTACCTTTTCCCTCAGGAATGATACTGAATCTCTATGTGCTTTGTTCTTGCATGAAATACTGGGTTTGCTGCAAGATACAACGAGCTCATATTATCTCCATGTATGATAGGTATACCTTGATCAATACCCATGCTTTTGAACAAGGTCTGCATCCATATTATTTCTTTAGCTGCTTCTACCAGTCCTTTGTATTCGGCTTCTGTTGAAGATAACGCTACTGTGTGTTGCTTCTTTGAACACCAGCTTACCAGCTTATCTCCTAGGTATATCATATACCCGTGTGTTGACCTTCTGTCATATTGACTTCCAGCCCAGTCTGAGTCACTATATGCTCTGAGCTTTATATCCAACGTAAAAGGATAATATAATCCTTCTTTTATAGTTCTTTTGACGTATCTAAGAACTCTCTATCCTGCAACCCAATGTTGATCTGTCGGACAATGCATAAACTGTGAGAGAACTCCTACTGCATAACTAAGATCCGGTCTTGTTAGTGTAGCATAAATTAAACTTCCTACTAATGACTGATATTTCTTCATATCTTTAAACTCTGCTCCACTGTATCTACTGAGTTTATGATTTACTTCAAGCGGTGTTGAAGCTTCTCTGCAATTCTCCATATTAAACTTCTTTAGTAAGTTTAGGAGATACCTTTCTTGTGACACATATACACCTTGATCTGTGTATGTGATTTCCATTCCTAGAAAGTATGACAACTTTCCTAGGTCACTGATCTTGAACTCTCTTTCGAGTAGTTTCTTTACTTCTGTAATCCCTTCATCTGATGTTCCTGTGATTATTAAGTCGTCTACATAAATACAAATGTAGATCATTCCTTCTTCTGTTCTTTTTATGAGTAGACTTGCGTCTGCCTTCAAACTTTGGTATCCAAGTTCATTGAGGTACTTCACAAGTCTGTAGTTCCAAGCTCTTGGAGCTTGCTTCAATCCGTAAAGTGCTTTCTTTAATCTGCAAACAAAGTTTGGGTATCTGGAACTTTCGAACCCTTCAGGTTGTTCCATGTACACTTCATCTGATATATATCCATTCATAAACGCGTTCTTTATATCTAGCTGACTTAGCTTCCACCCTTTTGATGTAGCTACAGCAATTACTGTTCCTATGGTTGACATCCTTGCCACCGGACTAAACGTCTCATCATAATCTATGCCATGCTTCTGGGCATAGCCTTTGACCACCAGCCTTGCTTTGTGTCTAGCTATCCTTCCATCTGCAAATTTCTTTATTTTGAAAACCCATTTATTTCAGATTACTTTCTTACCATTTGGTTTCGGAACAAGTTCCCATGTCTTGTTCTCCTCCAGTGCTCTGATTTCTTCTTTCATTGCTTCTTCCCATTGCTTCTTGCCTTTTGCTTCATCATAGCTCTGTGGTTCTTCATCATCTCTGACCATATATGCAGTCTTTCTGAGTTATGTATGAAGTATCATACGAGTACCTTTCTGGTTGTCTTCTATTCCTGTTCGACCTTCTTGGTTCAAACTCTTCATATGTATCTGAATGCACTTCTTCATCAAATCTCGAATCATCTTCATTTCTCACACTTGATCCGTTCCTGGACGTACTTGCCTGCATATGATTTTCATCTCTGTTTACCTGAACAATTGATTTCCCTTTCTCTCTTCTTTTTATTTCTTCTTCAAATTCTTCAGTCGTATGACTTTAATCTGCATACGAGCTTTTCTGTTCATCAAATGTAACATCTCTGGACACAGTAAATTGTTTGGTTAGAGGATTCCATAACCTGTAACCCATCTGCTTTTCATCATATCCGACGACCACATATTTCTCTGCTTTTGGTTCAAGCTTATGTCTAAGTTGAGACGGTACATAAGCATACGCTACTGATCCAAACACTTTGCAGTGATCAAGTGTTGGCTTCTTTCCCCACCAAGCTTCATAAGGGGTCATTCCTTCCAATGCTGTACATGGTAATCTGTTTACCAAGTATGTAGCTGTATTTACAGCTTCAGCCCAAAGATAATTTGGACAATCTTTAACGTTTAGCATGGCTCGTGTAAATTCAACTAGAACTCAGTTCCTTCTTTCTGCTACTCCATTTTGTTGTGGTGTTTATCTGCAGGTTATTTCTCTCTTAATACCTGCATTCCAAAGATAGTCATTGAATTCTCGGGAGAAGTATTCTCCCCCTCCATCAGACCTCAGTCTTTTAAGTTTTCGTCCGGTAAGTCTTTCAGCATATGCATGAAAATGCCTGAAGGCTCCAAATACTTCTGATTTCTCTTTCAAAACATAAAGAATTATCCACCTTGTTGCATCATCAATGAATAAAACATAGTACCTTGATCCGCTGATTGATCCTTCTTTCGTTGGCCCCCACACATCTGTATGAATAAGCTCGAGTACTTCATCATGTTTGAATCCTTTCTTCTGGAAAGGTAACCTGTGGGCTTTTCCCAACTGACATGCTTCACACTTGTGAATCATATGTTGATTCTGTATATTTGGTAATCCCAATACTGACTGATTCATTATCATAGCTTTAATTCCTTTTTCATTAAAATGACCCAATCTCTTATGCCAGAGATCAAGTTCTGTAATTACCTTCTCTCCATGTGTGAGCAATGCTTGGCCAATGTTCCCTTGTACTCTTAAAGTAAAGAGTCTGCCTTCTTTCTTACCAGAGACGATCTGATTGTATCCGTTCTCAGGATCTTCTACAAATACGCCTTTATTTGTAAATCTGACCTGAAAACCTTTCTCAACTATTTGTCCCACGCTAATCAAATTTTTCGGTATTGTTGGAACATACAAAACATTGGTTAGCAAATCTGCTCCACTCTTGCATTTCACTTTTCCAATTGAGTGTACACTATGTCTCGTATTGTCACCTGTTTGAATAGTGTGACTAGAACTACCTTTTTTTAGTTCTGACATTAGTTCTATATTTCCTGACAAATGATTAGAGCATCCAGAATCAATGTAAAATACCTTTAGGTCTTCATTATCGGATGTGTTGATAGAGTTCATCATCAACAATGTATGACTTTCATTCTGCGTGTCGTTTGCGTAGTTGTTGTACGTGGTGTTGTAGGATTGATTTTGTTCCCAACTTCTCACTCCACCTCTACCATAACCTCGTCTTTGATTTTGTCTTCCTCTTTGATATCTTCTGCTTCTGCCTCTGCTATTACTGTTTTGATTTTGATTTGATCCTTGTTGATTGTGCCAGCAATCATGAGCCAAATGATTACTGAGTCCACAGATCCAGCAAGCCTTCTTGTTGGTATTCTGGTTACTTCTTCCTCTTCCAAAACCTCTTGCTCTTCCTCTTCCAGTGCCTTTACCTCTTGCGTAATAGGCCTTAGAGCTCGACTCTTCTTCATCTTTTGACTTACCTTTGTCTTTCTTTTTGTTCTTCATGTACATTGCAGAGCTTTGTCCTTTATCTGCATCTCCTTTCAGGTCTTGCTCATATGTGAGCATCAAACCAAGCAACTGATTTAAATCTGGCACAAAATGATTTAAAGAAAGTTCAGTTGATAGTACGAAAGGTTTAAACCTTTCATCTCCTCTCAAACCTGTGAGCACCTGCGCTATCAATCTATGATCTTCGACTTCTTCATTTATGGATCCAAGACTATCTGCTAGATCCTTCATTTTAGTGACGTAGTCACTTATGCTTTGACTCGACTTCTTTTTGAATGTCGTAAATTCGGACCATAAGCTAGCCTTCCTGGCTTTCGTAGTATTTTGGAAATGATCTTCCAATGCACTCCATATGTCCTCTGCTTTCTCCAGACCTCTAATGTGCGGTAGTAGATGGTCTGTTACGGTATTATAGATGTAAGCTCTTGCCGTTGCATCTTTCTTCTGCCACAGCTTCAAGGCTTCTCACTCTTCTTTTTCCGGTTGACTATCATCTTTGAAAGTCGGCTTCTTTTCTTCTCCGGTCACGTACATCATTAAGTCCTTACTCATAAGTAAGGCTTCCATGCGCATTACCCATGCGGGATAATTATCTCTGTCCAACTTATCAATAGTAACGTGGTCTGCCATGATCTTCTTGTTTCTGTTACTTCCGGTGAGCTTTTGAGAATCTTTCTCGTTCTGGTTCCACTCGTTGTGGTTAACTGGCTCTTGTTTCCAATAATGGTGAATACTCTGGGCTCTGATTAGATATGCCTGGCTCTGATACCACTGTTGCGGATGTGTGGTATTCTTTTTCTCTCTGATACCACTTCTTGTTGCCGCGACAAAGGCTGAACCTTATCAAGCCTGCGGAAATCGCCACGCCCAAGAAGAACTAAGCTAGAGTGATTCAGAACACCTCTGTAATCAATCAATAGCTTAGCAAAGTCTAGCGCTCAACATATAGGACTGCGCTCTAACTTTACTGGAAAAATTTCACCGAAACTTCACCAGACTGTCACTGGACCGACACCATAATCGTACCGGAATTGTACCGGAATGAACTTCAATTACTTCAAGTGAACATACATGAAGTAAGGAGGTGACGCATGAACTTTCTTGACTTACTGAACTCTTTCTGAAGTTTAAGAGAAAACTTCACCAGTTCAGACAACCTCTTTTCGGTCAGACTTTGTACTGTGTGTAGATATCTTTTCCACCGGAAAGCTTGATCAACTAAAAGTAGAGATGCCTAGCTACAGAATGAGCTATCTCTCACACAAAACTTCGCATTACTCTGCGAGATCTACTTCGTTCTTCTACCGGAAATTACTCGTTTACTGTAAGAACTGTAACTGACCGAAAATGCATTTACTGAAAAAACGTTAACTGTTGACTAACTTTAACTGTAACATAAACATACTCTGTTTCTTTCGCATACAAACAGTACGCACAAACATCCACATGAACATGTGTTTTCTATTAGAGAAGATGTGTACAAGTGAGCTTGGCCTCTTCTTGCTCAAGCTACAGAAACTCTCCTATACTGAGTAGTTTCTTATTACCATCTCTCTCAGATGAATACCCGATATCTCAGGCTTCTGTTATTCATCTATACATACGCGATCTCTGGCATCTTCTTCTACATACGGGATCTATGGCGTCTTCTATCTGTATCTCTGCGTCTCTGCGCATCTGCTATATCTCTATCTCTCTATATCTTCCATTCTCTTCTTTCTTCTTCTATTTGTGCTTTTATTTATACTGCGCGCTCTTCTCATGCACGTTCTTGTTCGCACTTCCCTTCTATTATTCTTTTGCACGTTCTTTCTTTGTACAGTTTGATTCGGGGTAACGGACTCTGATCCTGGGAGATCTGTACTGTACATAACGGTCGTGGATTTGTTCCTCCACTAAGGCTTTTGATTTTCTCTGATTTTGCTTCCCTTATTTTTTTCTTTTTATGTCTGGTTGTCAAATTCGTGAGTGTTTCTTCAACAATAATGCACAATATATAAATCATTGACATCAAATGTATGCTTAAGTTGTCCTTTGAACAACTGAAGATCTAAATCTTTGGGATCTGTGATAATCATATCTGTTTGTAGTGTATCTTGAACACTAGCTGCTTCATTCTCAACTGAAGCAAATGCTAAAATATTATGAATCTCAAACTGTTCTACATAATTTACCTAGTCTTGTTGTTTTCTCCTTGTCTTTCTTCTGGTTTTTTGAGTGTATTCCTTTATACCACTATCCTTCCAGGTTTGATATAACCACTTTGGCATATTCTTGAAAAGTGGTGGTATCATTTTTGGTTCTTCCGTATCTCTTTCTTGTGGAACTCTAGAACCTTCTCCAACTTCATAAGTTAAAACTTCAAGAAGTATTGGTGATGGACTAGGTATTGATGTTGGTAATGAGACTCTATCTTCACCTGTATCTCTTAGGGTTTGAGTAGGTTAATCACCCCCCTTGTATGGTTGAATGTAAGAATCCAAATACCTTCTGAAAATTGCATAGTCATCCTCTTTTATGAAATCTAGAATATCTTCCTTCTTATCATAAATCTAACTTTCTACAGTATATGCATTGTGTGAGAGTAGGATGTCACCTATATTTGGAACATTGGATCTTTATCCTTTGCTTTCAATTGCATAGCCAATAAAGATTGCTTTAATGGCTTTTACATCAAGCTTACCATAATCTTTTTTCTCAATGTGAACATAAACTAGGGAACTAAAAACTTTGACATAACTCACATTGGGCTTCTTCCCATAATAAGCTTCATAAGGTGTAATAAAATGCAAAGCTTTTGTGGAAGACCTATTCGGAATGTGATTAGCTATATGTAGTGCATCGAACAAAAACTTAGGAGAAAGCTTTTTGGATCGCATCATACTACGCATCATCTCAACAAGTATCGTATTCTTTCTCTCTACAACACCATTTTGTTCTGGTGTATAAGCAATAGTGAGTTGATGAGACATACCTTTGTCTTCAAGAAAAGGCTTAAAGTCTTTAGACATGTACTCTCCTCCTCTATCACTTCTCAAAATTTGAATATGTGACTGACCTTCATTTTCAACCATAGCTTAGAACTTCTTGAAAGTAGGAAAAACCTCTGACTTCACTTTAAGACTATAATTCCATGAATATCTTGAGAAAGTATCAATAAAATTAACAAATAACTTGAAACCTTGAATAGAATCATTCACATCTAAATGTACGATCTGCGTTTTCCTTGTGGATATGATGTATCCATGCTTCTTGAAAGCTAGTTTATGAAGCTTTCCTTCAAGACATCTTTCACATGACTCTGCATCATTTGGTAAAGCAAAAGTAGGAAAACTCTCCACCATACCTTGATTTTTTATATGCTTGAGAGTTGTGTAACTGATATGACAAATCCTAGCATACAATAGCTTCATGTTCACCTTAGGTGTAGTAGACTTAGCAACATTAGCATGACTAATTTTGGACAATAAAAACATGCCACTTCTATTTTCACCTTGAATTAGAAAATGCTTCTCATCAAGTGAGAGGTTGTGACATGAATCTTTTTTAAAGATAACTTTATAACCATGTGACAAGAAAGTAGAGATAGAGAGCAAATTCATCTTCATGTCTGGAACATAAAGAACATTCAAAGTTGTGAAATTTCCACCTACTCTAGACTTAAGGTTTACTTCTCCAACACCTACAACATCCAAATCATGACCATCTGTAATGGTCACTCTTATACCTGGTCACTCTTCTTCTCCAAGGATTATCTGAGATTGCATTTAATGCTGTTTGATAAAAAACTATGTCTTCAATAGTAACACATGCATAAGAATCAAGCTTTGAATATTTAGGTTCTTAGTCATTTTCAATTCTATTACATGATGCTTTATTCTTCTCATTGAAAATCCTTGTTTTACATTCTTACATGAAATGATGTTTCTTACAGTAATGGCATACTCCTTTGTTTGAATCAAATGTAATTGAAGAATTATCTTTGGGTGTAGAGGAAGCATTAGGGCTAGGAATGGAAGACTAAGGATTAGAAGACTTACTTTCCTTCTTGGAGTGCTTACTCTTATTCTCATTCTTCTTTCCATTTGACAATGATAACATGGATTTGTCATTCTCTTCCATACTCTTTTGTTGATCTTCATCTTGAAGTAATAGGAACTATAGCTCTTCAAATGAAAGTTCTCTATCTCTTGTAGAGAGAGTTAAAGAAGTAACAAAAACATGATATGTAGATGAAAGTGAATTTGGAAGTGTATTTACCATCTCTTCATTTGAAATGTTGACTCCAACATTGAGTAACTAATCTCATAAATCTTTGAGCTTCAAAATATGTGTCTAAACTGATTCACTAGCTTTCATCCTTGTGTTGGCTAGTTGTCTCCTTATATGAGCTTTCCTAGCAAGGTTTTTACTCTGATAGAGATTCTCTAGCTCTAACCAAGCCTAACAAGATGTTCTACAAGACTTGATTTGAGGTATAATATGCCTCTTGACTCCCATATCAATATATGAAAGTGCTACTACATCCCTTGAATGCCACTCATTTGCTCTTTTGTAGGAAGCAATCTAGGCAGAAATAGGAACTAGATATAAGAAATTGTGTGCCTAATGTTGGGAGGATATGGTGAATAGATTATGGAAAGGAGATGGTGCTACAAATCCCTACATCACACTAGCTAAGAATAAGTTGAAGAGTGCAAAGTAGACCTCTTGACCTTCCCAAGGACCACAAATAATCACCTAACTAATTTGGAGTATGATCCTCTAATCAATGGATCATAACAGATAACTTGAAATATTCATCGTGAACCAAAGGCAGAGAAGTGGCATCTTTATTATTTATGATCTTAATAAAAATTTTTACAGGCTATATAATCTACGAAACAAAGGGTTCCTTGCAAGTAGAGATGTTGTGTTTGATGAAAAAAATCTTGGTTTGAAGATGATTTCAAGAAATGCAAACCTCTCTATGACCTAGAGGAAGACTTTCCAACATTATAAAGGAATGAGCATACACTTGAAGCATCAAGTGATTCTGATTATGACCAAAAGACTCCATGAAGGGAAATCAATGCATGGAACTCCAAAGGCAAAGCCAAAGTGCAAGAGTTGAGAGATGTGGTAGAATCCTCTCAACAAACCATAAGTAGGTCTACTAGAGAGAAAAGGAAGCCATAATGGTATGGTTATGACACTTCTTTAGTTATTAAGCATTCAATATATATAACACAAAGCTCAAACTCTGAAGAACCATTTACATATGAAGAATCCAAGAAGAAACCACAATGGAGAAGTTCCATGGAAGAGGAAATAGAAGTTGTACAAGAAAATCAGACTTGGGAATTGGTACCCAAGAATCCATCTATGAAGTTCATTAGTTCAAGATGGATTTACAAGGTAAAGAAGAATTATGATGGCTCAATTAATAGGTACAAATCAAGGATTCTAGCCAAAGGGTTTGCAAAAACTCAAGGTATTGATTATGAAGAAACATTTTCACCTATTGCTAAAATACCTACTATTAGAGTACTTAATGCTTTATTAAATGGTTGGAGAATCCTAAAGTATTTGAAGGGCCTGATCAATGAAGGTATATTTTCCATATACATCTGATATAGATGTTAATCTCTTCTTTGATGTAGATTGGTCAGGCTCTAAAGATCATAGGAGAAGCACATCTAGTGGTTATCTTACTTTTGCATGTGCAAAGTTCATTTCATGGTCTTCAAAGAAGCAATGCATAGTTGCTCTTTCATTAAGAGAGCACAAGACTTGCAAATGCTATATAAGAAGCTATGTGGATTAGAACCCTATATTCAGATTTAGGGTTGAACACCTCAACTTCACATATACTTGGAGACAATATTAGTTCATCACATCTTGATGCTAACCCTATCTATCATGCTAGGACTAAAAACATAGAAGTTCATTACCATTATGTTTGAGAGAAGATTATGATTAAGGAGATATAACTCTCATATGTATTAACACATCAACACTATGCAGATATGATGACAATGGCTTTGGATGGAAGAAAATTAAACAGATTCAAAATTCAATGATTGGATTGCAGGAGATCATGAAGGATTGAAGACTCAAGCATATAATCTTGAGGGGGAGCTGTTAGTACAATTAGAAAGCCTAAGAGCTTTGCTAATTATTCAGGACTACAAATTCTTTTATTATCTCACAAGAGAAAACTACACGTGATCTCATATGTTGGAGAGCTAAACCTATGACTCATGTCATAGTGAAAATCAATTTAAATTATCCCTAAAGTGTAGGATCACTTTTAGTTTTAGTGAGACAAAATTCAAATTCAATATAGTAGACTCTAAAAGAAAACTTTAGCAAGTTAAATCATTGAAAATGATGCACCACACTAAGAGAAATGATCTCTGCAATCTAACTAAAAAATCTGAGAAGCATAAGAGTGAAGAGTAGACTCACACAACCATGAAGATATGAACTTGTATGATCATAAATATGAATGTATACTGATTGTAGAATACAATTAGCTTACAGATACATGTGTATGCCTTGTATCCACACTTGATATAGCATATAGCTCAGCTTATGTATGCCTCTCAAAGTGTGACTAAACTGCCATGTATATATAGAGAGTTTTGGAGCCAAGATTTGAATTTGAATCTTGCTCACCTAAAAGTAGTTTCCTAATTTTTTGAGATTGATTCATTCTCCAACCTCCAAATCAAGAATTCGTGGCTTCTCTCTCTATTCTTATCAAGTGGACTCAACCACTTTTGATTCCTTTGACTTTTACATCAACTAAATGATCAAACAATTACAAGGGTGAGTTCACAAGTGAACTCTTAGATTTCCATACATTGTCTTCTCTTAGTACTTTTCCTAGAACTCAAGCCAATACTTAGGCTTGTAATGGATTTGTTCCAACAGTGGGAGCTACTCAATTTCTACAAATGATCAAGGAATCAGCTCAAAATTAGGCACACTACTGCAAGATCTTTTACAAAGTCTTTTTATATGAGTTTCTTCTAAGTTTGAATTTTGAATTCAAACTTGGCTCCAATCAAAGAATGAATCCAATAATTTAGGAGTTATTCCCTTAACTTGAATTTGTAGCTAATATTCTTCCTAACTCCACGAGTTATAAGCCTTTACAAGATTCTCCAAAGGATTAAAGTTTTACAATGGTAAATGATCAAGTAGTCACAAGCTATAGTTCACATAAATGATCAGGTGCTAGTTCCACACAATGTCTTCCATGCTAAGACAAGTGTGTAGGCTTGAACATTTGCACCAACAGATTCCACCAGTAAATAACATAAATATTGGTACACCCCTAGTAAAGAAAATGGATTCACCACTAACAACGAAAATAGTGAAAGCTTCATCATCGTATCTACAATTCGCGAGAAGGTTCCATGTTCATTTCCAAAGAAGGTGACCCATAAAGAGAAGCAACCATTGGAGACTCCATGGAAGAGCCCCCTCAAGGGCAAGATCCTTTTTCAAGATGCCTCCACTTTAAAGAAAAGAGGCAAAGATAAAAACAAGAAGAAAAGGGACAAGGCTCCCCCTCACAAAGAAATTAACCTTTGATAATGAGCTTCATATCACTAAATGTAAGGGGATTGCCTGACCCTCTAGAGCAGATGTTATCGGCCAATGGTTTCAGGATAACAGCCTAAACCTGAACTTCATCTATATTCAAGACACTGAAATTGAAGGAGAAGACCTTCAAAAAATACTAAAATGTATTTCTTTGTCTCATGTTTTGATTTCCACTTACACCCTAGGGGGGTTGGTTGTGGAGCGATTTGAATTAACAACATTTGGTTTGATAGTCTTATCAACACCTTCAAAATCAGAATCATCATTGGATTGCTACATCCTTCAGAGACCCCTAGCGTTTCACCATTGTTTCCATGTATGCTCCCAACTAGGAGACGCAGAGGATTGCCACCTGGGGTTCTTTGGTCTCTCTTTCCCACAATGTTGTGCTTTATAGGGATTTCAACATGGTGGAGGATCCTTTGGACTGCTGGGAAAGTAGAGGAAGAATTATTGATGGTCAAGAAAAAGAAGCTTGGGATAAAATCAAACTCCACCTAGATCTTGTGGAGGTTAAAGAAAAGACTAGTTTCTCTTAGTCAAACCTCCAATCGGGGAATGATTTGAGAAAAGCAAGGCTTTATATAAGCTACATATCACAAGACTTAACCCACAAGTGGGGCCAACCCTCCATATCCCAACATAGTGATCCTACCGTCTCGGATCACTACCCAATTATTCTCTCCTTCAAGCCTTTCACCACGCTGAAGCAAGATGGAAGAAGAAAAAAGCTCAGTGATTGTCAACCATTTTTTCCAACTACTGGGGGTTTTGATGCCTCTTTCTCGCCACAGGTGTGATTGCATGGCCACCATTTCTAGAGCTAAATCAATAAGAATACCACAAAGCTTGAAAACCCTGCTTAAAGCTCCAATCTCAGACATTCATATTCTAGAATTCATTGATGCAGTTCCTAATGGGAAAAGCTTGCAAATGGCTGGCCTTACCAATGAGTTTTTCAAGATCTATAGATAGGTGATTGACACTTCACTTTACTTGGTTTGGCAAGAATAATTGTCATTTAGTGTAGTGCCCAAATTTTTAAACAAGGGAATCATCAAACTTATTCACAAAAAAAAGAAAAAAAAAGGATTGAGAATTGGCGCCCGATCATGATGCTATAAACAGGATACAAGATCTCGACAAAGTTACTGCCAAATGAATTTCTTGCCACTTACAAAGTTGTTCAAATAAGGAATAAAAGGGCTTTATCAAGGGTAGGTCCATACAGGAAGCTATTATTGATATTTGGGAAGGTATTGAATTTGCTCAAGAGTCTGGTGAAGATGGTATCTCCCTTAAGATTGACTTCGACAAAGCATATGATAGGTTTGAATGGGACTTCAGTCTCCAATCTCTTGAAGGCCTTGGTTGTATTCAGAAATTCACTAAGATGATCTCTACCATGTTCTTTATCAACGTAGATAAATATCAATGGCCAATGGTCAAAGACTATCAGACTAAAATAGTATATCAGGAAAGTTTGCCTTTTGCCCCTCTCCTTTTTGCTATTGCTATGAAGGGGCTTAGTTGCCTAGTGAAGCATCATATGGACTAAGGCCATATTTAGGGTCTCTCCCTCCCTCTCAATCATGGCTAGATGATCATGAGACTTTTTGCAGATTACATGAATGCCTTTGTGCATAATGATATGACTAGCATTGATACCTTTTGGCAACGCCTGGACACATTTTCTATGGCTTCAAGATCCAAAATAAACCACTATAAAATCACCTTCAGAGCTATTATCAGAATTTGACACTGATTCCTAGTTGACTAGGGTTGTGGAATGATCCCCAAGGGACAAATCTTCTGCTTATTAGGTATTCCAATGGGATTTGGCATTTCCATGGACCAACGATGGAATTGGATCCTCTTTAAGCTTGATAACAAGTTGGTCTACTAGAAAGATATGGATATCAAACTAGCGGGATGCACCATGGTAATTAATACATTCCCTATCTCATGGACTACTTACTCTCTCTCTCTCTCTCTCTCTCTCTGTGTCTCCTCTTGGAGACTCAAGGATCAAGAGATAATCAAAGTGGATAGAATTGGCAAAAACTTTCTTTGGACTAGTGAACCCAATAGAAGAGAAATCCCCAAAATTAAATGGATGACCAGTATTAGCCAAAAGGATCATGGGGGTCTAGGCACTCTTGAGATTCAAGGCATGGCTAACAAGTTGGCTGCTAAATGGCTTATCAAAGCCTCGTGTAAAAGTGAGGCCTCTTTTTCATCTTTAGAACAAGAGTATTCTTATGCTTGTAGGTCACTTGAGTTGGAAGGACCTAGGCCTTCTCACTCTTCTATTCTCCGCACTTATGGTGTCTCCTAAAGGCTCGAGTCTAGTTTGCTCCATGTGGAAGAGTTGGAACAAGGTCAAATAGTTTGTGAGAATTAGTGAAGATTAGAAATGGGTTGTAGGTATCACATAGAATGATTCAATTTGGTTCCCTTTCAAGGGCATCAAAGGCGTGGAGGCCTCGAACCTCCAAAAAACTAAAAAGCTCTGGAGCAAGGGTTTTTTGGTATTGGATACACCTCTAGAATCAAGAAACTGGCCAAGGGATTAGATGGACTATCATATCGCACTCAATAAGAAGTGGTGTCTTACTCAGATGGGCTTGTATTGATATCTAAAGTTCATGTCTCTCTAGCACCCCCTCATCGCGATAAAAAAGTAAGTGCTTATGTGGCAAATACTCCATCGTGGAATCTCGACCAATATAAAGGCAAACAAAATTTGTGGGGCTCCACCGTGGTGTAGGAGGTGTCAATGTAGTGTTGAGGATTTGGGACACATTTCCTTCTCATGCCCTAAATTTGTCTCGATCTACTAGATTCCTGAAAAACTCTTGCTACTATAGGAATAGATCAATTGGAAGCAAGCACTTATAGGTGAGGTGATTGGTTGCTCCTCAACATTGTGGAACGCTATAACAGGTGAGCCCTTTGGAAGATTTGGAGAGAGAGATGTGCTTCCAATTTTGGAAACCCTCCTAAAGAATGGTCTATCAAGAAATCGCTTTACCTTCTAGGCAAAAGCATATCCAATTGTAAGAATTTGCCACCTTTTAGACACCACATAGTGTTTATCCTCGAGAACAACACCATTAAAGCCAAGTGGGCCTCGCATGAAGGGGAGGAAGGTGTTATTGATCTCCTTTGTAAAACCCTTTAGCTATGTATGTTCTTCCCCTACTTTGTGGGATTTGGGGGGTGTAGCTCAGTGATGAGTAGCACCTCCTTTAATGTCAATCCGGGAAGACATGAGGATGGTATGAAGACCTCGAGCAAGTGAAGGCACAAATGTGTGAGTGAGAAGCACACTAACATGCACACACATACACACACACGTGCACACACGACAAGAACAAAGAGAGTAAGACAATGGAATCACTTCTATTGCAACCAAGTTCTCATACAAGCTCAAAACTACAAGAAGCCTCCCAAAAATGAGCTCTCTAGCTCTATTTATAGTTTTTGACTAGCTTTGGCCCTGTCCAGACCTAGTGTCCGGCCTAGTTAAAAATTAGGTTCGAGGGCTTATTTGAGGGCTCAAACAAGATCTAAAAAATACGAAAATTTGTAGGCAACTACTTCTAAGGCTCCTCAAGCTCAAGGACTCCTCGGCTTGTACAAAATGGAGCTACAAAAAGGTGAAAATGGTATTTACAGGGGTTTTTAGTGATGAGAATCACTTTTAAATGGTGTAAGGGTTTTGAAAAAAATAAAGGGTTGCCTTAGTGCTAGATCTGCATGTATGCCCGTACTTGCTTCTTCCCGTATACTGCCAACACTCTCCCCCCCTAGCGACTGTCGCCTCTGACACACCTTTGATCTGCGGTTTGGTCAATATATTCCTGGAGAATGTCAACTGCCACATCATGTTCTTTGATTCGCAACCCTCTGATCAGGTCTCTCTGAAGGGTATCCCAATTGACTGCGTTTGGTATGTCCAGCTGTGGCGTTGTGTAGAGTTCTGAGTGCATCGTTTGTTCGCATGCAAAGAGGTGTAACAAATGGGTGGGCTTTGGCGTGAACACCTCTGAGTGTGTTTCCCAGAACCCCGTGGTGAACATATCATTGAAAGTTTGCTTGTAGCAGGTAGGGAGATATCTGATGCGTGCGTGCCATGCATAAGCAACTCGTATGCTCGGGGTGGTGCTCATATCATATAGCAGGTCATAATTACCATTAACAAACCCGAGAATCGGAGGTTGAGTATGACATACATTGCGGAAAGTTTTGAGCACAACCTGCATCATATCGAATATCTTGAGCATCATCTGGGCAGCTACATCTGGCATGGGGTGGAGGCGTGGCATCCAATGTCTGATGGTTGCTATCATGTAGGATACTATGGGGGTGCCGGTTGGGGGTGCAATGGCGGGGTAATTGAGCCATTCTTTACAGTTTACATTGTTCTGAACCTTGATGGCGAAGGCTTTCCATGATCTTCTTCTTTGTACTGGCCCATAACAAGGGTTATACTTCAAATGCATGGGAGCGTGATCCCATGTTCTAAGCATTTCCGGGTATGTTTCAAGTAATCTTTGCCTCCAAGTAGGTTGGAATATAGCCCCTTTTCTGGCTACCTCTGGTATATCTTCTGTTTGAACTGGGTGGCGAAGGTAGGGCACTTGTTGGTGACTCTTTTGATCTCTGCGTTGTAGTCGGCCAACAATACAAAATATGGTTTATATTGTAATTCTGAGCTCGTGATGAGTCGTCTAGGAGCAAGGTGCCTGAAATACTCAGATTGAAGTATGGTTTCCTCAATGGCCTTCATTGCTAGCATCTGAGTGGAGACACGTTCCTGACGAGTTTTCCCCATTTTTTCTACTTGTTTCATCCAGGCCGATGGGGGTTCCTCATAGGTATCTTGTCCTTCCTCCGTGATTCGTCCTCCTGGAAGTGGTTGAGGCTCATAGTTCTCTTCAAATGCTTCCTCCACTAGAATAATAACTGCTTCTTCTTCTATGGGTTGCTCAGGTGGGGAAGGAGGTCGTTCATATTGTAACAACTTTATTTTCAACTCTGCAATCTGTTGCCGTAGCTCAAGTACCTCACTGTTCGTTGAAGGTACAGGTTCTGGCGAAGTAGCGGCATCGACCGTCTCTTTAGGTGTGGGTGGGTGTATTGTCGGTACTTTTGATCCTTGTAGTTCCTTTATCTGGTCTGCCAACTGATCATGGGCTTCCAAGAGGATTGCATAACCTTCTAAAACCTGTTGAATATGCTCTAAGGGGACAACTTGGAATTTTGCAGGGTCTATAGGTGCTCCCTGGGTGTTTTCCATGGCCGCTTCTAGGTTCTCCTGGTTTTGTTGTTGTAGCCTTCGGTTCTCTTCTTGAGCCGCTGCTAGATGGCGGCATAGTAGGGTCATGTTGCGTTGAAGTCTCGCATTGCGGCCCATTTGATCTCGGAGCTGTTCCTCCATATCCTTACTTGCTTCCGTATACCTGGCTTCCATCTGTGCATTTGATTGTTTGAGAGCGGAAATTTCGTTTTGTGACGCCGTAGTGCTGAACTCCAATGCATTGACATGCTCCTGGAGTTTTGCCGAGAGATTGTACAACTCTAAGTTATTTTCCTCCAATAACTTATACTCTTGCTTCAGCTGAGTGGCCGCTTCAACCATGGTATCTAGTGCATTACTAAATGATGTGGGTGCATGGGTAGAGGTGGAACATGCAACGGGTCGGGAAATGGGAAAGGGAACAGTGGATGATGTGCCTATGAGTGAAGTGAGATGTGATGATAGTGGAACAGACGTGGTGGTGGGTGCTCCTGTGGATGGTGAAATATCCATGGGATCGGATGTGATAGTGTGTGAAGTGTGAATTGTGAACACGGGAACGGTAGGTGGTGTGTTAGTGGTGGCAGTGAATGTGGGGGAGTGGGGTTGGGAAAGGGACTTTTTATTATAGTTCTCAACCTGTTGGAGTATATTTACAAGGTTTGTCCAGAATGACAGTTGTGTGACTTGGGTTGAGCCTGAGGCAGTTACAAGGGAAGTGGTGGATAGGGTTTGGGTGTGGGTGAATGGAAAAGGATGGGATAAGGTATGGCTAGTGGCAAGTGGTTGTCCAAGGGCGGGGAGATAGGAAGGGTGACCTATTATGGTTTGATCGGTGGCAGGATGACCGGTGTGAGGTTCAAAAATTTGGGCGGAAGTGATGGATGTGGGTAAAGGGAAGGATGTAAAAATGGACGTGTGTACAATGGTTTCATGATGGGTGGATATCGGTTGTTCAGAAAGACTAGTGGAGAAGGGTTCTGAGGGTTGAATGGAAGGTGATGGTGGAGATGGTACCTGTGTATTTACATCTTGTTCGTCAGTGGGACTTGGGCTAGTCATGTGAACATCCTCTGAAATTGTGGTAGGCAAGGCAGTAGAGGCTTCCATTTGAATCATTTTTCCTCGCCGTGGCCGTGTATCAATCCTTCGTTGATCATAGGTAGGGTTCTCCCGATAGACCATTGTCCTCAATGCTTCCCCGATCCCACATGTCTCCGCCAATAGATTCAATGATTCAACAAAATGTGAGTCTACATTCTCCGCTTGAAGCATTTGTTTCACTAGAGCTCTATTTGCCTGTTCTGTCATCTTATGTCTTCTCTGTACCTGCTTGATTGTCTTGTATAGCCGTTTGAGTTGTGCCGTGTAGGCAGGGGCCTCCTCTTCACTCTCCTCTGGTTCATTTCCCCGTTCTTCTTCCTGATTTTGTGTGCTTGGATCATGAGGATGTTGTGCCTCATCTCCCCAATGTACCCTACTTGCCTCGCCCTGTGGCTGCTCTCTTCGGAATGATGGTCCCGGATCGGCATTGTCAGGAAAATCTTCACTATCAGATAAGTGCGCCGTCTGCAGGAATCTTTCAAAATCAAAATTGGGATCCTCAGTTAAGGTGGCCATAGATGCAAACTCGGCATCGGTCAGTAGTGGAGGGGCGGATGGAGTGGGCTATACCACGCCCCCTGATTGAGTTCCTTGGAGATGTACCGTGAAAGGTGCTACGTGGGCTTCTTCTCTAGGGGGAGCTTTGGCTGTGGCCTCGTGAGGGATCATGACCTGGGAGAGTGATCCACGCATTCGTTTCGCAGGTTGATTCCCTGACTTCCGCCCCTTGAAAAACTCCAGTTGTGAGTATTTAAGGGCCCTGGCTATTGGCACGTCATATGCAAGACATCTATAAATAATTCTGGTAATCGCACAGCAACCATGTAACATATGCTTCCTCACACCCTGCTTGCCTGCTTCATACAATTGGTCCAGAATCCATACAGGCATCTTAATTGGCAAGCTTCCAGTCTCTGCTAAATATAATCCATACCATATTTTCTTGTGAGGTTGGGTAAAGCGGTCTTGAGTTGGAAATGCGAAGTGTTGAAGGCACATTCGCAGGGGTATGGCAATGTTAGGGGTGAGGGTACACATGTCCTTCAACTTCTTGATTCTGTTGCTCTTCATTGACTCTGGTATCAAGGGATCGCGATCGGAAGGCACATGGGTGCCATACATCTGAAGAGCTTCCCTGATTAAAGTAACATTCAACTCAAACTTCTTCATTTCCTCCTGGTTTGATAGGGAGGGCACCCAGAATGTGCCTGAATGATCTTTATCTCCTGTCGGCTTCAGTGTGGCAATCAAGTAGTAGCACCTAAGAAAATCCGGTCTAGGCAAAGCTTCACTAAAGTAATCTTGCAATCCCGCTTTCTGCCAAATATCCTGAAGAGGAGCTGCATTTTGCAATGCTTCAAATTATCGTGAGAAGAACTGAAAGGTCCACCACACTCCTCCACATTCCAACTTGGATTCCCAGATATGATCTGCGTCTCCCAAATCTCCTGGCATCTCATTGAACCAATGAGAATGCCCCTTTACTCTTTCTGTTAGGCCACTTGGTGGATCCGGAATGGGAATTCTTCTTACGTTCAAAAGCTCCTCCGGCCTAGCCGTCAGTGGAACCTCCACAGGCATGGTATCCCAATTGATTTGAGTGTTGGTGCATGTTTGAGAGCTCATGCCTGCTGCTGTTGCCATGGGAATCAGATGCTTATCTGCTAGAAGAAGAAAGGCACATTAGTGTTGCATAGGAAACAGGATGTAATGGTGTTCCCTTCACAATACTAACATTACAATCCCGAAGGTTAGTGGTTAGAGGTGAAGTGTTTGTGATAGATGTGAGTGGTGATTAGAGGTCAGTATCATCCTAGATGCCTACTTTGGTTATGCAATGGACTCAGAATGTACCTATGTCAGAGTGGATGGATTTACAAAAATTGGGTCAGGGGGTTTGATACATGGTTTAAGTCTCCAACTTTGATAGAGGGTTCGTAGCTCTTAGAGCTAAAGACAGGTAGAGATTTATGAACTAGAGTGTGATGGAGTTGGGGCCTTTTGGGCACCCATTTCCAGACATTCCTCGATTTGGTTGAGTGTGGGTTAGGGTGGTCTTTAGGTAGAGTTCCTGCGTTGTTTTTCAAGAGGACTTGTGGGTGATGAATTATGTTAGTGACAAGAGTTGGAGCTATTTGGGCACGTAAATAGGCCTTGGGCACCCATATGATTCTAGCATTGGAGCTAGCCTTTATTGACCACTTGGGGACCCAAATAGACGTGGTGTGCTTAGGAGGTCCCCTAGGGTACTCCTTCACTTGTGTCCGTGATGGTGTGGCTTTTTTGTTGCCTCCTCGAGAGTCTGCTACTAGAGCTGTGGGTTTTCCATCCTTGCGTATCCAGATCTGCTTCGTGTCACGAGGTATTCCGTGTTGCACTAGTTGGCGCTCCTGCTTCTTGATCAACGGCCTCCTTCGTGTTGTATAGTGTTTGGTCTTCATGTTTAGAATCTCCTTTGACCCAACTGCGAACTCCTCATTGACTCTTGTATCTTTGGTAAGATTGACAATCCTCTGCACCATAGAAGTTTGGACAAGAACAGCATTGTTATCTTCATGTGGATTCCTGGAGGGACCAGGAGTTGGTGCCTGTTTTAAGGGTTTGAGTGCTTGATTTTCTAATTCAATCGTAAAACGGCTTTGGCCTACCCAAGCCTGAAGAAGTCCACTTCTTAGGTTGAGGTTGACTGCGTGATCGTAGATCCAGTCTTGGCCCAGGACCAGAGGTTCAGTAAGATCCTCGTCTTCACATACTAGCACTTTTGTTGGCATGAGGACCTCTTGTATGTAGAGGGGAAGTTCCACCCTCCCATGCAAGGGGTTTCAACACCTCCTAATCCTATCAGATATGCCTCTAGGGGTTTTACCTCCAATTGCAGCTGTTGGCAATAAGAAAGCCGAACTGCACTAGTGGCTGCTCCTGAATCAATTAAAGCTCTCACGCTTGTTGTGCTATATCTTTGTCCTATTTCTAGGGTTACAAAAGGTCGCCTATCAACTATCGTATGGGTCCGCTTACTTGAAGCCTCACACATGGCAATGTGATAACCATGAGCTTCATGATTGTCAGTCATGGCCTGATCTCTACCTTGTCTTCGTAGTTTCATTCGTCGGATGCGTTCTAAAGCTTCGGCCTGTGCTTCTTCACGAATTCGCTTTTCCTCCTCCTTGCGTTTCTTTGCAGTATTAAGTCGAATTAGCATTTCTTCAGTTAAGGGCTCTTGATATAGCTTGACTCTACATCCGCTTATGTAACTTGGTAGTATGTCACCCTCTAGAGTGGCTAGTTGTACTGCTCCACTTGTGGAGATCCTATTGATAATCATTGGTCCATAGCCTCTTTTCTCCAATTTTCGTGCATGCTGCTTCAATGTGTATACTAGGACTAGGTCTCCTGCTTTCAAGCCTTTATCCTTCACATGTGTATCAAAATATGCCTTTTGCCTCTTCTTCGCTGCGTAGATTCCTGCTGCAGCTCTCAATCGTGTCTCGCCTAGACGTTCAAGATCAAAGATTCGAGAGGAGAGTTCATGGCCTGTCCAATCATGCTCTTGTGCTACCTTCAATGTAGGTATCAAAAAGTCCAAGGGTAGCACCACATTTTGACCAAACACCATCTGAAAGGGTGTGGCTTGGAGTATCGTTTTATAGGCCACTTGGTATGCCCAAACAACATGGTGTAGCTGTTTGTCCCAATCAAAGCGTTTATTGTTCACTATTTTTGTTAGTACATTGCATAAGATCTTATTTGTACTCTCAGCCTGGCCATTAGCTTGTGGGTGATAGGGGGCAGACTTCTTATGTACTACCAAGAATTCTTGGAGCAGATTTTCAATAACTTCATTCAAGAAGTGAGTCCCCCTATCACTGACTAGCTCTATAGGTCATCCATACCTGGTGAACACATTTTCAAATAAGAACTTTGCTGTTGTTTGAGCATCATTTTTTGTAGTAGCTTTCACTTCTACCCACTTGGTTAGATAGTCTGTGGCCATGATGATATATTCAGCATGTGAGCCCTTAGCTGGGGGATTAATAGGACCTACAAAGTCTATTCCCCACTTAGAGAATGCACATCCGCCCATCATAGGCTTCAGTGGCATCTCATCTTTGCGTGTAGGACACTGGGTTCGCTGACAAATCTCACACCTCTTCACATAGGTATGTGCATCCATGTGAAGGGTGGGCCACCAGAAGCCTGCAAATAGAATTGCTTTGATCACCCTATCTGGACCAAAGTGTCCTCCTGCTACACCCTGGTGAACAGTTTCCAAGATCTTTAGATATTCACTCTCATGAACAAATAGTCTCACGTAACCATCTTTTCCGCGCTTGTATAGATTATCACCAATGAGTGAGTAATCTAGGGCCTCTTGTTCTAGACTTCTTTGTCTCGTCAGAGTCATATCTTGAGGGAATGTTTTCGTCCTCAGAAACGCCACTAATGGCTCGCTCCAATCTGGCACTAGAGACACGCGATATAGGGTGGCATGTTCCACTGGTGGCTTAGTGCGGCAATTTGGGCATTCCTTGCACATTCTATGGACGTCTGCTTCCATACTTGGCCAGTACACTCCAAGTCTCCTCAATGTTTGTAGGGTTCGTTGTTTTGAGTAGTGTTGCTCTAATGCACCTACATGTGCCAATTGCAACCACTTCGCGTGCTCGTCCTCTTCCACACAACAAGCCAAGATTCCTTGATCCGTGTGCTTGTACATACTTCCTGCCATGATGTGATACTTTTGGGCTTTTACTACCTCTCTATTGTGTGTGGCCATTACTGAGTGGTTAGGCCCGTAGGTTAATACAAGCACTAATGGTTTAGCCCACTGTGGTACAACTTCCAAGTTAAACAAGTAAGCATCAGGTAAGTCATCTGACACTCCTTGTGGGGCTTCTCCTGATGTGAGCCTTGAGAGATGATCTGCTCTCAGGTGAGTTCTGCCTTTCCTCACTACTACCTCAAAGTCGTACTCCATTAGTAAGAGAAACCATCTTACTAATCTGCCTGTATTACATGGCTTGTTTACCAGGTACAGTAGAGCTTGGTGATCAGTAAAAAATTTGAACTTGTTTGCAAGCAAATAATGTCTAAACTTTTTAACTGCATATACCATGCCTAATCCTTCTCGTTCGGTGGTTGTATAGTTCTGTTCAGCAGCATTCAATTGTCTACTAGCATAGGCAATTGCAAGATCCATATTGCCTTCACCCATAGGTTGTGCAAGTACACATCCAATAGCATAATTGGAGGCATCCACGTGGACATGGAATGGCTTATTCCAATCTGGTGTGGTCAAGATTGGTGCTGAACACAATCTTCGTTTGAGCTCATTGAAGGAATTCTCACATTCGTCAGTCCATTCAAAGTTAGTCAACAGTCCGTACATGGGCTTTGCAATGATAGCATACATGTGGATGAACCGGTGGTAGTAACCACAATGCCCCATGAAAGCCTGTACTTCCTTGACGTTCTTTGGCCTAGGCAGTTCTGCTATGGCTCTCACTTTCTCTTCGTCAATGGATATGTCGTTCTTAGACACTATGTGTCCTAGGATTTTGCCTTGCCTGACCATGAAAACACACTTTTCTGCATTCAAGCAGACTTGATATTCTCTGCATTTATCAAAGATCTGTCTGAGTTCGGGTATATGGGTCTGTCTAATGTTAGAATGAGCACAAAGATCAACATAGACTTCTAAGTTCTTCCTCAGGAACTCTTTAAATACATGGCACATCAGCCTTTGGAAGGTAGCTGGTGCATTGGTAAGCCCAAATGGCATTACTCTAAAGGCAAATATGCCCCATTCAGTGGCAAAAGCCGTCTTATGCTGATCTTCTGGACCTATGGCTACTTGATTGTAGCCAGAGAACCCATCCAGGAAGCTGTACACTTCTTTGCCTGCTACCCTTTCTAATAGATGCTCAGTGATAGGAAGAGAATAACTGTCTCTAATCGTGGCGACATTAACTTTTTTAAGGTTAATACACACACGCAGTTTTCCATTTTTCTTGGGCACCACTACAATGGGGGATACCCACTCAGTGTGCTCAATTTCATAGATGAATCCGGCTTCAACCAGTCTATCTATCTCCTCTTTGATCTTAGCAGCATAGTTATCGTTGTATGTGTAGGGCTTCTGCTTCGAGGGTCTGGCATCTGAGGTCATGGGGATTGTATGTGAACATATATCAGGGTCTACCCCTTTCAAGTCCTTATAACTCCAAGCAAATACATCTCCGTATTCTCTTAGCAAGGCTATTAGCTCTTGCTCTTCCTCTTCTGTCAGGTCATGACCTATGTACGTGCATCTTTCTTCTCCTTCCTCGATGGCTACAACTATTTTCTTGGTAGTTTCCTTGCTATCATAGGCTTCTCCTACTTGTGCCTCACGTTTAAGCATTCTTATCATGACTCTCCTATCGTCTATCTCATATTTTTTAAAGTTTTCAGGGACCTCAAACAAGGATTCTTCTGCCTCCGGAGTGACTTCCTTCTTCTTTCTTTTTTTTCCCCCGCTCTTAGTAGCTACTTGTGTGGCTAACCTCACCTCATTTGTAAGCTCTTCGTGCCTCTGGGGTTGAAATTCTACTTCATAGAAGTATTCTTCATCTGATGCAAAAGGTGGGTCCATAATGATCGACTCTAGATCCGAGTCACTCGCATCCTCAATTGCATCAGGGCTAGGTTCGCATTCTTCTAAAACTGCATCTCTCACGATTGGCTCTATTGAAAAGACTGAAATTTCATAGCCATCCTCATCACAGTGAGGTGTCCACTACTCTTCATTGATGGCTACATCCATTGTTGCTAGGATTTCTGCCCAGCCATGGGGTTCAAATTCCTCATCAGAAAAGACTACAAGTGCATAGGCTGGGTCTTGAATTCATCTATGGTTTTCTTTTGCACCTACCTCTCTGGCTTTCTCTCTCTTCTCTTCTTCTACTGCTACCTTACACATCCATAAGTGGGTGTCTTCATGCATCCACGAGGATCCGGATCCTATGGAATGCACAGACTCAGTCTCATCTTTGGCTCTATGGATGGGATTCCATTGAATAGGCGGTACGTCTCTATGAGAGTAATCCTTAAGATTGACTTTGGTTGTAACACCTAGATGTTGCAAATACAAGGAATTGGTTCCCCAATCTTGGACTACTTGCAATTGCTGCATAAATGGCCTTCCCAAAATCATCTCGTAGGCTTGGTTTTTGCTAAAGTCGCATATAGCAAAAGTATGCTCAAACTCAACCCCACATGTAGTGAGAGTTATTCCTTCTAGCAATCCTAAGGGCCTTTCAATATGACCATCGGCCATCTGCAATTTCATTCTCGTTGGTCAGAGTGCTGGCTTGCTCCAACGTTTCCATAGGGAAGTTGTAGCAATTGCAACTCCTGCACCTGAGTCCAGAATCGCCTTGGTTGTGTAACCCTGATGGGTAACGGGGAGATAGGTATTTCCTTCTTCTCCTTCACTCATGTCTCCTATCTTATCCAATGGTATTTCAGGCACTGTTCTATGAGATCCTTCATGGGAGCGCGATTTCGCTATGTCTGGCACTTGTTTAGCTACATGTTTCCACACTTCTGGCTTAACTTTGAGTAGCTCTTCTAAAGTGAGATTGCACTGCACTTTAGTGTTCTTTACTACGGGACTTGGTTTCCCATGGGCCTATGAAATGTGGTAATTCTTGTAGAGAATTAGACTCAAAGTCTAATCTCTCTTGAGAGTGGGTGCTCTCATGCTCCTCATAAATGGATGGGATGTCCTGTGGGAATTGATCGTGTGCATCATCCACAAGTTCAATGGGAGGAGGGACTTCACTTTCTTTAGCCCATTTGTCTTCTTGAATCTCTCGTAGGAATTCTGGTGTGAACCGATTCATAGAAGATGATGTGTCTGGCTCCGTAGAGTTAGGCACGTAGGCTGCCTGGGGAGGTAGGCTCACGTTCTCACTTGCCTTGCCTTTATTTTGAGAGGCGGGTTCCTTTTTTGATTGTGCAATTAGCCTCTCTATTCGTTCTAGCAGTCCATCAAAGTGTAACTGCGTCTTAGCTGAACTAGAGATGTTAAAGAGGCGACTGGCTTCAAACATAGTCTGAGCCAATTCTACCATCTTAGCATAAATTTTGGTTCGTTCTAGCTCTAATTCTGCTCTAGGGTAACACTTTTCATGATCAGTTACATTTGGCCCTTCTTGGATTCTGGCCTGATATGCTCTAAGCATCATGTTTAGGTCCTCGGGAGTGGGATCGGCTAGGACAGATCCTACTCTGGGTGGTGGGTGGGTTAAGGGTGGTGTATGGAAAGGTTGGGGAATGGAAGAAGTGTATTGGCGGGTAAAGGGAGAGGAGGTGGAGGGGTGGTGTGAGAGTGGTTTTGAGATGCGAGTTCACTTATCTTTGCTTTGGTTTCTCTCAAGCTTTCTTCAAGTTCGCTCATCTTTTTTGCCCATTGCCTTTTCATTCTTTCACGACTATCCTTCTAGGCTCTAGTCCTCTTTTTGGTTATGCTCTCTGTTTCACTCACCTCGGGGCTCTTTTCTTGACCAACACCTTGGTTTTGCTGTAGTGCTTGGGCTCTTGTGATCACTTGCACCGGTGCAGTGGAAGTCACACTCCCTGTGGAGTCTACAACTAACCCAACAACATTGATAGGAGTGATTAGGGTTCTTTGGGCAATCTCGTAGGAGATGCTCTTTTCCGTAGTCTTGACAAAAACCCTGAATTGTCACTGGTTGGGGTTGTGTAGGGGCAGGCAGCGGACAATCACGTATAAGGTGATCTCCCTGACATCTGAAGCATGGTCCTCTAGGAAATGGGGGTCGTACCTGCCTAGGTTGAGGTCTAGAGTTGGGGTTTGTGTACATGACATTGGCATACTCAGGCTCCCCACTATTTTCACTTGGGTCCTCATAATAGTATGACTCGTTATGCTCGGGTGACTGCATGTAGTAAGCCTGCGGGCTATCAATATGGGTGGAGTCAAAACTATGGTCACTTGGATCACTGTCTGATAGCATTGGGGTGACTGGAACTATGGCTCTGTTCGGATTTTCTTTAGCAGATGCATATTTCACTAGGATCACATTGGTTGGAGCAGGGGGTTGCTGTACTAGGACTGGTTGAGGTCTCTGCTGCCCTTGATAGGGTGGCTAATAAGTTTGTTGTGGTATGTTGTATTGTTGTGGTGGGTACTGGTTCTAGTATCTACCCTGTTGTGGATATGGCTGAGGGTAGTTTTGCCTAACAGTTTGTTTGTTATATGGGCAGTCTTGCGCAGTGTGGTTGGTGTACCTTCGCTCTATGGTGCAGTACTAGCTACTAGGATTCACCTGGGGTTGCGCCATAATGGGACATACATTTGCCATATGGTCACCTCCACAAGTGTAGCACCGCTTAGCTGGGGTAAATCTCGGAATTTGTTTGCTAGAGACACCTAGTTTTTGAGCTACCTTCTCTGCAAGTTCCTCAATGGATGTGGATTGACCAGTTGTGTGGCCACTAGAGCTATCAGAATCCTTATAGATTTTTGATAGCTCTAACTCCTCGCCTAGATTACCCT
The DNA here is from genome assembly GCA_020310875.1 of Ceratopteris richardii. Classification (NCBI taxonomy): domain Eukaryota; kingdom Viridiplantae; phylum Streptophyta; class Polypodiopsida; order Polypodiales; family Pteridaceae; genus Ceratopteris; species Ceratopteris richardii. The sequence continues at coordinate 47,502,056 of CM035437.1, read as the reverse complement.
CAATGTCTATGCACATGCGCACGCACTCTTCTATAGTTCTGGGGTCCTTCAGATACACATATGACCTGAGCTTGGTGCTCAACAATCCATCTAAGAACAAGGCCACTTGCTTGGCTGGTGTGGGTAACTCTGGCATCGGGCATCTCTCTAAGTATTGCCTAAACCGTCTTCCTGCTAGTCTGACCGTCTCTTGAGGTGTTTGCTTGAAGCTATGAATTAGTGAGGAAGTGTTGTGCCTTATGCCACTCTTAGAAAACTCAATGATAAATGCTTCTAGGAGTTGGTCTATGTTTCTGAAATGCCTCTCGTTCAGTGGTTGAAACCACGTAAGGGTAGTGTTCCTAAGGGTTAGCCCAAAGGCATTATATTGTGTGAATAGGTCCTCTACCTGTTCAGCTCTCAAGACTTGTCTAAATTCTGCCACGTGGTCATAGGGGTCTCCAGTGCCATCGAAGTAATTCTTCATGGACTTTACCAGTTGGGTTGGTCTTAAGGTTCTAGTGTGTTCTCTCGGTCTTGGCAAAGGGATATCGTGAGCATTCCTTTGATTCCATGGGGCTCTATGTCCCTCAGGTTCCACTCTATTTCTTTCCGTTCCCGTTCTTTCTCTTCCCAGGGAGTTAGCAAAACTTACTTCAGGTTTATCTCTACTTCTATCTCCTTGAGCTCCATGAGCCTGGGAGGTGCCAGCTCCTTGGTGACTGTAGGACATATTGGACCGTGGTTGGGGAAAAACAAACTCACCCTTCCATGTGTAGGCATGTCTGCCATGCTCGGTGACCATGAAGATTCTCTCTGATGTATTGTCTAGGTAGGTTACTTTGCCTGGGCTATCAGGGTCTTTAAACTCATAGATTGTGAGAGCACTTACCTCCTGAGACTGGGCAGGTTTATACCTCCAAAAGGCCTCATCAGTTTCTCGATTTAAAAGCAACTCTATGCTTTTATTATCCTGTGGAATCCACTCTGGAGTCATGATTCTAGTCAAGACGGATTTACCACGGGGAGTTCTTGGCTCTCTCTCTAAATTCCCTTGCTCTATATCACCCATGTCGCTCTCTGCAATCACATTTCCAAACTCATCTGTTCTATCAGGAAGAGTGGTGACTACATACATAGTCCCCTCTTTATCTAGGTATGCTCCATTCTCAAACTTGACTACCGGGTGTTCTAGTCCATGGGGTTGATCGGGGTTCTTAATCCGGACCACCGATCTTCTCAGGCCGTCTTCGTAGATGCGAGCACCTAGACGATTAGTCCTGATGTATTCCAATTGAGTCTTGTAAGGTCCTTCTGGCTTTTCTAGATAAGCCACCCCTGAACTACCTACTAGTCTCTCCATGTGATAGGACATTTCAGAATCACTTGTTTCTGATCGTGGAGTGTAGTAATCACTCAACTGCTGGGCCCAAGACCTAGCAGTGTGATTGACACTAGCTTCAGAAGATCTTTGGCTTTGTCTGTCTCGGCCTAAGTGTCTGCCTGACCTAAGGTTCATATGCCTGGTTTCTCTACCCCCTTGATCCCAAGTACACACTCGTTGCAAGTTATTTAACACCAATCACTTTGTTCTTTTTAGTTGATTATTTTGTTTATGATCTTGTCTAATAACACGTCGTCAAGAGTACTTAAATGAGTTTCGCACTTGATAAGTGATCGATTCAAGTTTACTTTATTCCCTTAGGGTTTTCGCACTTAAGCCCTACTTAATGCTTGCACTTAGTTGATTAGTTCTCTTGGACTTGAATCATGCCTACCGTAGCCTTAATTAATCACCACACCTAAGTCGTGCTTAGCCTAGGCTAGGAATTGACAAAGGAGGGTTGAGAGAACTTCCAACCTCAATTCTCTGGTTGCTCAGACTGCTGCACAAGCCCAGGAAGCCTTCTCCCAAGCTTGGTACTCACCCTTGCTAGCTTTCCTTGGAATGCCTTGCTTGCACACAATGTTCCTGCAAAAGTTCACAAGTCAATATAGCTCTATTACCACAAGGGATTGAAAGACACACGTCAACATTTACAGGCCCCCCCGGAGTAACTCACTGTACCCCCAAATCCTTATGACCACTTAGTCCCACCTAAATGCCAACTTAAAAACACATGTTCTAAGACTCCGCGTATGATTCTTACAAAAACCAATCGAGGTCCACATAGGATTCTCAACAAGCTTTCCAACGAGACCAAAATCCCCTCAATCGGAGTTCCTATGGCAAAGTTATGACCATTCAGGCACCTAGGGGTCAAAACAGGTTTTCAGGGTTCAGGAAATTCCTCCTTGGTTTCTAGGTCTTTTGCTCACTCCTAAGGCAATAATGTTACCCCATTGTGTCCACACTTAAGCCCAAAGATACCTCAATTCACTCAACAAATTTACTCTAATTTTTTCATGCATTAAGGCCGTGTATCGCGATAGGTTGGGTCGGGGTGTTGCGATAGGTGGGAAGTGTCGTGATAGGTCGGAGTGTCGCGATACTCCGAGGTGTCGCGATAGGTGGGGTTGGTGTGTCGCGATACTCCGAGGTGTCACGATACTTGGGAGTGTCGCGATACTCCGAGGTGTCGCGATAGGTGGAGGTGTCGTGATAGGTCGGGTGTCGCGATACTTGGGAGTGTCGCGATACTTGGGAGTGTCGTGATACTCCGAGGTGTCGCGATAGGTTGAGGTGTCGCGATAGGTCGGGGTGTCGATACTTGGGAGTGTCGCGATACTTGGGAGTGTCGCGATACTTGGGAGTGTCGCGATACTCCGAGGTGTCGCGATAGGTCGAGCTATGGTGAATTTTGTGGTTTTGTCTTGTGATCCTAGGTGCTCTCGGCCTGCGCAGTGTCGTGGTGCACTTAGAAACGTGATTAGTCGAAGTTTTCGAAGTGTCACGATAGCTCGAGCTCAATGCCTCGGGGCCTGTGCAGAAAGATTCTGTACCTGCTGAGCTTGCTGGAGATGGTGATGGAGCTGGTACCTGCAAGAAACATGCAAAAAACACACAACACAAATGCACGCGCTCGCTCTCTCCCAAACTCACACACAACAAATGAGGGGAATGACAAGGAAGAGGGAATATGTAGTGGAGAAGGGTGTGGAGGTGGAGATGAAGAAGGAGGTGGAGATGGAGATGGAGATGGAGAAAAATCAGAAATTTACCTACTACTTACCATTCCAACGCGTCCTCTCTACGTCTTACCATCACACGCTCGTCCTCAAAGCTTGATTCCCCGGCAACGGCGCCAAAATTTGGTGTAGCTCAGTGATGAGTAGCACCTCCTTCAATGTCAATCCGGGAAGACATGAGGATGGTATGAAGACCTCGAGCAAGTGAAGGCACAAATGTGTGAGTGAGAAGCACACTAACATGCACACACATACACACACGCGCACACACGGCAAGAACAAAGAGAGTAAGACAATGGAATCACTTCTATTGCAACCAAGTTCTCATACAAGCTCAAAACTACAAGAAGCCTCCCAAAAATGAGCTCTCTAGCTCTATTTATAGTTTTTGACTAGCTTTGGCCCTGTCCAGACCTAGTGTCCGGCCTAGTTAAAAATTAGGTTCCAGGGCTTATTTGAGGGCTCAAACGAGATCTAAAAAATACGAAAATTGGTAGGCAACTACTTCTAAGGCTCCTCAAGCTCGATGACTCCTCGGCTTGTACAAAATGGAGCTACAAAAAGGTGAAAATGGTATTTACAGGGGTTTTTAGTGATGAGAATCACTTTTAAATGGTGTAAGGGTTTTGAAAAAAATAAAGGGTTGCCTTAGTGCTAGATCTGCATGTATGCCCGTACTTGCTTCTTCCCGTATACTGCCAACAGGGGGTCCCATGGGTGCTAAGTCCATTCATCTGTACTTTTGTTTTCTCTTATTTTTATCAAAGTGCAGGAGAGTAGGCTAATGCCAAACTTCCTCTTTTGAAAGAAAAGGATTGTTGATTACTTAATCACCGTTGGATTTTTTATGTGTGATGTAGATCATTCATTATATGAAAACAAGGGTGATGATGGCATCACGATTGTGGTTATTTATGTTGATTAATTGATTCTAAGTGGTGATAATAAAGAAATCATTAAAAAGGTAAAAGGTATATCAACTCCTCAAGAATTTGATATGAAAGGTCTTGGTGTGCTACACTATTTCTTGGGCATTAAGTTTATACATACAGAAATAGGTATATGGATGTTGCAAAGGCAATATGCCTTGAGTATGCTTCAAAAGCATGGTATAGCTGATTGTAAGCCAATTTTCTTGCCATTAGATAGGAATCTGAAGTTGGATACTACATAATGTGAGTCATTGGAAAATGCTACTATGTACACGAGAATTGTGGGAAGTTTGATATATCTTAGAATACAAGGTTGGATCTAAGCTACACTATTTGACATTAGGGTCAATTTAAGCAGGTTCACAAGAAACCACATTTAGAAACTTTGAGATTATTGAGGCTTGGAATTAGGCCTTCACCAACCTCTCATCGCCGGCCAAAAGTTGGAGGATCACGGTTATGAAGACTCCTCATATCCTTCTTAGGACCTAGAAGATGCTACAATATGTTTGTCACATGTATAGAGAGAAACTCTATCAGAGAAAAAGGCATCTTGAGGAGGACGTGAATAAAGTCAACTCTCAATATGAGAGGGGACTACAAAAAATGAGAGGCTTGTTGAGATACGGGGAAGAGATCCAGAGGAAAAATCTACAGGTATACTTTAAAGAGTGGTGGGATGGTAAGGCTGACAAACCTACTAAAGAGATGCACCCTCCTAAAAAAAGAAACAATCTAGGTATGATGTTCCCTTCTTGATGAACATTAATGGGGTTTAATGCAAGATGGAAGAAGAAAAAAGCTTAGTGTTTGTCAACCATATTTTCGAACTCCTTAGGATTTTGATGCCTCTTTCTCGCCACACATGTGATTGCATGGCGACCATTTCTAGAGCTAAATCAATAGGAATCCCACATAATTTGAAAACCCTTCTTGAAGCTCCAATCTCAGACATTGAAATTCTAAAAATCATTGATGCAATTCCTAATGGGAAAAGCCCGGGTCCTGATGGCCTTACCAATGAGTTTCTCAAGATCTTCAGAGAGGTGATTGCCACTTCACTCTATTTGGTTTGGCAAGAAGCATTGTCATTTGGTGCATTGCCCAAATTTTTAAACAAGGGCATCATCAAACTTATTCACAAAAAAAAGAAAAAAAATAGGATTAAGAATTGGTGCTCGATCATGATGCTACAAATAGGACACAAGATCTTGCTAAAGTTATTGCAACTGAATTTCTTGCCACTTACAAAGTTGGTTAAGTAAGGAGCACAAGGGCTTTATCAAGGGTAGTCCATACTGGAAGCTATTATTGATATTTGGGAAGGTATTGAATTTGCTCAAAAGTCTGCTCAAGATGTTATCTTCCTTAAGATTGACTTCGACAAAGGGTATGATAGGCTTGAATGCCAATTCATTCTCCAATCTCTTAAAGACATTGGTTGTAGTTAAAAATTCACTAAGATGATCTCTACCATGTTGGGAAATGCATCGACGTAGATAAATATCAATGGCCAATGGTCGAAGACTATCAGACTACAATACTATATAAGGAAAGGTTGCCTTTTGGCCCCTCTCCTTTTTGCTATTGCTATGGAGGGGCTTAGTTTCCTAATGAAGCATCATATGGACTAAGGCCATATTTAGGGTCTCTCACTCCCTCAATCATCGCTAGATGATCATGAGACTTTTTGCGGATGACACAAATGCCTTTTTGCATAATGATATGACTAGCATTGATACCTTTTGGTGATGCGTGGATACATTTTGTGTGGATTCAAGATCCAGAATAAACCACTCTAAAATCACCTTCAGAGCTATTATTAGACTTTTACACTGATTCCTAGTTGACTAGGGTGTTGTCCCTAGGGGACAAATCTTTTGCTTATTAGGTATTTCGATGGGATTTGGCATTTCCATGGACCAACGATGGAATTGGGTCCTCTCTAAGCTTAATAAAAAGTTGGCCTACTATCAACCTAGTGGGGTGCACTGTGGTAATTAATACATTCCCTATATCATCAACTGTTTACTTTCTCTCCTCTTGGAGAACAAAGGATCAAGAGATAATCAAATTGGAAAAAATTTGTAGAAACTTTCTTTGGACCAATGACCCCAATAGAAAAGGCATCCCCAAAATTAAATGGACAACATGTATTAGCCAAAAGGATCATGGGGGTCTAGGCATTCTGGAGATTCAAGGCATGGCTAACAAGTTGGCTGCTAAATAGCTTATCAAAGCGTGGTGTAAAAGTGAGGCCTCTTTTTCATCTTTAGAACAAGAGTGTTCTTATGCTTGTAGGTCACTCCGGTTGGAAGGATTTGAGCCTTCTCACCCTTCTGTTCTGCCCAGTTCTAGTGTCTCCTAAAGGCTCGAGTCTAGTTTGCTCCATGTTGAAGAGTTGGAACAAGGTCAAACAGTTTGTGAGAATTAGTGAAGATTGGAAATGGGTGGCAAGTATCACATAGAATGATTCGATTTTGTTCCCTATCAAGGGCATCAAAGGCATGGAGGCGTGGAACCTCCAAAAAGCTAAAAAACTCTGGAACAAGGGGTTTTCGGTATTGGAAACACCTCTCGAATCAAGAACTAGCCAATGGATTAGATTTGAGGATATCGATCCAAAAATTAGAGTGAACGTGGAAGAATAGATGCTTTTTTAGAGTAGATGCATCACTTTGGAACACTCAAAAACCTGCCTCCTCAACGAATAGGACCCTCGCCACCATGAAGGTCTCAAATGGCACAACGATAATAGCCTGAACAGAATTCTTAAAATCAAGGAGAATTTGGACTATCATATTGCACATAATAAGAAGTGGTGTTTTACTTAGATGGGCTTGCATTGGGATCTAAAATTCATGTCTCTCTAGCACCCCCGCATCAAAATAAAACAGTCACTGCTTTTGTGGCAAATCCTCCACTAGGGAATCCGGCCCAATATAAAGGCAAACAAAATTTGTGGGGCTCCATCGTGGTGTAAGAGGTGTCATGGTAGTGTTGAGGATTTGAGACACATTTCCTTCTCATGCCACAAATTCATCTCGACCTTCCGGATTCCTCAAAAAATCTTGTTGCTATAGGAACAGATCAATTGGAAGCAAGCACTTCTAGGCTAGGCGATTGGTTGCTCCTCAACATTGTGGAATGCTATAGCAGGTGGGCCGTTTGGAAGATTTGGAGAGAGAGAGAGAGATGTGATTCCAATTTTGGAAACCCTCCTAAAGAAAGGTCTATCAAGAAATCTATATACCTTCTAGGCAAAAGAATATCCAATTGTAATAATTCCCCACCTTTTAGACACCACATAGTGTTTATCCTCGAGAACAACAAGATTAAAGCCAAGTGGGCCTCACATGAAGGGGATGAAGGGGTTATCGACCTCCTTTGTAAAACCCTTTAGCTATGTATGTTCTTCCCCTACTTTGTGGGATTTGGGGGGTCCCGTGGGTGGTAAGCCCATTCATCTGTACTTTTGATTTCGCTTATTTTAATCAAAGTGCGAGAGAGTAGGCTAATGCCAAACTTCCTCTTTTGAAAAAAAATGATTGTTGTTTACTTAATCACCATTGGATTTTCTATGTGTGATGTAGATCATTCATTATATGCAAGCAAGGGTGATGATGGCATCACGATTGTGGTTATTTATGTTGATTAATTGATTCTAAGTGGCGATAATAAAGAAATCATTAAAAAGGTAAAAGGTAGATCAACTCCTCACGAGTTTGATATGAAAGACCTTGGTGTGCTACACTATATCTTGGGCATTGAGTTTATACATACAGAAATAGGTATATGGATGTCGCAAAGGCAATATGCCTTGAGTATGCTTCAAAAGCATGGTATATGTGATTGTAAGCTAATTTCCTTGCCATTAGATAGGAATCTGAAGGTAGACACTACATCATGTGAAGCATTGGAAAATGCTACTATGTACATGAAAATTGTGGGAAGTATGATATATCTTAGAATAACAAGGTTGGATCTAAGCTACACTATTTGCCATTTAAGGTTAATTTATGTGGGTTCACAAGAAACCACATTTAGACACTTTGAGATTATTGAGGCTTGGAATTTGGCCTTCACCCTCTCATCGCCGGCCAAAAGTTGGAGGATCATGGTTATGAAGACTCATCATATCCTTCTTAGGACCTAGAAGATTCTACAAAATGTTTGTCGCATGCATAGAGAGAAAATCTATCAGAGACAAAGGCATCTTGAGGAAGAAGTGAACAAAGACAACTCTCAATACGAGATGGGACTATGAAAAATGAGAGGCTTGCTGAGATACGAGGAAGAAATCCACAACAAAAATCTATAGGTATACTTTAAAGAGTGGTGGGATGGTAAGGTTGACAAACCTACTAAAGAGATGTGCACCCTCATAAAAAAGAAACAATCTAAGGATGATATCCCCTTCTTGATGAACATCAATGGTGTTGAGTGCAAGATGGAAGAAGAAAAAAGCTTAGTGATTTTCAACCATTTTTTCCAACTCCTCGGGGTTTCGATGCCTCTGTCTCGCCATAGGTGTGATTTCATGGCCATCGTTTCTAGAGGTAAATCAACAAGAATCCCACATAATTTGACAACCCTGCTTGAAGCTCCAATCTCAAACACTGAAATTTTAGAATTCATTGATGCAATTCCTAATGGGAAAAGCTTGAGTCCTGACGGCCTTACCAATGAGTTTTTCAAGCCCTTCAAAGAGGTGATTGTGACTTCACTCTACTTGGTCTGGCAAGAAGTATTGTAATTTGGTGCACTGCCCAAATTTTTAAACAAGGGCATCATCAAACTTATTCACAAAAAAAATAAAAAAATAGGATTGAGAATTGGCACGCGATCATGATGCTACAAACAGGATACAAGATCTCGCTAAAGTTACTGCCAATTGTTTTTCTTGCCACTTACAAAGTTGGTTAAGTAAGGAACAAAAGGGCTTTATTGAGGGTAGGTCCATATTGGAAGCTATTATTGATATTTTGGCAAGAAGTATTGTAATTTGGTGCACTGCCCAAATTTTTAAACAAGGGCATCATCAAACTTATTCACAAAAAAAAGAAAAAAATAGGATTGAGAATTGGCACCCGATCATGATGCTACAAACAGGATACAAGATCTCGCTAAAGTTACTGCCAACTGTTTTTCTTGCCACTTACAAAGTTGGTTAAGTAAGGAACAAAAGGGCTTTATTGAGGGTAGGTCCATATTGCTCAAGAGTGTGCTCAAGATGTTATCTTCCTGAAGATTGACTTCAACAAAGCGTATGATAGGGTTGATTGGGACTTCATTCTCCAATCTCTTAAAGACCTTGGTTGTAGCAAGAAATTTGCTAAGATGATCTTTACCATTTTGGGAAATGCATCAAAGTAGATAAATATCAATGGCCAGTGGTCAAAGACTATCAAACTAAAATACTCTATCAGGAAAGGTTGCCTTTTGGCCCCTTTGCTTTTTGCTTTTGCTATGGAGGGGTTTAGTTGCCTAGTGAAGCATCATATGGACTAAGGCCATATTTAGGGTTTCTCACTCCCTCTCAATCATGGCTAGATGATCATGAGACTTTTTGCAGATGACACGAATGCCTTTGTGCATAATGATATGACTAGCATTGATACCTTTTGGTGATGCCTGGACACATTTTGTGTGGCTTCAAGATCCAAAATAAACCACTCCAAAATCACCTTCAGAGCTATTATCAGACTTTTACACTGATTCCTGGTTGACTAGGGTTGTTGAATCCCTAGGGGACAAATCTTTTGCTTATTAGGTATTCCAATGGGATTTGGCATTTCCATGGACCAATGATGGAATTGGGTCCTCTCTAAGCTCGATAACAAGTTGGCCTACTAGAAAGATATGCATATCAACCTAGCAAGGCACACTATGGTAATTAATACATGCCCTATCTCATTGACTATTTACTTTATCTCCTCTTGGAGACAGAAGGATCAAGAGATAATAAAATTGGAAAGAATTTGTAGAAACTTTCTTTGGACCAGTGACCCCAATAGAAGAGGCATCCCCAAAATTAAATGGATGACCTATATTAGCCAAAAGGATCATGGGGGTCCAGGAGTTCTTGACATTCAAGGCATGGCCAACAAGTTGGCTACTAAATGGCTTATGAAAGCCTGATGTAAAAGTGAGGCCTCTTTTTCATCTTTAGAACAAGAATGTTCTTATGCTTGTGGGTCACTCAAGTTGGAAGGACCACGGCCTTCTCACCCTTCTATTCTCCCCACTTCTAGTGTCTCCTAAAGGCTCGAGTCTAGTTGGCTCCATGTGGAAGAGTTGGAACAAGGTCAAACAATTTATGAGAATTAGTGAAGATTGGAAATGGGTGGTAGATATCTTATAGAATGATTCAATTTGGTTCCCTATCAAGGGCATCAAAGGCGTGGAGGCATGGAACCTCCAAAAAGATAAAAAGCTCTAGACCAAGGGTTTTTCGGTATTGGAAACACCTCTCGAATCAAGAAAATGGTCAATGGATTAGATTTGAGGATATCGATCCAAAAATTAGAGTGAATTTGGAAGAATGGATGCTTTTTTAGAGTAGATGCATCACTTTGCAACACTCAAAAACCTACCTTCTCATCGAATAGGACCCTCCCCACCATGAAGGTCTCAAATGGAACAACGGTAATAGCCTAAACAAAATTCCTAGAATCAAGGAGAATTTGGACTATCACATCGCACTTAATAAGAAGTGGTGTCTTACTTAGATGGGCTTGCATTGGGATCTAAAGCTCATGTCTCTCTAGCACCCCCTCATCGAGATTAAAAAGTCAGTGCTTATGCGGCAAATCCTCCACCGAGGAATCTGGACCAATATAAAGGCAAACAAAATTTGTGGGGCTCCACCGTGGTGTAAAAGGTGTCATCGTAACATTGAGGATTTGGGACACATTTCCTTCTCATGCCCCAAATCTGTCTCGATCTACCGGATTCTCGAAAAAATCTTGTGGCTACAAGAACAGATCAATTTGAAGCAAGCACTTTTGGGTGATGCGATTGGTTACTCCTCAACATTGTGGAATGCTATAACAGGCGAGCTCTTTGGAAGATTTGGAGAGAGAGAGAGAGAGAGATGTGCTTCCAATTTTGGAAACCCTCCTAAAGAATGGTTTATCAAGAAGTCTCTTTACCTTCTAGGCAAAAGAATATCCAATTGTAAGAATCCACCTTTTAGACACCACATAGTGTTTATCCTTGAGAACAAAAAGATTAAAGCCAAGTGGGCCTCGCATGAAGGGGACAAAGGGGTTATCGACCTCCTTTGTAAAACCCTTTAGCTATGTATGTTCTTCCCCTACTTTGTGGGATTTGGGGGGTCCCATGGGTGCTAGTCCCATTCATCTTTATTTCTTTTTTCTCTTATTTTAATCAAAGTGCGGGAGAGGAGGCTCATGCTTAAATTCCTCTTTTGAAAAAAAAGGATTGTTGATTACTTAATCACCATTGGATTTTCTATGTGTGATGTAGATCATTCATTATATGCAAGCTAGGGTGATGATGGCATCACGATTGTGGTTATTTATGTTGATTAATTGATTCTATGTGGTGATAATAAAGAAATCATTAAAATGCTAAGAGTTAGATCAACTCCTTAGGAATTTGACATGAAAATTCTTGGTGTGCTACACTATTTCTTGGGCATTGCATTTATACATACAGAAATAGGTATATGGCTGTCGCAAAGGCAATATGCCTTGAGTATGCTTCAAAAGCATGGTATAGCTGATTGTAAGCCAATTTTGTTGTTATTAGATAGGAATATGAAGTTGGATACTACATCATGTGAAGCCTTGGAAAATGCTACTATGTACATGAAAATTGTGGGAAGTTTGATATATCTTAGAATAACAAGGCTAGATCTAAGCTACACTATTTGACATTAAGGTCAATTTATGCAGGGTCACAAGAAACCACATTTAGACACTTTGAGATGCACTCTATGATGTGTGAGTGCTACTTTGGATTATGCATTATTTTATGAAGCTGGTTGTTGAGAGCAGTATGGGCACCCAAGGACTGACTAGACAAGGAAGCCAGGGAACCCAAGGATTGACTAGACAAGGAAGCCAACGGAGAGAGTCAGAACAAGGTGAAGGAGTAAGTAGACAAAGCAGTCGACGCAAATCTGGCAGATAGGCCCTTCAATTTTTCCAATCTACATCTTTTAACAGTGATTCTTATCACTAACAATCATTGTAAATACCATTTCATATTTTTGTAGCTCCATTTTGTGCAAGCCAAGGAGTCCTTGAGCTTGAGGAGCCTTAGAAGTACCTACATATCAATTTTCGTATTTTTTAGACTCCGTTTGAGCCCTCAAATTGGCCCTGGAACCTAATTTTTAACTAGGCCGGACACTAGGTCTAGACAGGGCCAAAACCTAGTCAAAAACTATAAAAAGAGCTAGAGAGCTCATTTTTGAGGTTAGATTGTAATTGAAACGAACTTGTAAGAGCATTTTGAAAGTAATCTAAAAAGCTCCATTGATTCTCACTCTTTGTCTTGCCTGTGTGCGCGTGTGTGTGTATGTGTGTGCATGCTTGTGTGCTTCTCACTCACGCACTTGTGCCGCCACTTGCTCGAGGTCTTCATACCATCCTCACGTCTTCCCGGATTGACATTAAAGGAGGTGCTACTCATCATTGAGCTACACCAAATTTTGGCGCCGTTGCCGGGGATCGAGCTTTGAGGACGAGCGTGTGATGGTAAGACGTAGAGTTGACGCGTTGGAGTTGTAGGTATTTTCTTCACTCTCATAGATTTTCTTTTACTTTCTTCACCATCTTCATCACCATCATCATCATCACCATCTCCCACGTCCATCTCCATCATCGCGAAAATTTCAGTTTTTTGACTATATCCCCACCTCCACCTCATTTCCCTCATTTCACTTGTGAGAGAGAGCGAGTGAGCGAAATTGCATGTGCTGTTTTTGCATGTTTCTTGAGCTATCTTGCAGGTACAGGTCACATCACCATCTCCAGCCTTCCGCGCAGGTACGGAACTCGACGAAACTGTCTCGCAGTCGCCGCCTTCAGTCCATCGCGATTGACAGAAGTTTTCACTTGTTGGTAAATTTGAGTGCACCACAGTGGACTAGAGACCCTGCACACCACATTCCCACTAAAATTTTTGAGAATCTTGCAAAATTTCAGTCCATCGCGATTGACAGCCCTGTCCATCGCGATTGACAGCTCTGTCCATCGCGATTGACTGCCAGTCCATCGCGACCGACTGCCTGTCCATCGCGATTGACTCAACCCCCTGTCCATCGCGATCGACTGAAGTCTCTGTCCATCGCGACCGACTGCCTGTCCATCGCGATTGACTCAACCCCCTGTCCATCGCGATCGACTGAAGTCTCTGTCCATCGCGACCGACTGACTGTCCATCGCGATTGACTCAACCCCTTGTCCATCGCGATTGACTGAAGTCTCTGTCCATCGCGACTGACTGCCTGTCCATCGCGATTGATTGAATTGGGTGTCCATCGCGACCGACTGAACTCTCTGTCCATCGCGATTGACTGAGTGTCCATCGCGATTGACAGCCCTATCCATCGCGATTGACAGCCAATTTTAGCCAAATTTTTTAGGGTTTGTTAATTGAAAAGTTGGGCTAATTTTGGGCACAAATACTATGCTCTTGAGCACATGGGGAAGCCTTAGGAAAACAACTTGGGGAAAACCTGTTGCACAGTGATCCTGTTTGAACCCTGTCGTAACCCTAGAACCCTGAACGGTCACAACTTTTTCATACGAGATCCAATTTTTGAGCTCTAGGGCTTGTTGGAAAGCTCGTAGCATATACTACATGCCCTCAACTGTTTTTTATAAAGATAATGCATTGATTTTCAGATAGGGTATTTTGAAGTTGACCATACCCAGGGGGATCAAAGTCAGGGGTCCTTAGGATTGTTTTCTTGAAAATCACTATGAAAGTTGTGTTTGTGCTACATGAATGAAAATAATTGGTTCTGTCTTTGGAATGTAAATTTCAAAGCTAACTTTGAAACTCTTATAGAGCATCGAGAGGCGTTATAAGCAAGTGTAAGTGCGAGCTTGGGAACACATTTCCTGGGCACTCAAGGGCAACCGAGCAGGAAACAAAAGGTTGGACACTTTTAACCCCCTCTGTCAATTCATAGCTTAGGCTAAGACCGACGAGAGGTAGGAGTAAGTCAGAGCGACGATAGGCAGTTATCAAGTTAAAGACTACCTAAAAACTCAAGTTCAAGATAAAAATCTAATCTCTGTACTGTCGGTAACATAAAGGAAAGAACCTAACGTGGAACGATCAACCTAAAAGTACGAAGAACACTCAAGTATTCCGACGACGTGATATCAGACAAGAACTCAAACGTGATAAAATAACTAAAAAGAATCAAGTGACTGGTACCAATTAATCGGCAACGAGGTTGTACTCAAAAAAAAAAAAAAATTGGGCTAATCAGTTAGGCATATGAACCTTAGATCAGGACGACATTTAGCAAGGGAAAGACAAAGCCTTAGGTCTTTAGAGGCTAGTGTCAATCACACTGCAAGGTCTTGGGCCCAGCAGTTGAGCCACCACTCGTACTACCCTAGCTCTGAGACCAGTGAGTCAGAAATGTCTCAAGGCATGGACAGACCTACGGGAAGTTCAGGAGTGCCTTACCTGTACAGGGTAGAAGGCCCTTACAAAACGCAGCTGGAGTACCTTAGGACCAACCGATTAGGTGCTAGCATCTATGAGGACGGCTTAGGAAGATCTGTGGTCCAGATTAAAAACCCTGATCAATCCATTGGACTAGAGCACCCAGCTGTCAAGTTTGAAAATGGTGCATACCTGGACAAAGAAGGAACTATATATGTAGTCACTAGTCACCCTGATAGGACCGATGACTTTGGGAATGTAATCTCAGAAGCGGACTTAGGTGACCTGGAACAAGGGAACATGGGTGCGGAACCTAGAACCCCTCGAGGTAAATCAGTTCTCACTAGGATTATCACGCCTGAATGGGTCCCCCAAGACAACAAGAGCATAGAGTTTCTCCTCAATCGAGAAACTGATGAAGCCTTTTGGAGGTATAAGTCTAATCAGCCGACAGACATAGGAAATATCATGATCTATGAGTTTAAGGATCCGGATAGCCCAGGAAGAGTGACCTACTTAGATCATGCTTCAGAACGGATCTTTGTGGTGACAGAAAATGATAGGCATGCTTACACTTGGAAGGGTGAATTTATTTTCCCTCAACCAAGATCAAATGTATCCTATGGTCACCCTGGGGCTGGAACTTCCCAAGCTCATGGTACGCAAAGAGACAGAAGTAGAGATAGACCAGAAGTAAGTTTTGCTAACCCAGTGGGCAGAGAAAGAACGAGAACAGAGACGAATAGGGTAGAACCTGAGATGCATAGAGCCCACAGGAACCAAAGAAATGTAGATGGATTCCCTCTGCCGAGGCCTAGAGAGCACACAAGAACTTTGAGACCCACCCAACTAGTTAAGTCCATGAAGAATTACTTTGACGGCACAGGAGATCCCTATGATCATGTGGCGGAGTTCAAGCAAGTCTTGAGAGCTGAACAAGTGGAAGATCTGTTCACGCAATACAATGCCTTCGGTCTAACCCTTAGGAATACAGCACTTACATGGTTTCAACCATTAGATGAGCGTCAGTTTAGGAGCATAGACCAACTCTTAGAGGCATTCATTGTGGAGTTCTCTAAGAGCGGCATAAGACACAATACCTCCTCATTGATTCACAGTTTCAAACAGACCCCCCAAGAGACTGTCAGATTGGCCAGAAGAAGATTTAGACAATATCTTGAAAGGTGCCCTATTTCGGAGCTACCCACATCTGCTAAACAAGTAGCCTTATTCCTTGATGGATTGCTGAGTACGAAACTGAGATCCTATGTGTATCTGAAGGACCCTAGGACTATAGAAGAGTGTGTACGCATGTGCATTGACATTGAAGATAACCTAGGGGAAGAACTAGAGCTTTCCAAAATCGACAAAGATTCAGATAGTGCATCTAGTCACTCTTCCACGCAGTCCACATCAATTGAGGAACTTGCCGAAAAAGTAGCTCAGAAATTAGGTGTAACTAGCAAACAAATCCCAAGGTTTGCCCCTGTGAAAAGATGCTATACATGCGGTGGTGACCATATGGCGAATGTCTGCCCTATTATGGCTCAACCCCAAGTAAACCCTAGTAGCGAGTACTGCACCATAGAACGGAGATACACCAATCACACCGCACAAGATTGCCCATACAACAAGCAGGCAGTTAGGCAACCCTATCCGCAGCCCTACCAACAAGGCCGATACCAGAACCAAAATCCACCACCACAATATGCTAGACCCCAACAAACCTACCAACCACAATATCAGGCCCAACAGAGACCCCAACCGGTGCTAGCTCAACAGCCTCCAAACCCCGCTAATGTGATTCCAGTAAAGTATGCTGTGGCAGAAGAAAACCTGAACAGGGCCATAGTACCAGTAACCCCATTGATCTCAGAAAGTGACCCGAGTGACCATAGCTTTGATTCTACACATGTCGATAGTCCCCAGGCTTACTACATGCAGTCTCCAGAACATGGTGATTCCTACTATAGTGAAGAACCAAGTGAACCTAGTTGGGAGTCGGATTACACGAACGTCATGTATGCAAACCCCAACCCTAGGCCTCAACCTAGGCAGGTACGACCACCCTTTCCTAGAGGACCATGCTACCGATGTCAGGGGGATCACTTCATTCGTGATTGTCCCTTACCTCCACCTACACAAAATCAGTCCGTGACGATCCAAGGCTTTTGCCAAGATTGTGGAAAAGAGCATCTCTTACGAGATTGCCCAAAGAACCCCAATAATATGCCAAAAATCACTCCTATCAATGTGATTGGGTTGGTTGTGGATGCCTCAGGAAGTGTCACTTCCACTGCACCAGCGCAGGTGGTTACTAGAGCTCAGGCATTGCAGCAAAACCAAGAGGCAAGCCAGGAAAAGGGCCCAGAGGCTAGTGAAACCGAGAGCGTGACAAAGAAAAGGACTAGAGCGTGGAAAGATAGTCGAGAAAGAATGAAAAGACAATGGGCTAAAAAGATGAGTGAGCTTGAGGAAAGCATAAGAGAAACCAAAGCGAGGATAACTGAACTCACAGCTCCAACTCCCTCTCACATTACCCCGCCTCCACCACTCCCACCTCCATCCAACCCACCACTTTCCCCACCGCCTCATCAAATTCCACCACCCCCTAGAGTAGGATCAGTCCTAGCTGATCCCACTCCCGAAGACCTTAATATGATGCTGAAAGCTTATTAGGCCAGGATCCAAGAAGGGCCAACCATAACCGATCATGAAAAGTGCTACCCTAGAGCCGAGCTAGAGCTAGAACGAACTAAGATTTGTGCCAAAATGGTGGAATTGGCTCAGACCATGTTTGAGGCCAGCCGCCTATTTAACATTTCTAGTTCAGCTAAGACGCAGTTACACTTTGATGGACTGCTGGAAAGAATAGAGAAGTTAATTGCACAATCAGAGAAGGAACCTGCCCCTCAAAAAAAGGAAAGGGCAAGAGAACGGATAAGCCAGCGTCTTCAGGAAGCCCATGTGCCTCCTCAAGAAGCTTATCTTCCCCCCCAAAAGTCACATGAGCCTCCCCCGAAAGCTTATGTACCTCCACAGGTGACCCACATTACTTCTCAGGAAGCGTTTGAGCCTGCTCGGAAGAGTAATAGACTAAATAATCCTCTCCAAGAAGCTTGTGCTCCAGCCGTCTGTGGGAACGAGGAGAGAGCCAACGATAGAATAAGCCCTCCTTCCCAGGTTGCTTATGTGCCTAATTCTACGGAGCCAGACACTTCTTCTTCTATGAATCGGTTTGCACCAGACTTCCTACGAGAGATTCAAGAAGATAAATGGGATAACGAAAGTGAGGTCGCCCCTCCATTTGAACTAGTGGACGATGCACACGACCAATTCCCACAAGACATCCCATCCATTTACGGGGAACATGAGAGTACTCAGTCTCATGAGAGATTGGACTTTGAGTCTAATTCCATACAGGAGCTACCCCACTTCACAGGCCCATGGGAAGCAAAGTCCACATGTATGAGAGCACCCACAGTCATGGTAAGGAACGACGACTCAGACATACCAAGGAACACGGAGGTAGTAACGAACACCAAGGCGCAACGCGATTGCACTTTGGAAGAACTGCCTGAGGATAGACTAAACGCGCGGAAATGTGCAGCCAGTCGAGTAACTGAAGTTGCAAAACCTCATTCCGGGGTAGGATCCCATAGGACAGTGCCAGAAATTCCCTTGGACAAGATAGGAGATATGTGTGAAGGTGAAGAAGGGAACACCTATCTTCCCATTACCTACCAGGACTACACCACTAAGGCAATTTTGGACTCAGGTGCAGGAGTTGCAATTGCCACTACATCCCTATGGAAGCGTTGGGGCAAGCCAGCACTCAGGCCAACAAGAATGAAATTGCAGATGGCCGATGGTCATATTGAGAGACCCTTAGGATTGCTAGAAGGAATAACTCTCACCACTTGTGGTGTTGAGTTTGAGCATAGTTTTGCTATATGTGACTTCAGCAAAAATCATGCCTATGAGATGATTTTGGGAAGACCATTTATGCGACAGTTGCAAGTGGTCCAGGATTGGGGAACCAATTCTTTGTACCTGCAGCACTTAGGTGTTACGACCAAAGTCAATCTCAAAGATTACTCTCATAGGGATGTACCTCCTATCCAGTGGAATCCCATCCATAGAGCCAAAGATGATACAGAATCGGTGCATTCCATAGAATCTGGATCCTCATGGATGCATGAAGACACCCACTTATGGATGTGCAAGGTAGCAGTAGAGGAAGAGAAGAGAGAAAAGGCCAGAGAAATAGGTGCGAACGAAACCCATAGACCCATTCAAGACCCAGCCTATGCACCTGTAGTTTTTCTAGACGAGGAATTCGAACCCCATGGCTGGGCAGAAATTTTAGCAACCATGGACGTAGCCATCAACGAAGAACAATGGACACCTCACTGTGATGAGGATGGCTATGACATTTCAGTCTTCTCCATAGAGCCAATCATGGGAGAGGCAGTTTTAGAAGAATGCGAACCTAGCCCTGATGCATTTGAGGATGCAAGTGACTCCGATCTAGAGTCAATCATTATGGACCCACCATTTGCATCAGATGAAGAATACTTCCATGAAGTAGAATTTCAACCCCAGAGGCATGGAGAGGTTACAAATGATGTAAGATTAGCAACGCATATGACCCCTAAGGAAGAAGGAAAGAAACGGAAGAAGAAAGAAGTCTCACCAGAGGAGGAAGAATCTTTGTTTGAGGTCCCAGAAAATTTTAAGAAGTACGAGATAGATGACAGGAGAGTCATGATAAGAATGCCTAAACGAGAGGCACAATCAGGAGAGGCCTATGATAACAAAGAAACCACCAAGAAAATAGTAGTGGCCATAGAAGAAGGAGAGGAGAGATGCACGTATATAGGCCATGACCTGACAGAAGAAGAAGAGCACGAATTGATTGCCTTGCTAAGAGAATACAGAGATGTATTCGCTTGGAGTTACAAGGATTTGAAAGGGGTTGACCCGGACATATGCTCGCACACCATCCCCATGCCTTCAGACGCCAAACCCTCTAAGCAAAAGCCTTATACATATAATGATAATTACGCTGCTAAGATCAAGGAAGAGATAGATAGATTGGTCGAAGCTGGATTTATCTATGAAATTGAGCACACTGAATGGGTATCCCCCATCGTAGTGGTGCCCAAGAAGAATGGCAAGCTGCGTGTGTGCATTAACTTGAAAAAGGTTAATGCCGCCACAATTCGAGATAACTATCCGCTTCCCATCACAGAGCATCTCTTAGAAAGAGTGGCAGGCAAGGAAGTGTACAGCTTCCTTGATGGATTTTCTGGCTACAATCAAGTAGCCATAGCTCCAGAGGATCAGCATAAGACAGCCTTTGCCACAGAATGGGGCATTTTTGCTTTTAGAGTAATGCCATTTGGGCTTACCAACGCACCAGCTACCTTCCAGAGGCTGATGTGCCATGTGTTTAAGGAGTTCCTAAGGAAGAGTTTAGAAGTCTATGTTGATGATCTTTGTGCTCATTCCAACATTAGACAAACCCATATCCCTGAACTCTGACAAATCTTTGACAAATGTAGAGAATATCAAGTCTGCCTGAACCCAGAAAAGTGCGTTTTTATGGTCAGGCAAGGTAAGATTCTAGGACACATAGTGTCAAAGAATGGCATATCTACCGACGAAGAAAAAGTGAGAGCCATAGCAGAGCTACCTAGGCCAATGAATGTCAAGGAAGTACAAGCTTTCATGGGGCATTGTGGTTATTATCGACGATTTATACACATGTATGCTGTCATTGCAAAGCCCATGTACGGACTTCTGACAAACTTTGAGTGGACGGATGAATGTGAGAATTCCTTCCAAGAGCTTAAACGAAGATTATGTTCAGCACCAATCTTGACCACACCAGATTGGAATAAGCCATTCCATGTTCATGTGGATGCATCCAATTATGCTATTGGATGTGTGCTTGCACAACCTACTGGTGAAGGTAATATGGATCTTCCAATTGCCTATGCTAGTAGACAATTGAATGCGGCCGAACGAAATTATACCACTACTGAACGAGAAGGATTAGGCATGGTATATGCAGTTAAGAAATTTAGACATTATTTGCTTGCAAATAAGTTTAAATTTTTTACTGATCATCAGGCATTGTTATATCTTGTAAACAAGCCATGCAATACAGGAAGATTAGTGAGATGGTTTCTCTTGCTAATGGAATATGACTTTGAGGTTGTGGTAAGAAAAGGTAGGACTCACTTGAGAGCAGATCATCTCTCTAGGCTCACATCGGGAGAAGCCCCACAAGGAGTGTCAGATGACCTTCCTGATGCTTACTTGTTTAATTTGGAAGTGGTGCCACAGTGGGCTAAGCCATTGGTACCAGTTTTGACATACGGGCCTAACCATCCAGTGGTAAACACACAGAATAGAGAGGTTGTAAAAGCCCAAAAGTACCACATCATGGCAGGAAGTATGTACAAGCACACAGATCAAGGGATCTTGGCTTGTTGTGTAGAAGAGGATGAGTACGCTAAGTGGTTGCAACTAGCACATGTAGGTGCACTAGAGCAACACCATTCAAAGCAACGAACTTTACAGACTCTAAAGAGATTCGGAGTGCATTGGCCAACTATGGAAGCGGATGTCCAAAAGTTGTGCAAGGAATGCCCAATCTGTTGCACTAAACCACCGGTGGAACATGCCACTCTCTATCAAGTATCCATTGCGCCAGATTGGAGCGAACCACTAGTATCATTCCTGAGGACAAACACGTTCCCTCCAGACATGACTCTGGCTAGGAAAAGGAGTTTAGAACAAGAAGCTTTGGATTACTCACTCATTGGTGATAATCTATATAAGCGTGGTAAGGATGGTTACCTGAGACTGTGTGTCCATGAAAGTGAGTATCTTAAGATCTTAGAAACTGCTCACCAAGGTGTAGCAGGAGGACACTTTGGACCGGATCGGGTGATCAAGGCAATCCTATTTGCGGGCTTTTGGTGGCCTACCCTTCACATGGATGCACATACCTATGTGAAACGGTGTGATGTCTGTCAGAGGACTCAGTATCCCATACGCAAAGATGAGATGCCACTGAAACCTATGATGGGTGGACGTGCATTCTCTAAGTGGGGAATAGACTTCGTAGGTCCTATTAATCCCCCAGCTAAGGGTTCTCATGCGGAATACATCATTGTTGCGACAGATTATCTCACCAAGTGGGTAGAGGTAAAGGCTACGACAAAGAACGATGCTCAAACAACTGCCAAATTCTTGTTTGAGAATGTATTCACGAGATACGGACTACCTATAGAGCTTGTAAGTGATAGAGGCACTCATTTCTTGAACGAAGTGATTGAAAATCTACTCCAAGAATTCTTGGTAATACACAAGAAGTCTGCCCCTTATCACCCTCAAGCTAATGGACAAGCTGAGAGCACTAATAAGATTTTATGCAATGTACTGACGAAACTAGTGAACACTAAACGCTCTGATTGGGACAAACAGCTACACCATGCTGTTTGGGCATACCGAGTTGCCTACAAAACGGTACTCCAAGCCACCCCCTTTCAGATGGTATTCGGCCAAAATGCTGTGCTACCCTTGGATTTCCTGATTCCTACGTTGAAAGTAGCACGAGAGCACGAATGGACAGGCCATGAACTCTCCTCTAGGATTTTTGACCTTGAACGATTAGGAGAAACACGACTGAGAGCCGCTGCAGGAATATATGCAGCCAAGAAGAGACAGAAGGCATACTTTGATGCCCACGTAAAGGATAAGGGTTTGAAAGCAGGAGATCTAGTTTTAGTCTATACACTGAAACAACACGCAAGGAAGCTAGAAAAGAGAGGCTACGGACCAATGATCATCAATAGGATCTCCACGAGTGGAGCAGTACAATTAGCCATGTTAGATGGTGATGTTCTCCCTAACTATATCAGCGGTTGCAGAGTCAAGTTGTATCAAGAACCCCTCACAGAGGAAATGCTCAGCCGACTCAACACTGCTAAGAAACGCAAAGAGGAAGAGAAGCGAATTAGAGAAGAAGCTCAAGCAGAAGCTTTAGAACGCATCAGAAGGATGAAATTACGAAGGCAAGGTAGAGAGCAGCCTAGGACAAATGACTATGCAGATCAAGGATATCATATGGCAATGTGTGAAGTCGCCGGAACCAGCTCACCTAGGATAACTGATCGACGTCCTTTCGTAACCCTAGATATAGGACAAGGAAAAAGTGCAAGGACTGTAAGAGCCTTGATTGACTCAGGTGCAGCCACTAGTGCTGTTAGAGTGTCTTGCTGTCAAGAGTTACAGTTAACTGTCAATCCTGTGGAAGCATATCTCATAGGATTGGGAGGCGTGGAAACCCCTTGCATGGGCGAGGTGGAACTTCCCCTCTACATTCATGATGAGGCAATGACAGTTAAAGTACTAGTGTGTCAAGATGAGGATCTTACTGAACCTCTTGTCTTGGGTCAAGATTGGATCTATGACCAAGCAGTCAATTTAAACCTAAGAAGTGGACTTCTCCAGGTTTGGATCAATCATAGTCGAGTTACAATAGAATTAGACAATGGAGCACTCAAGGAACTAGGAAAGGCACAGACTCCTGGTCCTTCCAGGGGTACACATGAAGATGACCATGCTGTTCTTGTTCAAAACCCTGTGTTGCAGAGGAACGATATTTGCAAAAAAGGAGTCAGGGATGCAACGGAACTCCCTTCTTTTCCAAAGGCCAGAAGGAGGCAACAACCAAAGGTGGAGCAAAGGCAGAAGAAGCAGAGTACTACCTATGCCGGACATCAAAAGAACCTGCGCAGCAGAATGTCTCAACAAGTGAACCAAGTGTGGGTGCGAAAAGGCGAACACCCGGTTGCACCCACGCCAACCGCACGGGCAAAGCCTCTTATTAGTAACCAACAACACGTCACTAATAAGAAGTCTTTCGGAAATCCTTCTGCTAACGTGAAATCTATTTGGGTGCCCAAAAGGTCGATGAAGGCTAGCCCACAATCAAGACAAATTTGGGTGCCTAAGGCTTGTTTGCGGGCTCAGATAGCTACACCAAGAACACACCCTACACAGCATGATCCATTCACTCGCACAGCCTACATCCACTCATTTTCAACACCAAGGCACATGAACACGAACAGAATCAGTTGTAAATGGGCCCCTAAAAGGCCTCAGGTTAAAGCTGACACACCTATAAAGCTCTCGAGAATCTCTACGGAACCACGAGTAAAACCCGTCCACTGCATTTGGCAGCCCAAGACTTGTAACAAACCCCCTGACCCTATTGTAAATCCATGACCACCTACTAACCGCTTCACATCATTTCGCTTAGCTCTTAGGTCTACCTAACTCCTAACTACACACACCAGCACCGAGCACTCATTAACTCCTAACCACTCCAGAACTTTAAGTTAATATTGTAACAAGGGACACCATGTCATTTTTGTGTCCATTGCAATGTTAACGTTTATTCATATATTCTCACAGAATCAGCTGCGACATTTTCAACATGGCGGAGGCCGCAGGAACTAGCTCTCACACAGAAACAAACCCGCAAGTGGTGGACTTGGACAGTTTACCCGTTTTGCCTGAGACAGTTGAAAGACCAGAAGAGTTGCAGGCCGTCAAAATCATACCTATTGCGGACCCTCCGCGTGGCCACACCATGCCCGTGGGAAAGACTTCACATTGGTTTACCAAGGTAGCAGGACCTTTGGGGGAAGGAACGTATCTATGGGAATCAGAGTTGGACTACAATGGAAAGCAAGGCAGATACCATTTCTTTACAAGAGAATTTGAGAAGTTGCAAAATGCGGAAGGTCTACGTCCGATATGGGAAAAAGCCGGATTGAGTGCCTATTTCAGTGCCCGACTCCCAAAACCTGACTTCATGCGATGCTACTATCTCATCAACACCTTGACTCCAAATCCGAACCCAAAAGGTGCAAGCTCATTTGTGATTCCATCTCTGACAAAGGGGAATGAGCTCAAGAGGTTTAGGCTATCAAACAATTTGGTGAGAGAAGCTCTGGATATGCGCGGCATGCATATTCCTACAGAGAAGGAAACCCTAGTACCGGACTACATGAAGAATCGAAGTCTCACCAAACTCAAAGACATGGTATCCATGACGCCTAATATTGCAATACACCTTCGCATGTGCATGCAACACTTTGCTTTCCCGGCGCAGGATAGATTCACCATGCCGCACAAAAAGATTTGGTTTAGCCTGTATCTGGCAGAGACACAGAGCCTCACCATCAACCTACCCCACTGGATAATTGATCAGATACACTTAGCTCACAAACGCTGGCCGCGGAAACAGGTTTATATGGTTGTTGTGCTCTGACAAGAATCATCTATAGGTGTTTGGCTTATGACATCCCAATCCAACGAGCCCTGATGTGGAATCGGGTAGAGCAGTTTCGAGGCAGGACATCCACTGGACCCCCTTCTAAGAAGATGAGAGGCACGGTCCAAGTCCCATGTGCTCAGCCACGTGGAGCCACCCTAACACCAGAAGTCACCCCGCCACCCTGAAGAGTCCGACCATTCACACTCCGACTTCCAAGACGCAGCACCGATGGTTCCACTTTGATATTTCCTCCCATCCCAACGGATCTCGAATTTCCTAGTGGTGCAGCTTTGGAAGAACTCACTAATGGAGACTTCAAACAACTATTACAAGATGTAGAGCTGGAGACAGAAGAGGCACAACAAGCGGAAAATGTACAAACGCAGGCCACAACCTCCCAAGCACCTGTCACACCTGTTGAAGTGGAGGAAGAAGATGACGGAGATGAAGAACAGGAGGATGAGGAGGAGGAGTATGATCAAGAGCAACAAGAGGAGCAACAAGAAGTGCCAGAACTTGTAGGTGCACCTGCATATACAGCTCAACTACGAAGGCTATACGACACTATCAAAGCAGTACAAGAAAGGCATCAGCTCTCTCTGGTATCAGGTCAAGCTTTGATGCAAGAAATGCTATCAGATGAAGGAGTGGACCAACATTTCATTGACACCCTCAAATTAGTGTCAGACTCCTTAGGAGTTCCAGAGGCTGTCCACACCGCAGTCCGCCAGTCCGTAAGGTATGACAAACGCAGAGTGGACACGTTACCACGAGCAGGTAAGACTATCAGGATCCCCGTCACAGAACCAGAAGTACCTATTGAGACCACAGCCACTCCCACAACCACCATTGACCTCTCCGCTGAAACCTTTGTTCAGACATCACCCATCTCACCCCAGCGTCCTCCATCACCACCTTCTCCACCCCCACCACCACCCCCCACCTTGGCAGAAACGACAGTCATCACCTCTACCTTCACTTATAACCCATCCTCATTCACATCACTCTCTTTTCGAGAACTCACTTCACAAGACACCCTCTTCTCCTTCGTCACCAATCCCTTGTACACTTCGACCCATCTATACTCTGAACCCATGACTGGCCACCCCATAATTACAAGTGTAGTTGGAAACCCAGCACCCACAGAAGGCACCCTGTGTTTCCCGACCTATCCCCCAATACGAGTACCTCCATTCCATGACCCTCACTTCCCAGCTGGCTCCTACACCTCTTTCAACCGGACCTCATCACCCCAATACCCGTCCTTTGTGGAGCAGTTCTTCCGCTCTCCAATGTTTCAAAGGCACCTTCCTCCGATGTTCGCAACGACATCAATTTACACGAACACCACACTCACCTCACCTACCATACCCAACTACATGGTAGCCCCTATACACACCACTCTGTCTGACCCGATGGACATTTCACCCACCACAGCACCTCTCCCCACAATTCCACCCTCTCCCCCTCCACTACCCCCCACCTCACCACTCACATCATTGGCACACACAGCATTCACTACCCCCCTACCCAATCCCTCCTCCCCTGCATTTCAAACTTTTCCCCTTGCATCTCATAATGTAAATAGCACGTTCAACACATTACTGGAGTGTGCACATCAGCTACAACAAGACTACCATCAATTGGAAGAACGCAATGCTGCCTTCCAGGCAGAATCTCAACGTCTCCAAGCTAGAGTCACCACTCTTGAAGCTGACTACCTGACGCTCCTAGACGAGCATACCACACTACAGCAGGCTCACTCCGAATTGGAAGCAAAGACATCAACTGTAGATGACCAAGCAGTCAAGGAACTAGAAACAGTGCTTCAAGCGCAAATGATATCTAACGCCACACTCAGACGCAACATTGGGCTATTAAGGAAGCATATGGCCGCAGCACTAGAAGAGAACAAACGACTTCAACAACAAAATCAAGACAACTTTGAAGCGGCGATGGAAGGAACCGTAGGAGCAACCATTAGCCCTACCAGATATAGAGCAGTTCCATCAGAAGACATCCGCATTTTACTTGAGGAGCATGCAAATTTCCTGGAGTCATATGAAAAACTAGAGACTGAATGTGCCGATCTAAAGAAACAGTTAGCCAGTGTACCCACTGCTCAACAGGAGCCGGTAATCTTGCAACAATCTACAGAAGAAATGGAGACCCTTCGGAAACAGGTGGCCGAACTCCAAGCACGCCTCCTACCATATGAACGACCACCCCGTCGAGGACAGCTACGAAGAGCCCTACGAGCCTATGCCGACGCCGGGTGGTCGAACTACAGAAGAAGGACAAGACACGTTAGAAATTCAAGTTCCAGATTGGGTCAAAAGGGTCGAGAAAGTGGGTAAGACACATGATGATCGTGTGGCCGTGCAAATGCAATCTCTCACGAATCTGGAAGAAACGGTCCTTCGGTCTTCCTACTTTCAACAATTATCCCATCAATGGTTAATCACAACATCAGAATCGCAATACATGCCTTATTTTGTCTTACTACATGATTATAATGCAGAAGTCAAAAGACATACAGGGAAGGAGCCCACATTCGCTACTCAATTTGAGATAGGAGATTTACCGACCGATGCACGTGCTGGCTCGATTTTCCAACCTAATTGGCGTGCACGTTTACTCACCGATTACCCAGAGATGATGAGTACCTGGGCTACCATGCCACTCTATATCAAGTATAATCCATGCTATTGTCCAGTGGTACGTCGCAGATCCTGGCAAGCATTTGCAATCAAGGTACGCAACAATAAAGAGTGCTCGGCCTGGGTTAACTATCCGTATTTTGCTCCACCTCGAGGACCTCCAACCGTAGCCTACATGATATCAACAATTCGACACTGGTCCACACGTCTCAATAATGTACCCGACATCGCGGCAAAAATGTGTATGAAGATCTTTGAGCTCATGACCATTGTCTTCAAAACCTTTCGGAATGTCCAAGCTCCATACATCTCCGCCCCTGGATTCGCTCAAGGCAACAAGGATTTAGTCTACGACATGAGCCAAACCCCCTCGGTCACTGTCATCTTTGCTTGGCATGCACGAATCAAGTACTTGCCCGCATGCTTCAAGCAAACATTTGAGGAAATGTTCTCTACGGGCTTCTGGGAATACAATTCCGAAATTTTCATTCCCAGACCCACACACTTGCTACATCTATTCGCAGTAGAACAAGCGATCCATGCAGATCAATTACGTCTGCCACATCCGGACATTCCAGGACCAATCAATTGGGATCGTATGATGACAGATTTGGCCAGAGGGCTACGCTTACAAGAACATCAGCTTGCCACTCAGGTTGTGGAATATTACATCCAACACTCCCAGCAACAAGGGTCTGTCAGGGACGACAGACGCGAGAGAGGGGGGGGTGTTGAGAGCAGTATGGGCACCCAAGGACTGACTAGACAAGGAAGCCAGGGAACCCAAGGATTGACTAGACAAGGAAGCCAACGGAGAGAGTCAGAACAAGGTGAAGGAGTAAGTAGACAAAGCAGTCGACGCAAATCTGGCAGATAGGCCCTTCAATTTTTCCAATCTACATCTTTTAACAGTGATTCTTATCACTAACAATCATTGTAAATACCATTTCATATTTTTGTAGCTCCATTTTGTGCAAGCCAAGGAGTCCTTGAGCTTGAGGAGCCTTAGAAGTACCTACATATCAATTTTCGTATTTTTTAGACTCCGTTTGAGCCCTCAAATTGGCCTTGGAACCTAATTTTTAACTAGGCCGGACACTAGGTCTAGACAGGGCCAAAACCTAGTCAAAAACTATAAAAAGAGCTAGAGAGCTCATTTTTGAGGTTAGATTGTAATTGAAACGAACTTGTAAGAGCATTTTGAAAGTAATCTAAAAAGCTCCATTGATTCTCACTCTTTGTCTTGCCTGTGTGCGCGTGTGTGTGTATGTGTGTGCATGCTTGTGTGCTTCTCACTCACGCACTTGTGCCGCCACTTGCTCGAGGTCTTCATACCATCCTCACGTCTTCCCGGATTGACATTAAAGGAGGTGCTACTCATCATTGAGCTACACTGGTGCAGAATTGAAAGTTCATGGATATAT
The DNA here is from genome assembly GCA_020310875.1 of Ceratopteris richardii. Lineage (NCBI taxonomy): Eukaryota > Viridiplantae > Streptophyta > Polypodiopsida > Polypodiales > Pteridaceae > Ceratopteris > Ceratopteris richardii. Next base: position 47,472,910 of record CM035437.1, on the reverse strand, counting down.
TGATGTAGATTGGGTTGGTAGTATTCTAGATAGAAGATCTACTAGCAGCTCTCTATCCTTACTTAGGATTCCAACTATTACATGGAACACTAAGAAGCAACCAACTGTTGTTTTGTCAAGTACAAAGGTTGAGTAGAGGTGCTACAATGAGATCATGCAAAGCATCATGGCTAGAGATGCAACTTGCACATTTAGGTGTGGAAATGCAAAATCCTATCATCATTTATTGTGATAATCTTAGTAGCATACAACTAGCATAGAACCCTATTTTTGATGCTAGAACAAATCATATCTAGGTATATTACCATTTCATCAGGGAAAAGGTGTTAGCAAGTGATATTAATGTTGTTTATGTGAGGACAGATGAGCAAGTTGTTGATATTTTCACTAAACCACTTGGAGCAAAGAAGGTGAAGAAGTTTTGAAAGATGCTTGGATTACATGACATGACATTGAGCTTGAGGAGGAGTGTTGAGATATCAAGCTCAACATGTGATGATCGAGGATGAAATGTATCACTTTTTCATTTCTCTAACATGTATAGTGGTCACATCGGTGTATGTCAGGAATACTTTAGTGAGCTTTACCAGATTTATCTATCGAGAGTGATGTCATATTTGTGTCTTGCTAGCTCACTCATTTGAAGAAATCAAGATTTCTCTAATGTACCGTCCTTTATATATTGCACTAGTTGAATTGTTGTTTTAGGCCATTCTTGTAATAGAAGAAGAAGAAGATCATTCTTTCCATGCCTCAATTTCTAATTGCTCCTCTTTGAGTGTGAGTGTGTGTGTGAGCTCTTTTCCTTATCTCCTTTTTCTTGAAATTTGGTCATAAGCATTGAATCTTTGAGGAGTGCGAACCAGCCTTAGCAAGTCAAAACAATCTTTAGAGAGAACGATGCAGAGAAGTGAGCAATAAGCAAGAAGATACTGAAAACTTGTTGTGTATTCCTCTAAGATATTGTACAAGTTTTTTTGAGTCTTTATATAAAATCCTTGTGAAGTCCAAGACTTCTTTACATCCATCTTGAATACAAAAACATTCATGGATAGAGTTTGATGTTATCGAAATCACTTTTCCTATTATCTAGGAAAGTAGAGAAGCAAGCTAAACTACCAGGAAAGTAGAGAAGCAAGCTAAACTTGATCTTGGTAGTTGATTGATCACCAAAGTCAAAACTCGTGGAATTTGAGTTTCCCTTATTTATTTATATTTAGCAAGAATAAAGTTCTAATATCCATAAAAATGTATGGATTTTACATGTGTAAAGAAATGTCATGGAAATCATAAGTGATCATGAACTTTTACAGCAACAGAGATTCTCAAGGAATACTCTAACACTGGCTCATTTCAATTTATGTTTAGAACAAGTGCTTCTCAAGCATGGTGAAGGCTTGATGTTCTAACATAACAAAATATTAGAACTTTGAGCTCGTATAGTTTGAAATCATTCCTAAAAAATATGCAAGCTCTCCTAGTTGTCATGGGGAAAATCCATGACCTCAAAATTGAACAATAAAAGGTAAGATCCTCGAGATCTTCCTTAGCTTGGCCTTATTTTTTAGTCATTTTAGTTTCTTTGGAGACTTTGTTAATTATAGGCTTCAAAGTACAAATGCCATACCTTGACTAAAAATGAAGACTTTACCTTCTAAACATGTGTTGAATGCCATCATCATTGTTTATATCTCGAATATCAAGGAAATAATCTAAATCTTAAAGTTATTAAGCCTTTAAAATATCCCAAAATGCTTCTTTATGCCTACTATTGTCCTCATTACTCTTTATAATAATTAGGTTATCTACATAAATGCAAATAAATGACAGCTTTTTCATCTTCTTCTTTGTGAAGACAACTCATCTACATCGCTTTGAACATATCCAAGTTTGGAGAGGTTATTATTAAGTCTTTGAATCCATGCCCTTGATACTTTTTTGAGGTTGTGTAGGGATTTCTACAAGTTTCGTACATGATGTGGAGCTTTTCTCTCTTTAAAATTTCTTATGGGTGATCGATGTAGTCCATTTCATGTAGGTCACCATTAAGGAATGCATTGTTGAGACTAAACCAATAAATATTCTGATTACTTTTAGCTTCTTTAACAAACAAAATCTTAATACTTTTCATATTAGATACTAGACATTGAACTTGCTGGTTGAAATTATTGCTTTTGGCTTCAACACATTGTGGTAGTCACTTCATTCCTCCAAAAACTTAAAATGGAAATTTTATTTTCCTTAGCCTATTCATACCTTTGATACATCTTAAAATGTATGAATATTAAGGCATACGTTGTAGAGGTATTTCTTTCAATACATACCAATTTTCAAGGATGTCTATGAGGTCACTTTATTCTTTGAAACCATTAGTGATTACTCCATATTTTTGGTTTTACTTTTCTCTACTGAACTTCAGCCCCTATAATTGTTCATAACTTGTGGAACCTTCCTTGAATTGGAAGCACACCCAACTTATCTCCTCCATACGCTTAGAGATTGGTCACCCTTACACACTTTTCAATCAATTTGTTAGGATTCCTCTTCTTTCTCTTAGAAAAAATGTTAGGATCAAACTCCATCTAGATTTCTTTTTACCTTTCAGACTCATCTTTTTCCTATAAATTTTGTAACCTTTGTCTTTATCACTAAACCTAGGGTATTATTTACATCTAGAGTTGTAACCACATTTTCATTGCTTGTTTCCAATATTTGTAATTTCTTCACATTTAGTATATTTTTTGAAGTAATAATATTTTTTAAAATTGAAAGAATCATACATTCCTTTGAATATAGTAATTTCTTCTACGATACATTTTCACCCATCAAATAGGTGGGTTCAACTGCCTTATTCTTTATTTTACTACATGGAATTGTTGATTTTTCAACTGGTTCATCTCACCACTACATCCTTTCAATTTGATCCACAATCTCCTAGTTTTCTAGTTTATACTTGCATTTATTATTTCACTTCGTTTACCCATCAAGCAAGGTGTGATTCTAAGTTTTCCATGCCATAATGGAATGTAGTGTGCCTCATATAAAGGTCTTGAGGTCCAATGACCACTTAACTGCATACTCACTTGTTCTTGGCTATACATGTTGGAGTTTGAGGTCTACGGAAGCACATGATCAACAAAAGAAAGAAGAAGAAGCTTCGAACACAACACAAAATAATCACTGTATTACCACTAGAATGTAGAAAGATATATGACCCGTTAGGGTTATAGGCATATATACAAGCCGGGGAAAAAACCTCCTAAAGAGGGAAGAAAGTGCCCCAACATTCCTAAAGTGTTCAGTATCTCAAGACAAAAACTTTGCCAAAGTGTCTATCACAAGAAACTAACTAGCCTATCTAATTTATCATGATGCATACGTTTGCATGAGCTACCAGGATCCAAATTAGTTTGCTAAAATCTCATTTGAGAGCTATTATAGTAGTTTGCTAAGTGGGAAAGGTCTCCTCTCACGTCCTTTTAACATTTAAAAGAGTAAAAAATTTTGATGAACTAAGGTCCTAAGAAGGGTCATTGATGTCTTGTTGTATTACAAAGAGAATTCACTCAAAAACCTTTTACAATTTGTGTGGATTCATTTGCGTTATTTAACATCTTAATTTATTTGAATTGTGTAGATTTAGGTGATTCATGTGACACTTTCACTTATTGGGATGGTTCCCAATCTCATTTCAAAGGGACTACCTAATATCCTAATCATTTTTCTTGGAGTTCATAGAATAAAACGTTTTTCTTCCGATTTATTTTGTATGATTTGGTAACATTTATGATTTCTAAGATTTTTAGAGGCATAAATGACACTCTATTGAAAAGATCATATGTCAAAAGTTTTATGAAGGACTTATTAGGTTTTTTCTCTCATTGATAGTCTTATCTACCTTTTCTGCAATACATTGGGGATTATTATTGTCCATCTACAATTGGATTTAAAAAGTTTACTCTACCTCTATTGAAAACTAAATTTACAAAGTTTAAAGCCATCAAGAGATAACCACTTTGAGATCGTGTAATCTATATTTGATCTTGTTTTGTATCTTCCCCTTTGTTGGAAACTATAAAATCAATGTCCCCTCAACATGAAGGTAGAAGAATAAAGTGTTAGAATACAAATTGCGAGAGAGAAGTATAATTACGAAATAGGGCACCATGTCAAAATCATCATCCATTAAAGTTACTTACTCACTTAGTTTGTATTGACAGAAAATGGAGATAAGATTAGTCGGCTTTCCCATAAAAGCTTTAAAAATTATAATGACATTAACTTTAACATAAATTGGTATTTTCTCTCACTTGGATGATGAAGAAATAAGAAAGAAGAGACTCTTGTTACCAAGCACTCTTAACATAAATTGGTATTTTCTCTCACTTGATGATGAAGAAATATGAAAGAAGAGACTCTTGTTACCAAGCATTCTTAACAGTTTATGCAAACACTCAAGAGCATAAGATTTTCCTTTTTGAGAGTACAATGAATTGGAAATACACACTCACACATCCAACCTCGTAAGGTAGAGGAACCCATCATGAGACTCATGGACATGTCCAACCAAGACTTGAACTCAGGATTTCCTCCCACAATTTCAAGGTGTCAGCCACTAAGCTATGCGAACTCAGATTGGAGAGCATAAGATTGATCATGCTTCCACCCTAGAGATTAAATTATCTGCATGCTCTTTATTCTCTCTCTCTCTCTCTCTCTCTCTATATATATATATATATATATATATATATATATATATATATATATATATATATATATATATATATATATATATATATATATATATATATATATGTGTGTGTGTGTGTGTGTGTGTGTGTGTACATGTGTGCGTGTGGTCTTTGTTTATCTCAGTCTTTCTCATCAAAGAGCTAGTGTAAGCGTGTGTGTGTGCCCACGTGCGAGCACACATCTGTGAGTGTCTCCCTCTATCAAAAATAGTCCTTTGATCGATAATGCAGCTTCTTTTCCATCACTACACATTCGAGCATCAGATTGGCTTCTTTTTTATTGCTACCACGTACTTTTAGAGAGATGAAGCATTGTGAGAGAGAGAGAGATATCACCACAAATACAAAGTAGTGGAAAACAAACATGCATTTTCAGAAGAAATTAAATAGTTCCAAGTCTTTGTTGAAGAAGCCTGCATGCTAGCTGTGTTGTTGGATCTTTCACCTCTTGAGGCGGGGGCGAGGGTTCAATCCCCATAGTCGATAGGACATTGTGGACCTAAGGCCATTGTAAAACTATGATATTCCCATTGAAACCAATTCTCTCTTGTGTGATCTTTGGGAAGTCTATCCTTTGCTTTGTAAGATACTAGGAGTCCCATGAGTACTATGCCGATTCACTTGAACAGTTGTAATTTCAAAGTTAAAGTTGGAGAGAATAGGCTTCGACTGAACCTCCATTTAAAAACAAAAAAGAAGTCAATCAGATCTCATGAGGAAGAAAAAAGATGGGGACTTTATCCCCCTGCTTAAGAAAAGTTTTGGTGGTCATGCTGTTAGTATGAAGGAGAACTTACAAGAAGCTCTTAGTTTCTTTAGCAATGTATTCTCTATGCCTCCCAAGAGAGGGGACCCTATTTGGAGTGCAAGAGCTGCCATTGCCCTTTGTAGGAAAAAAATGTTTCCTCAGGGCTTGGTCTCCCTCCTGGATCTACCCCTCTCTAAGGGTGAGGTTAGAGAATCCATTAGTAAAACATATATACACACATACACATACACATATACTACATATATACAGGTATATACACATGCATACAGAAATATACATATTTTAGATCTAGATCTTTAAGATTAGGGTTTTAGGGTTTAGGCATACATATAATTCAATTACATTTATATTAAAAGAGAATATAGAAAAAAATAAGAAAAAAATGAATATATAAATAAATATATATATATAAAATAGGATATTTATATAGATAAATAAATATGAAAAGAGCTAGTGTTTTAAATAAATTAATTAATTATATATAATTAAATATATAAAAATAGATTTAATTTTAAGGATTTTAATTAGAGTAAACATATATACACATACACATACACACATATACTTATACACATATCTATATACACATATATATACACATACACATATATATACACATGCATACACATATATACATGTTTTAGGTCTAGGTCTTTCTGATTAGGGTTTTAGGGTTTTTACACATGCATAACATATATACACACATACACATACACATATAATACATATATACATGTATATAGACATGCATACAGAAGTATACATATTTTAGGTCTAGAGTTTTAAGATTAGGGTTTTACGGTTTAGGCATACATATAACTCAATTAAATTTATATACAGAGAAAATATAAAAAAAAAGTTAAGGAAAAAGTTGAATATATAAATAAATAAATAAATAAATAAATATATATATATATATATATATATATATATATATATATATATATATATATATATATATATATATATATATATATATATATATATATATATATATATATATATATATAATAGGATAATTATATAGATAATCAAATATAAAAAGAACTAGTGTTTTAAATAAATTAATTAAATATATATAATTCAATATATAAAAATAGTATTAATTAAGAAAAAAATCTGAATATATATATATATATATATATATATATTGTTGATATATTTAGGTAGTGATGTGTGTGAACACTCTAGGACCGCCGGGGCACTTTTTTCCCTCTTTAGGAGGTTTTTTTCCCCCGGCTTGTATATACGCCTATTGCCCTAATGGGCTACTTATCTTTGTACATTCTCTAGTAATACATTCAGTATTGTGTGTTTGTGCTCCAAGCTTCTTCTTCTTCCTTGTGTTGTTCGCGTGCTTCCGTATTCGTCTATCTCCAACAATTGGTATCAGAGCAGGTCGTCGCTTCTTCTAGGGTGCCATCGACACTCCTCCATTTGTAGTCTCAGATTCGCACGAAATTTGGTGAGCATACTCAGGGTGTTTCCGAGATCAAAACGGCTTCGCTCTGTGGTGCCGAAATCGCGATCTGAGCCCGTTTCAGCCTTCGAACGCACGATCGTAACGCTTGTGCAGGCTATTTCATCCTTTTGTGCCAAAGGTATATACCAGTTTCTGTTTGCCAGTTTAAGCATCTCGAAGTGTGCTACAGGTCTAGCAGAACTCGTCTGGGCAGTTCCGTTCAACTTTTTGAGATACAGTCAATTTTCTGCATCAAGGTACTTTAGTCACCGGCCATGGCTAAAAGCAGTGATGTATTCCGTATGTTGGCTGTTGAGGATAAGTTGGATGGTACCAACTACCCATTATGAGCTTATATGATGCGGCATGTACTGGTTGCAAAAGGCTTGTGGAACATTGTGCAGGGTGTTGAAAGACGTCCTGTTACACCTGCAACTACAGGTACTACAAATACAGGTGCTGGAGGTGCTAGAGCTGATGAAGATGGTGTCGAAGATGATATTCCACAGATCCCTATTCGTGCTGCTGTTTTTGTTGCACCTACTGCAGAGCAGATTCGTTGGGATGGCAGAGATGCCTAGGCACATGCATTGATAGCTTTGTCTGTCAAACGTGCCATTATTCCTCACATTCGCTCTTGCAGAACAGCAAAGGATGCTTGGGATACACTTACCACTTTGGACCAGGCTAGGAATGAGGCTCGTGTTGCTTACCTCCGAAAACAGTTGGAGAGTGAGCACATGAATGAAGGTGATTCTATGGACAATTTTCTTACAAAGATCAAAGACCTGAAGGAACAATTGATTTCTGCTGATGAGGTTATACCAGATAGCTCACTTGTGCAGACCGTTCTGAATGGTCTTCTTGATTCATATCAGAGTTTTGCCTCTACTCTTCGGTTGATGATGAAAGGCAATCCGAATGCCTTGTCATTTGAGGAATTAGTCTCTGTTCTGTTGCAGGAAGATCAGTCAAGGCAGAACAGGTCCATTATGCATGTTGCAGATCAAGCTTTCCTGGATAGTCAGAAGGGCAAAGGAAAATGGAGCTCTTCTACTAGTAAGCAGAAATCTGCAAATGCTGCACAATCGAAGAACCAGGATAAAGATGAGAAGAAATCAGAAAAGCAAAAATTGTTCTACAAGTACTGTAAAGGAAATGAACATATTATAAAGAACTGTCCAAAACTGGCTGCTAAAGAGGCAAAGAAGAAAGAGGCTGGAATGGTTGTTGCAGAGGCCTCTACACCAAAAACAGAGTCAGCAAATCTTGTGCAAGAAGAAGAATGGGCGTTTACTACTGTCTGCAGTTTTGACCCATCTATTCATGATCAGTGCATGTCTGCACTAGACTCAGATGTTTGGTACTTTGACAGTGGGGCGACCAAACATATTACCTCGCAGCACAGTTTCTTCTCTTCACTCGAGCCTGCCCCTACAGGGAATACTATCACATGCGCCAATAACTCCTCTTATCCTGTTATGGGAGTTGGTAAGATCATTCTGACTACTGCTGATGGTAGTTCTTTCACTTTGTCAGATGCTTTATTTGTGCCAGGGATCAAAAAGAACCTGTTATCAGTTTCTGCATTAGCCAAGATTGGCTTGGTTGTGAAATTCGTTGATGACAGGTGTACAGTCCATGATCTCTCAAATGGTGATGTGATTATTGCTTTTGGCATCTTATGTCCTGGGTTGTATAAGCTCATAGACTATGAAAGATCTGTGAATGATTCGGCATGTGCAGTTCATGATCTCAGGCTATGTCAGATGCAAAGCTTTGGCATGCACGCTTTGGTCATCTGAATTTTGCTAGTTTGCTACGCCTGCAGAAATCTGAAATGGTGTCCTCTTTGCCCAAACTTGAGGCTCCTGGAAAACATGTTTGTGAAGGCTGTATTTTGGGCAAAATGCAGCGTTCTTCCTTTCCAAAAGATGGTTCAGTTCGGGCTATGCAGAAATTGCAGCTTGTACATAGTGATGTCTATGGTCCTATGCAGACACCCTCTTTTGGAAATTACCTTTACTTCGTGACTTTCATTGATGATTTTTCCAGGCATGCATGGGTATATCCACTCAAAGCAAAGTCCGAAGTGTTCATGTGCTTCAAAAAATTTTTGGTTTTGGCTGAAAATCTGTCAGCATGTAAAATGGGCACCCTCCGTTCTGATCGAGGGGGGGAATATATGTCTTCAGAAATGCATTTTTGGCTGAACGTGGGATAAAACACCAATGTACAGTGCCGTATACACCTCAACAGAATGGAGTTGCTGAACAAAAGAACAGGTCACTCATGGAAATGGCGAGGTGCATGGTCAAAAGTCAGGCTTTACCACATAGTTTCTGGCTTGAAGCTGTCATGTGTGCAGCATATGTACTGAATAGGTGTCCCACTAAAGCGTTGCAGTCTATCACTCCATATGAGGCTTGGCATGACCGCAAGCCATCTGTTGCTCATCTGCGTGTTTTTGGTTGTTTGGCATATGCATTAGTGCCTGAACAACATCGTAGAAAATTGGATGATAAGGCAATAAAATGTATTTTTGTTGGGTACAGTTCTGAAAGTAAAGGCTATCGTCTATATCATCCACAGACTAAACGCATTCTGGTTAGCCGTGATGTTGTCTTTGTGGAAGATGCAATTCAGCCATTGCTTTCATGTACTAAGGAGACATCTGTTAGCTCCAAAGACATGTATGATACTTTGATGCCTCTTTTTACAGGTGGACAGGCTAGTGCTGGTCCTAATAAGGCAACTTATCAGCCTTTGCAGGTTTCATATGATGATGCACATCATTCCATTTCTGATGCAGATTTACATGATGCACTTGTTGATGAGAGAGCTGATATTGAGCAGGCAAAAACTATGCCAAAATGGCTGGTGCAGACTTTGCGTGACAACAAATTAGATGCACCTTTTTCATATCGTACTCGTTCAGGCTCTCATAGTGCCTCCTTTGCATCAGATTGCTATGCTATGGCTGCATCTAGTCTCTGTGATGAGAATGAGCCTGTTTCTTTTGATGAAGCACAAAATTCAGAAAATTGGATGGCTGCTATGCAATCTGAATATGATGCTATAATGAAGAATGATACATGGTCTTTATGTGACTTGCCTCCTGGCAAGAAGGCCATTGGCACTAAGTGGGTATACAAGCTGAAGCCTAAACCTGATGGTACAATTGACAGGTATAAGGCTAGGTTTGTTGCAAAGGGTTATGCACAGGAAAGAGGCATTGATTTTGATTAGACCTTTGCACCTACATGCCGTATGACTACTGTTCGGAGCATTTGTGCACTTGCAGCCCATCATGGTTGGAATGTACATTAATTGGACATTAAAACAACATTTCTGAATGGTGACTTGCATGAAGAAGTGTATGTTTTTCAGCCCCGTGGCTTTGTGCAGAAAGGGCATAAAAACCAGGTTTGCAGGTTAAAGAAGGCATTATATGGTTTAAAGCAAGCACCACGTGCTTGGTATGAGAAGATACATGCCTATCCGATTGCACATGGTTTTGAGAACAGTCCAACTGAAAGCACCTTATATGTTAAATGTGCTAATGATGTGCTTCTGATCATTGTTGTCTATGTTGATGACATGCTGCTCACTGGTCCTATTGAGACACATATTGCTGATTTTAAGGCTGATTTGCATGCCTCATTTGAGATGTCTGATTTGGGGCATTTGCATCACTATTTGGGCATTGAGTTTATGCACGTTGATGGTGGAATGGCTTTGTGTCAAACGAAATATATCGACACATTATTGCAGCGTTTTGGCCTTGAAGACTGTAAGCCTATTGCCACTCCTATGGAGACAGGTTTACGATTGAGTCTTCATGATGCTGGAGATGCATTTGATGTTGTTCTCTATCAGCAGGCTATTGGATGCTTGATTTACTTATGCATTACTCGGCCAGAGATTCAGTTTGCTGTCTCACAGATGAGCAGGTTTATGCATTGCCCAGGAGTCACGCATTGGAAAGCAGTTAAGCGCATCTTTCGCTACTTGAGTGGTACTAGGCTACTTGGGTTGTTTTATCCCAAGGGGGGATCACTATCGCCAGATTTGCATGCTTTTTCTGACTCAAATTGGGCTGGTTGCTATGACACTCGTGTGTCCACCAGTGGTTTTTGCTTCATGCTTGGTACCTCATGTATATCTTGGTTGAGCAAGAAGTAGCCTACTGTGGCCACTTCCAGTTGTGAGGCTGAGTATAGGGCAGCTTTCACAGCGACTGTTGAGTGTGTGTGGCTCACACGCCTTTTGGCTAATTTGGGTGTTGGCCAGTCTTCTGCCACCACCATCTTCACTGACAGTCAGAGCGCATTGGCAGTTGCGAGGAACCCTGTGTTCCATGCTCACACTAAGCACATTGAGGTGCATTATCACTATGTCAGGGAGAGGTTCTCTGCTGGGGAGATCAGCTTGGCATATGTGCCCATGCAGGAGAACATTGCAGACCTTTTCACAAAGGCTCTGCCTAGGGAGAAGTTTGAAGCTTTCCGCAAAGTTTTGGGCTTACTTCCTTTTGTGGAGTGATTTCCACATAGCTTGGCACTTCCTTATACATGAGTGCCAGCTCCTTATTCACCGCATCACTCCCAGGGGGGATTTGTTGATATATTTAGGTAGTGATGTGTGTGAACACTCTAGGACTGCCACGGCACTTTTTTCCCTCTTTAGGAGGTTTTTTTCCCCCGGCTTGTATATATGCCTATTGCCCTAATGGGCTACTTATCTTTGTACATTCTCTAGTAATACATTCAGTATTGTGTGTTTGTGCTCCAAGCTTCTTCTTCTTCCTTGTGTTGTTCGCGTGCTTCCGCAGACGTCTATCTCCAACATATATATATATATATATATATATATATATATATATATATATATATATATATATATATATATATATATATATATATATATATATATATATATATATATATATATATATATATATATATATATATATATATATATATATATATATATATATATATATATATATATATATATGAAAAGAACTAGTGTTTTAACTAAATTAATTAAATATATATAATTAAATATATAAAAATAGGTTTTAATTTTAAGGATTTTAATCAGAGTAACTATATATACACATACACATACACATACACACATATACTTATACACATATCTATATACTCATATATATACACATACACATATATATACACATGCATACACATATATACATGTTTTAGGTCGAGGTCTTTCTGATTAGGGTTTTAGGGATTTAACACATGCATAACATATATACACACATAGACATACACATATAATACATATATATATGTATATACACATGCATAGAGAAATATACATTTTTTAGGTCTAGATTTTTAAGGTTAGAGTTTTAGGGTTTAGGCATACATATAACTCAATTAAATTTATATAAAGAGAAAATATAAGAAAAAATCTGAATATATAAATAAATATATATATAAAATAGAATAATTATACAGATAAATAAATATAAAAAGGACTAGTGTTTAAAATAAATAAATTAAGTATATAAAAATAGGATTAATAAAGAAAAAATCTGAATATATAAATAAATATATATATAAAATAGGATAATTATATAGATAAATAAAAATAAAACGAACTAGTGTTTTAAATAAATTAATTAAATATATATAATCAAATATATAAAAATAGGTTTAATTTTAAGGATTTTAATTAGAGTAAATATATATACACATACACATACACACATATACTTATACACATATCTATATACACATATATATACACAGACACATATATATACACATGCATACACATATATGCATGTTTTAGGTCCAGGTCTTTTTGATTAGGGTTTTAGGGTTTTAACACTTGCATAACATATAAACACACATACACATACACATACACATACACATACACATACACATACACATACACATATAATACATATATACATGTATATACACATGCATACAAAAATATACATATTTTAGGGCTAGATCTTTAAGATTAGGGTTTTAAGGTTTAGGCATGCATATAATTCAATTAAATTTATATAAAGAGAGAATATAGAAAAAAACTAAGGAAAAAATCTAAATATATAAATAAATAAATATATAAAATGGGATAATTATATAGATAAATAAATATGAAAAGAACTAGTGTTTTAAATAAATTAATTAATTATATATAATTAAATATATAAAAATAGGATTTCAACTATATAAGCAATATACATATATATAATACATATAACACATATACACATATATAGGCCTTTAGTATTAGGGTTTTAGGATTAGGGTTTTAGGTTTTTTTTAGGTGTTTAAGTATTTAGGTTTTAGTATTTCAGGTTTAAGTCTTTAGGAGTATGATTTTTACGTTTAATAAAAAAATCAAATGTTCTAAAATGTCCATATTATATCAGATGGCTAGTTTGGATTCAGAGGAGAGAACGACATGTCTTTGCACTCAGTGCAAGTATCGAATTTATCAGAAATGATAGATTTGTATTGCACATGTTAGAGAGTCTCGATCCTTTGATAAAAGTGGACTAGAAAACCTACAGTACCATTCGCATGGTCCCCCAAGTGAGCAGATGGACCGAAACGACATTGCACCGGTAACCTCTCTTGGAAAAAAGATAACAAAAAAGGATTTAGATGTACAAGCAAGTACTAATAGTATAACACGGAATGAACATATGGAAGAAATGCTCGAAGCATTTTATGTGATGGACGAAGATCATGATGGTGGAGAAGATGTCGATAGTTTCATGGGCACAACATAATTTCCATGATCAGAAGTCGATGAAGAACATGAAAACATGCGAAGACTAGCTCGTTTACCACTTTACAATGGAGCAAAGATATCTATACTACGTGCGTCACTCGTGATGCTCAATTTGCAATCCATTTATGGATGGTTAGATAGTAGTGTTACTGAATTATTAGGTAAATAGATTTGAAATAAACTTTCATTGTTGTATCAAAATAAATTTATTTACTAATGCCATTCTAATTGCTTATTCAGGCTTCTTAAAGATCAATTTTTTCCAGATGGCAATGACATGCCTCCAAGATGTAGAGATGCAAAAAAACTTTTACAGTTCATTGGAAGGGATTACACTAAGATTCATGCTTGACCGAATGATTGCATCCTCTTTCGGAATGAGTCTGAGCATCTCCACGTATGTCCAAAGTGTGGAGCAAATAGATTTAGAGAAGACCTTATAGGCGAAGCGATCCTCGCAAAGGTTCTTCATCACTTTCCTATTATTCCATGAATTAAGAACATGTTTAGATGCAAATCTATAGCTAAGTTAATGTCATGACATGCAAAGAGTAGGTCTACAGATGGTGTAATGTGAGTGCCTGCTCACTCTGATGCTTGGAAGCACATAGATAGTAAGTGGCCAGAGTTTGCTAGTGAGCCTCGATCCATACGTCTAGGCCTTGCTATGGATGGAGTAAATCTAGTTGGTTTACGTAGCTCTTCATGGAGCACATGGCCTGTATGTTTGGTCAATTATAATATCCCACCATGGTTGGCCACAAAGAAAGGTCATTTATTATTAGCTCTTATTGTACCAAGTAAGTATAAGGTAAAAAACATGGATGTATATCTTGCACCACTTGTGGAAGAACTACGCATTTTATGGGATGGGATTACTATGCGTGACATGTCTCAGCCTATAAGAAGACGAGGCATGCGAGTGCAAGGCATACTTATGTGGACGATGCATGATTGGCCTGGTTATGGTGAATGTTTAGGTTTATCAATTTTGGGTTACCATGCTTGTCCCTTATGTAGACCACAACTCGAAGCATGCTATTCCAAAGCACTGCATAAAATTGTCTATGAAGGACACCATATATATTTGCCTGATGGACATGTTTTACATGAAGGACAAATTGGTCGACAAGCGCAACACCAAATGAAAGCTAGTGATTGGAAACAACTGTGGGATTCAGAAACTCTAGTTGCTGGCATGAAACGGTTGTCCATTTTTCACGAACTCCCTTATTGGAGTGAATTATTGATCAATCATTTGGTAGACCTGATGCATATTTTTAAGAATGTGGGAGAGATTCTTTGGAAGATTTTGATCGGAAAGAAAGAAAGCAAAGCACAAAGGGAGGACTTAGAAGAGCGAGGTCATATGCGAGAGTTGTGGGCGATTACTAAGTCCAACGGAATAGTATCATTACCAAGAGCTCCTTGGGTGCTTCACATGATGGAAGAGCAACAAGTGAAGAAAACAATTTCAGAGTTTCAGACATCTACTGGATGCATGAGGTGTCTAAAAACTACTTTCACATGAAATGACAATCTTCGAGGGCTCAAGTCTCATGATTGGCACAAGTTTTTACAGTTTGTGCTCCCTGTAGTCTTAAAAGATTTTCTTTCGAAGGATGTACGAAGAACCATTTATAAAATTAGTTCTTTAATATGGTGGATCTCTTCTAAAGAGATCAATAGAGATAGCATAGAGAATGCAAAACTCAATGCTATCAAGGTTGTTTGTATGGTAGAGAAATACTTTCCCACAAGTATTCTCACTATTCAACTTCATATACTGGTTCATGTGGTAGATGAAGTTGCAATAGCAAGAAGTGTCCATTGTTGATGGATGTTCTTCTTAGAGTGCTTTATGAAGACATTAAAAGGGTTTGTTCAACAGAGAGCACGTCCAGAGGGTAGCATGGCAGAGGCATGGCTTGTACAAGAGTATCTTGTATTCATAAGTGAGTTTCTACGTATGTCGGATCCAGAAATGCCTCGCTTATGGAGCGATGATGAAGATATTCATCTCGTAGGCGATGAACCACAAGGTAAAGGATTGCAAAGAAAAATGGATGCAACTTTCAGAGAGAAGGTAATGAAGTTTTGCATAGTTAACCCTGAGCCTATGCAAAAGTGGTTAGAAAAGTATGAGCTTGCCAAGGAGACAAACACAAAGGAAAGATCTCAGTTTTGAAGGAATCGTTCCACTCCATTTTTGCCTCTTCTAGAAAGTCTTCCACCTTTTCCAACGAGCAGATGGCTAGATACAGCGGTTTCACAAGCAAAGGAGCGGGTGAAGATATCTCTGAAGAAGAAGAAGAACTTGCAAATGGATGTGATTAGGAGTATACTAAATACGGTGCACTATGGTCTCATGGACGACACTTTCAGATCACACGAAACGATAAATATAGGTCTACTTTTGATAGTGGGGTGATGATGAACCTTTTGCAAAAAATTAGAGTGAGTGCAAGAGATGATAATGCTCAAGAAGGCCAGCTAGATTATTGTGGAGTAATTCAAGATATCTTGAAACTATCTTTTAGGAAGTTTGATTACTTTGTTTTTCATGTGAAATGGTTCAAAGTAGTCACCTCTGGAAGAAGCGCAATAGTGAGGTGGGATAAAAGCGGCTTGCTTCAAGTCGACTCCACAAAATTATGGACGGATGAAAGAGATACATTTGTACTTCCCGAACATTGTGAAGAAGTTGTTTTTATACTAGATTCAAAAGAACCAGAGTGCCTATCTATTTTACAAGTCAGCCCACGTAGTAGACAAATTTGTGAGAACATAGATGTAGACGAAAGTCCATCTATTGTGGACTCAGAGATTCATTTGATAGTGAAGAAGGAAGAGATCATTGTTCGAGAAGAAGAGGTCATTGAAGATGATGAAATATAGGATGAAGCAATAGATGATGATCAGGAAGAAACCTGCATAGCAAGTGATTTAGAAGTCATCTGTATAGAGATAGATATTCTCGGTGCATCAAATCTCCAAGAGGATGCTAGAATAGAGGAGTTTTGAATCAAACACTTATATGTACTAATTTTGTTTATTTTTTTTGCTAGGCTTTTTTGTACACTACCACTTCTCTATATTATCTTTTATTATTATATGCTAATTATTTGAGTTATTTTGTTATAGAACACGATGGGAGACAGTCCTTCAGTCACTCCACATTCCATGACAGAGGAGAAGTTCTTAGAGTTCATCTCTCATGTACCTCCTACGTATATGGTCGCTGCATCACAGTATTGGATCGCTCATGGTAGCACTCCCCCTGGCCTCACTCTTGGCAACCTCACTCCTACTTGTCTCAGTCCTATCGGCCTCACTCCCGTTGGACTCACTCCTACCGGTGTCACTCTTGTCGGCATCACTCCTACGGGTGGTGCAACTCCCCTCGGAGGTATGTCTCTTAGCTTTATGACTCCACAATCGAAAGAATTATATCACAGAGACGATTTATCAGGAGTTCCGACCAGCTGATGGGCAGCCTCTTGTTAGTTCAGAGTGGATTTTGCACACTGCACGTGAAGTTATGTCCCATCGATGATCCGAGGCTCGTGATGCTTTTAGAGCAGGCTTACCAAAGCCTGTATGGTTAGATGCTGAGGAGTGGGATATGATTCACAACGAGTAGCAACAGACTCCTGACCGATATCACGAATAGTGAGATGCCGCAGCCACCCGTTTAGATATGGTTGGACTGTCACATTTGGGCAGCAGGGGATATGACATGATGCGTCACGAGTTTGTAAGTACCATTTGGTTTATTGAATTTTTTTGTATTAAGCTTCTCATGTATGTTCCTCTAATGTTTTGTATATTTGTTGTTGGAGCTGGCAATGGGTCATCCTCCAACATGAACGGAGGAGGCTTATGGATATCATCATGGATTGACTGCACTATTAGAGGACTTGGAGGGACATGGTGCAGTCATTTTATGGGAGCATTTCCGATGAGGTGATGAATTTATAAACTTGGTTTTTACTTGTTGTTTGTAAATTTCATGTGAATCTATCTCATTTCATTAATGTTCTTTGTTGCAGGACTGTTGATATGGAACGTTCTTTGCATGTATATGGTAGTGGCACACCAAAATTTTGTATTTGATTTTTATATGGCAATGCAATGCTTTGCCACATTTTGTAAAAGCGTCATATATGATTGTGGTTTGCCACACTCTTGTACATGCTTCATTTATGAAATATAT
>CM035437.1:47447423-47449923 GCA_020310875.1 Ceratopteris richardii | reverse complement strand
ACATACACATACACATACACATACACTTACACATACACATACACTTACACATACAGATAAACATATGCATACACATACACATACACATACACTTCCACATATAGATAAACATATGCATACACATACACATACACATACACATAGACATACACACATGCATATGCATAAAACATGTCTACATGCACATATATACACACATAGATACACACATATACATGCATATAGACACACTTACACAAATATAGATATATACCTACATGTGCATGCATACATTTTATACCCACACTACTACATGCACATACATACATATATTCACATAAACACACATATTATATGAATGAATATTATAATTAAAGTAATAAATCACATGTAAAATATAAATAGTAATAAAAATCATTAAAATATGACTTTTCATTAATGAGTACCATAGAAAAAATTCAACACATAACTCGAATGAGAAAATGTATAGATATAAAAAAAAAAAAAAATATATATATATATATATATATATATATATATATATATATATATATCAATGTAAAATATATATCCAATGTAAGATATCAAGCATCTTGATTATGATCATCCACATCATCATGTAACTCCTCATCATCATGATTAGCTTCATGATCATCTCATGATCATCTTCATCATCATGATCATCTGCATGATTTGATGTATCTCTAGTGGCATCATGTTTGTCTCTCCACCTCATCCATATCTGCCTCTCTATAATACTCTTGTATAACATATAATAAACATACATAAATAAAACATGTAAAACATAAATAAAAATAAAATAATTATATGAACTTTAATAATACGCACAAAAACATTTGGATGATCTCGCATGTACTCACTGAGATGTTGATATCCACAATGTGTAATGAAATTAGTTTCCTTTTTGATAGGATATCAACCATAATCCTTTTACAACATTGAAACAAATAAAAACATTAATGATTAGTGTTTTAACTAAAATAAAAAATAAAGTTTGAATATTACATACACTTACAAAGGTAGATACCAAACCATGATGGCCCATTTGGCCTAATTGCAATGTATGACCTGAATCAACTCTCTTCTTTGCAGTAACCTATGTTTATTTGATGAAACAAAAATACATAGATTAAATGTAAAATATTTATAAAACATATCAGAATTATAAGTCACAGTAATATAAATTACTAACTTATATACCTTCTAATTCCTAAAGATGTCGCTATCTATGAAAAAATGCCATGTCTCAAGTGGTATGTTAGATCTTCTCTTTTTTTTTTCCTACCATACAATATTTTACACATTGCTCTAGCGTTCTAGGTTCCTTCAAGTATACGTAGGAGCGTAGTTTAGAGCTCAACAGACCATCTAGAAACAATGACACTTGCTTGGCCTATGAGGGTAACTCTTGCATCAGACATCTTTCAACATATTGTCTAAACCTACGTCATGCCAGTCTATTTCTTGAGGGGTCTGTTTGAAGCTATGAATCAAAGAAGACGTATCATGTCTGATTCCACTTTTAGAGAATCCCGTGATGAATGACTCTAAAAAGTGATGGATGTCTCTAAATTGCCTTTGTTGCAATGGTTGAAACCAAGTTAAAGCGGTATTCTTTAACATTAGTTCAAACGCATTGTATTGCGTGAACATATCTTCTACTTGCTCTGCTTGTAGCACTTGCTTAAATTCTGCAACATGATCATAGGGGTCTCTTGTCCCATCAAAGTAGTTTTTCATGGATTTTACTAACTGAGTGGGTCTTAATATTCTTGCATGTTCGCGTGGTCTAGGTAGAGGAAAATCATCTCTACCACCTAGTATTCTAGGTCCTCTTTGTCTATACACTCTGTCTGTGTCTATGGTGGTTCTATCTCTCCCTATGGGATGGTTGAAACTTACTTCAGGTCTCTCTTTGTTTTTCTCTCTTTGAGTACCATGGGCTAAGGATGCTCCAGCACCTTGATGGCTCACGTTTATGTTTGTTTGAGATGGAGGGAATACCAACTCACCTCTCCATGTGTAGGTATTTCTTGCGTGGTCTGGTACCACAAATACTCTTTCTGAAGTTTCATCCAGGTATACAACCTTTCCAAGTGTATCTGGGTCCTTGAATTCATAAATCGTGATGGATCCTACCTCACTAGGTTGTTCCGTTATGTACCTCCAAAATGCTTCATCGGTTTCCTTATTCACAAACAACTCTATGCTTCTGTTGTCCTGAGGGATCCACTCTGGGATTAGTACTCTTATTAGTACATATTTTCCTCTAGATGTCCTAGGTTCTTCTAATGGTTCTTTTCCTTGGGCTCTCGCTTCCGTCTCTAACTGAATTACGTCAAACTCATTCGTATTATTTGGCTGAGTACTTAAGATGTACATCGTTCCTTCCTTGTCTATGTATGCGTCTCTCTCGAATTTCACCACTGGACGTTCCAATCCAATGGGTTGATCAAGGTTGTGCATTTGCACCACTTGTCTTCGCAAACCATCCTCATAG
>CM035437.1:47424923-47439923 GCA_020310875.1 Ceratopteris richardii | reverse complement strand
CCTTGCTTGTACTGCATGCAAAGCCCAGGCACAAATGGATGGATTGCTAGAGCTGAGGCTGAGCAGGCTCCTTCCAGACAAAATGTTATTCTTCATAACTACTCATCTTCTTCAATGATTTGGGATCCCATACTTCCAATAGCATTGACAAATGTACACATATGTACACTACATGCAGAATTAAGAATCATTGACAAGTTGGTCCGTCTTCACTTCGATTATGCATATTCTATCAAGCCTACAAATCTTGCAGATGAGTGCATAAAAAAATGTGAATGTCTTCTTTCAGAAATGAGATTTCATGGTGGTGATGTTCATCTAAGAAAAGATCCAAAACTTTCACAAAATACAGGTGATGTACTACAAGATGTCTCAATGGGAGGTGCAAAAGCAAGGAGATTCTTTAGCAACCATGATGACAAACAACTAAATGCCATGTGGAATTGTTGGAAAAACTTTTTTGAGGTCACGAATAATGTAAAAAGCAAACCAAAAATAGCAAAAAAGAGAATGGATGTGTGGGTCAAACTAGATAATCTTTTTAAGGTCATTAGGCAGTAGGTAACATCAAAAATTTATGTGACAGATTCCAGAAAGCGACCATAGAGTTTATAGAAACCATCATAGAGGCATGGGGTGCCAAAGACATAACATACTACTTGGTGAGTTCCAAAGATATTTTGTTCAATTTATTTATTTTTAATTGAAATAAAGATCTAATGAGATTCTTCTACTCTTCTAGCATATTCTTCTTGTGCATGGTGCATTCTTTGCAGAAAAAGAACCACTTGCCATGTGGAACACCCAAGGCATGGAAAAATCTCATTATCAAGCAAGGACAAGCTTCTTTAGGTGTACAAGGAAAGGAGGACGAGTAACAAAGAGCAATGCCTTCAGAGAGCTTTTTGATTGGTTGTTTAGAAGACAATTACAAAGGATCTCATGCCAAATATAATCAGAAGGACATGACTATCACCAGACAAAATCATCATGTATCAATATCACAAAATAAAAAAGACTACATTTCAAATAGAGCTTTAATATTTGCAATGTCTTTTATTTCATGTATGTACATTTCATGATGTATTAAGCTTTGAAAAGAAATATGTCTATTACCATCAGATGACTTTGACCAGAGAACTCTTCATGGATCAATAACAATTAATATTAGGCCATGGATCAATTACACCAAAAAAATTTGCAATGTCTTATATCACATTGGGCAATTTTTGTATATGTACATTTGTTGAGATATAGAATTTGAAAAAATGAGGTCATTCCTTGAGCCTCTTTAAAGAGCTTGGCTCTGGCAAATCACCTCTATATCTGAGGAACTCTTTTCTCCTGTATCCAGTAATGCTTTTTAAATCTGACACCCCTACAACCATTGCATAGCTTGAATAACAAAGAAAGTACCCTGCCCTTGAAGCATTGAGTCCTGGGGCATATCCAAAAATTGTGAATGAAGCTTCTCTTTCAAGCAGCAAAACTCTGAAAGCATTAAAGGGTATTGGAATAAAACCCATGTATTTTGATAGAGTCCTCAAGCAGAACAATGCAAAGTCTGGCTCCTCACTATAGTGCTTGTGAATAACACAAAAAGTGTCTGGGTTCATGTTTGGAAGATAGTGGATAATATAATGAATATCCATCTTTGCTTTCCCTTTCTCTTCTATGGCTTTTCTTGTTCCCTTGCCCCTGCCAAGGTAATTGTCTTCATCCAATAAAGTTAATTGTGGTAAAAATGAAAAACAAGTTCAGATGAAGTGCAAGCACACTTTAGGAGTCATGAAAAGTAACTTGAAACAATTAGACATAAAGCAAGAGACACGAGTGATGCAAGCGAATAGGGTCTTTAGAGAAATTCAGATGGTCGTTATCGCTTGCATCGATCATCATCAATATCTCTTTGAAAACTACCTAGAAACATGTTATATTTGCTGAATGAGGG
This sequence comes from Ceratopteris richardii, assembly GCA_020310875.1. Lineage (NCBI taxonomy): Eukaryota > Viridiplantae > Streptophyta > Polypodiopsida > Polypodiales > Pteridaceae > Ceratopteris > Ceratopteris richardii. Next base: position 47,437,972 of record CM035437.1, on the reverse strand, counting down.
GAATTCTTACAAGCCAGATATCTATTATCAATGGTGCATGCAACTCCTAGACATGACCGATGCAAGCGATAAGGCCGAACGGAAAATATCCGATATGTCTTATCCTTGCATCAGTCGTGATCGATTTTTGTCACTTCTAATGGAGATCTTGGACAAATCCGATACAAGCTAGAAATTTTGCATCGGTCCCATCTCATATCCTTAGCCTAAAACTCTTGAGAATAATTTTAACTGTATACCTTGACATCATCTTCCTCAAGTCCAAACACGACCGATGCAAGCGATAAGGCCCAACGAAAAATATCCGATGGGCCTTATCGCTTGCATCGGTCATGATCGACTTCTCACAATCTAAATGGAGACCTTGGAGAAAATCGATTGTCGCATCTCATCTCTTTAGCCTAAGAATCATGAGAATATATTTTACTACATACCTTGACACTAGAGATTTTACATCGGTCCCATCTCATATCCTTAGCCTAAAATTCTTGAGAAAGCAAGCGATAAGGCCCATCTCATATCCTTACCTTAACACGACCAATGCAAGCGATAAGGCCCAACAGAAAATATTCGATGGGCCTTATCGCTTGCATCAGTCGTGGTCGATTTCTCACTAAAAATGGAGATCTTGGGCAAAACCTTAAATTCATAAGAATATATTAAACAACATACCTTGACCTCATCTTCCTCCTTGATGAGCTCTTTTGAGTCAATACAAATTGTTCCTTTGTCCTCAGCAACATCCAAGAATGAATAGCCACGCCCAAACGAGTATATTCGAAGTTGCTTCTGATGCTCATCAAAATCTTCATCAGCAAGTCTTGGCTTCTCTGAGATAGCTTTCTCAAAGCATTTTGAAAGGGCTTGTGATGAATCTTTGAATTCTTCATTAGACAAATCCAAATCAAGACGCAAAAATTCTTCTTTTCTTTCTCCTTTCTTATTGATGAATCTCCTTGCAACTTCTTCTGACTCAGCTATAGCTGCAAGGCAGTAGTCCTTTCTTAGATTGAAAAGTTCGTGAATGTAAAATAGAGGTATAAATTCTTTTTCAGAGATAAAGTAAAAATGTAGATTTGGCAGAAGTAGGGACTTCTCAGACACTTGAACTTCTTCATTTGGCTCCCTTATTGCAGTCTCTGCTTTAAAAGTGGCCACATCAAAACCTTTGACCTGCTCTTCTTCTGCTTGGAGATTGATCTTCTCAAATCTCCATGACACCTTTCATAGTTTTTGAGCTTCCCTCAAGTGTTTGTTAGACATGGTCAATGCTCCACCCTCATGAAAGACGTGGCATCAGCCAAGAAGGTAGTTCACCTTTGGGTGGACATTGAGGGGGGGTGTTAGACATGGTCAATGCTCCACCCTCATGGAAGACTTGGCATCAAGCCAAGAAGGTAGTTCACCTTTGGGTGGACATTGAGGGGGGTTGTTAGACATGGATCAAGCTACCAAGACCCTAGAACATGGGTAGGCCGACTTAGGCTTGGAGGACCTTATAAGGATGGTCCCCTTCCCATGTAGGATCATCAGTTTGTGTGTTTGGAACCATTAGGGTGTCCATCTTAGTACCCATTGTGTTGGCCTATAGCCCTTCACCTAGCTTCTATCTAGATCACCATCTAAGATCCATATAGGGAGTGCATGGGTGGATAGAACCATCTATATATTGTTTAGTGTTTGAGTTCCATTGTATTAGAGTTATGAGTTTTAGTTGAATTGAGTTGAGTTCATCTTCTATTCATCTTAAGTCCACTTTTCATTATAACCAAATCTCTTGTGTTATTCCCATGAGTAGTGATATCTCTCTTTCTATCTAACCTTAATCTTATATGTGTGTTGTGGTAACCTCTACATGGCATTAGAGTTACACCACTAGCCCACCACTCAATCATTTATTCATTTTATTTCCCTTTTTCTTACATGAAGAAGGAGGATCAGTAAGAAGCAACCGACTCTAGCATTATCTTCTACTGAAGCTGAGTACAAAGCTGCATGCATTGCATCATGTGAAGCAGTATGGTTGAGGAGGATCCTATGGCACATAGGAATACAAGGACAGGAGGCTACAGAGTTGAACTGTGACAACCAAAGTTGCATGGCCATCGCCAAAAAATCTTGTTTTCCATGCACGTACCAAGCACATAGAAATCCAGTATCACTATGTGCGTGAGTTGATTGAGGACGGGGTCGTTGAGATAACATATTGCCCTACTGAAGAAAACGGAGTAGACATCTTCACCAAGGCTCTTGGGAGAGAGCAACTTCTTCGACATTCTCCAAAGCTTGGGATTGGACCAAGGAGGTAGTTCACCATCGGGTGGACATTGAGGGGGGGTGTTAGATATGCTCAATACTCCACCCTCATGTGACCACAAATGATCCATGGTGCTCTAAGTTGTAAGGCCCCCATTATGAGGAGAAGCCATTATGAGAGCCAGGACATTTGTGGAACCCTAACTTCCAAGTTAGATGAGGTCTATATGTGACCATTGATGGTTGTAAATGATCTTTGTGAGCCTAGCCGTTAGGTTAGGTAGGGCATAAACTTCCAGGCCATTGGGTTGCCATTTAAGGTGAAAATAAAGGCCCTGTGGCATCGCGCAGTTTCCCCATAGAACCTTAATGGGGGGAGTGTAGAGGAGGGCTAGCCCCCTTCTGCGGGGTCTGGGGGCCTATCCCCTCGGCCCGTAGGGCCGAGATGGTAGGACTTCTGGTCGTGGAGATATTGTCGGATCATATATTTTACCGACTATTTTGTATCTCTCGACTACGTTTATCTATACCGAACCGCCTTGTAAAAGCTATATAAGCACGGCCCAGGTTGAGCTTTACATAGCATTGCACACTAGTAAGCCTTTCATCTAGAGTCTGTCTAGATCGCCATCTAAGCTCCATAGTGGGAGCGCACGGGTGGACAGCACCATCATTGTAACTTCATTACGCTCGGCAATCTGAGAATTTGAGTTTTTTATCTCTCAGTCTCCGTCTATCTTTGTCTGCGTTTTTCTCTCAACTCTGTCTACAGGTCTATTCTGTTGTGCTGTTATTTTCTTACATGGTATCATAGCTCAAGAGGCTCTGAGTGGTGCAGAAGTAGAAATGCAGAGGTTGTAGAGGTCTAAAGAACAAAAGAGAGAAGATGTCAAGTGGTGTGTCATCATCTACGACTAGGGGCCAAGGTGGTTCATCAACAGGAGTAGGTGGCGCACAAGTAGGAGCAGCAATGATGCCGGTCATCCCAACGTTGCGGATACAGCCACCAGCCTTCACAGAAGGTAAACTTGATGGTACGAACTACACCTTGTGGAAGCTAAAAATCACTTCTATTCTTGATTGGTATGAGCTTTTGGAGACTCTTCTTGGGACTGATCATGAGCCCCAAGAAAGAGCTAATCCAAATAATCCTGGTCGAATGATTCCTCCTGATGCCAATCTTCTACGTGCTTGGAAACATAGAAATGCAGATGCACTCTGTGCTCTTGTTACAAGTACTTCTGATAGTGTTCTGATTCTCATTCAGCATACTACGAAGGCATGTGAAGCATGGAACATATTGAGAAATCAATATGAAACTCGTAATCAGACACAGATTCAGAACTTGGAGAATCAGCTTGCAGTAGAACAGTTTGCTGATGGGGAGACTGTAGAGGTGTTTATCACTCGCATAAAGAATCTACGAGATCAAATGGCAGGAGCAGGTGTTCAAAAGTCAAGTGAGGAGCTAGCTCGACGTTGTCTTCGAATCTGTCCACCTAAGTTTGATGTTTTGGTAACTGCTCTTAACACTCAAATCAGACTTCAACCACTAACTTTTGAAGAATTCAGTGCCTTACTCATGGAGGAGGAGCTACGGCTCAAGGCAAGGAGTGGTGGTAGCAAAGGAGATTCTACAGTCATAGCAAATGCCAAAGGAGGCAAAACAGACTCTTCAAAAGATGGAGACAAAAAGAAGAACGACAAAAAGAAGTTCAAGGGAGAGTGTTTCCACTGGAAGAAGAAGGGACACAGAATCCAAGACTGTCGTATCAAGAAGGCAGAAGAGAATAGTGGCTCTTCAAAAGGTGGCAAGGGCAAGGAGTCTACCAACACAACAGAAACAGACTTTGAGTTATTTGTTACGATAGAGGAGGTGTGCTCCTTGGCTGAAGATTCAGGAACAGATGACTCATGGGTGTTGGACAGTGGTGCATCTCGTCACATGACGAGTAGAAAAGACCTTTACAGTTCCTTACAGCCTCTAAAGGAACCCATCACAATAAAGGTAGGGAACAATGCAAGATGTCCTGTAGAGGGCAAAGGTACGGTTTCTTTCATTAACTCTAATGGTGATATCAAAAAGCTTTCAAATGTGTTGTATACTGCACAAATAAAACGAAATCTACTTTCAGTAGCTTCTATAACTGATCAAGGTCACCAAGTATCTTTCAGTAAGACAGGAGCTAACATTATGGATGGTAACAACAACATCGTTGGGACTGGCATAAGGAGGAACAACTTGTATGAGTTGTGTGCTCTTACAGCCACTACAAACGTGGGCACAAGTAAGCTATGGCATGAGAGATTCGGCCACATTGGATACCCTGTACTGAAGGAGATGCATCACAGAGGTATGGTTGCACACCTACCATCGATTGCAGAAATGAAGGAACCATGTGAAGCTTGCATGATGGGCAAACAATAGAGGAAGGAGTTTCCACAAGAAAGCAAGAACAGGGCAAGCTATCCTCTAGAGTTGGTGCATGCTGACTTGTGCAAAAAAATGCCTACACAGGCCTTGGGCAGATCTTCCTACTTCATGTTACTTGTCGACGACTATAGCAGGAAGATGTGGGTGTACTTCCTTCGCGATAAGGCTCAAGCTTTTGCTAAGTTTAAAGAATGGCTTCAGCTTGTTGAAACTGAAACAGGGAAGAAGATGAAGAAATTCAGGACAGACGGTGGTGGTGACTTCACATCAATAGAGTTTGAAGATTTCTGCAAGAGTAAGGGAATCAAGATTTATGCATGAGGCATGGTCTTTTGAACCCTAGATCCAAGAGATACTTATCTATCCATTGGTACCATGCTCTAGGGGCTTGTTTTAGGCCATATAATGTGAAAGCCCTTTGCTTTTCATTATGACCTAGGAAGATGCATCTCTTGCTTTTTGGTTCCAACTTGTTCTTTCTTTGATCTAGGACAAGAGCATAACATACACTCTTAAAAATTCTAAAGTGTGAGACTAATGGATTCTTACCAATGTAAACTTCATGATGACTCTTTGTGATTTGATAAGGAAAGCCCATGCCTTCTCTCATACACATTGTTATCTCAACAATGGTGTGACTTGTATTCCATAATGCCATCATGCTATGAAGTGTGAGGTGTCACTGATTGACATTTTATCCCTTTGCACTTGCAAAAGCCTTCCAACTCCTCTGAGTTGAGCTCACCACCACTTCCTATTCCAAGCTTCTTCACACTTTTCCCTGGTTCATTTTCAACAAGTTCTGGTTGTCGTTTAATCTTACCAAAAGCTTGAGCCTTATCACGAAGAAAGTACATCCACATCTTCCTGCTATAGTCGTCAACGATCACAATGTAGGAAGATCCTCCCAAGGCCTGTATAGACATCTTACCACACAAGTTAGCATATACCAACACTAGAGGAGCCTTTGACCAACTCTTGCTTTCTTGTCGGAATGTCTCTCTGTGCAGCTTGCCCATCATACAAGCTCTATAAGGTTTCTTCATTCCATTCACTATAGGTAAGTGATGAAGAACAATACCTTGCTTTTGCATCTCCTTCCATACTATTCCTATCATCATGATGGGTTCTTGCTGAGGATGCATAGAACTAGATTGACCTATATCATTGGTCATTTGATGAGATGCACCATTGTCTAGTACCCATGAATCCACAATTGATTCTTCTTGTGTTGAGGAGCATACCACCTTAGCTTTGGATCCATGTATTGTCTCCTCCTTCACTTCATCTATCCTCTTGACATGACAATGTGCAATTGTATGTCCCTTTCTTTTGCAATGGAAGCATTGTCCTTGAAACGTCTACTTACTACTCCTCCTCCTCTTCTTTTCACTTTCACCTTTGGTTGAAGAACCACCTTTTTCTGATGCATTGTTGGAGAACGTAGCATCTCCATTGTTGCTTCTTCGTTGGGTTTTGAGCTCCAAATCCTCTTCCCTTGGTAGTGAATAGAACTCTTCAAATATCGAAGTTTGAGGTCTCACCTGAGTGTTGAGAGTAGTTACCCTTCCATCATAGTTTGGTGGAGAATCTTGGAGATGCCTTTGAGCTAGGTCGAGGCCAATCTTCTCTATCCCTTCACAAGCCATTCAATCACATGGCTTCTTGATCTGAGTAATGGATGCGTTCCCCTTCTCTCCTTCTGCAAACATCTTTGATTCCAATTGATTTTCTAAATTTTGAATGCATGTTTGGTTTCTTACCTCATAGTGACTCCTCAATATACTCCATGCCTCACTCTCCTTGGATGTATGTTGAATAAGAGGTAGAATAGACTCCACACAATTGTTCACTATATTATATAGTGCATTTGCATTCCTTATCTTCCAAGCTTGTAGAAGCTTTGCATTTGGAAGAATCACCATACTCGGATCCAATGGGTCAAAGGTAGGTTGTGGCTCTTGCTCAATTCCCATCACCATCTCCAAAAGATCATAAGAATCAAGGATAACTGTAATCTTGAACTTCCAAAGAAAATAATTTGTACCATCTAACTTGCCTTCACTGAAGGATGGTGGATGAACCCATAGTGTTTGCATTTCCAAATCCATTGCACCAACTCCGCTTCCACTTCCACTACTAGATCCTAACACCTCCATAGTGTTGAAGCCTTTGTGTTCCATGAACTTGAAGCCTTGAAGCCTTTGCCTCCCAAGAACTCTAGTATTGAAGCCTTTTGCCTCCCAAGAACTCGAATGATGAAGCCTTTACCTATCACAAACTGTGGAGTTGAATCATTTACCTCTCACAAGCTTGATTGTTGAAGCATCCCTTCCACAAATGCTAGAGTTGATTCCTTGGCCTCCATGATCTTTGCAATCTTTTATGCCTTCCTGTGCTCTGATACCATGTAAGAAAAAGAGAAAATGAAATGAATAAATGATTGCGTGGTGGGCTATTTGTGTAACTCTAATTCCATGTAGAGGTTACCACAACACACATATAAGATCAAGGTTAGATAGAAAGAGAGATATAGTTACTCATGGGAACAACACAAGAGATATGGTGGTAATGGAAAGTAGACACAAGATGAGTAGAAGATGAACTCAACTCAATTCAACTCAAAACTCATAACTCTAATACAATGGAATTCAAACACTAAACAATATATAGATGATTCTATCCACCTATGCACTCCCTATATGGAGCTGAGATGGTGATCTAGATAGAAGCTAGGTGAAGGGCTATAGGCCAACACAATGGGTACTAAGATGGACACCTTAATGGTTCCAAACACACAAACGGATGATCCTACATGGGGAGGGGACCATCCTTATATGGTCCTCCAAGCCTAAGTCGGCCTGCCCATGTTCTAGGGTCGTGGTAGCTTGATCCATGCCCAAATTAATCTCCACCATTGATCTATGAGGTGAATCCAATGGTAGAAAGGTAGGATCAACAACCATTTGTTTGTAGCCCTTGATCTTGCTTAATCCACACTTAGGATCAAGTCTAGATCCAATGGCCCACATCAATTAGACCCTTCCCCAAGTTAAGAAAGCTACTTTTGTTTCTAGCCCTTGATTTAGGTTGATCCTCACATTGGATCAATCCCAAATCCAATGGCTTAGAAGTTATCTTCCAATATGAAAGCCCTTTGCTTTTCATTATGACCTAGGAAGATGCATCTCTTGCTTTTTGGTTCCAACTTGTTCTTTCTTTGAACTAGGACAAGAGCATAACATACACTCTTAAAAATTCTAAAGTGTGACACTGATGGATTCTTACCAATGTAAACTTCATGATGACTCTTTGTGATTTGATAAGGAAAGTCCATGCCTTCTCTCATACACATTGTTATCTCAACAATGGTGTGACTCTTGTATTCCATAATGCCATCATGATGTGATGTGTGAGGTGTCACTGATTGACATTTTATCCCTTTGCACTTGCAAAAGCCTTCCAACTCCTCTGAGTTGAGCTCACCACCACCTCCTATTCCAAGCTTCTTCACACTTTTCCCTGGTTCATTTTCAACAAGTTCTAGTTGTCGTTTAATCTTACCAAAAGCTTAAGCCTTATCATGAAGAAAGCACATCCACATCTTCCTGCTATAGTCATCAATGATCACAATGTAGGAAGATCCTCCGAAGGCCTGTATAGACATCTTACCACACAAGTTAGCATATACCAACACTAGAGGAGCCTATGACCTACTCTTGCTTTCTTGTGGGAATCTCTCTCTGTGCAGCTTGCCCATCATCCAAGCTCTATAAGGTTCCTTCATTCCATTCATTGTAGGTAAGTGATGAAGAACAATACCTTGCTTTTGCATCTCCTTCCATACTGTTCCTATCACCATGATGGGTTCTTGCTGAGGCTGCATAGAACTAGATTGACCTATATCATTGGTCATTTGATGAGATTCACCATTGTCTAGTACCCATGAATCCACAATTGATTCTTCTTGTGTTGAGGAGCATACCACCTTAGCTTTGGATCCATGTATTGTCTCCTCTTCACTTCATCTATCCTCTTGACATGACAATGTGCAATTGTATGTCCCTTTCTTTTGCAATGGAAGCATTGTCCTTGAAACTTCTTCTTACTACTCCTCCTCCTCTTCTTTTCACTTTCACCTTTGGTTGAGAAACCACCTTTTTCTGATGCATTGTTGGAGAATGTAGCATCTCCATTATTACTTCTTCGTTGGGTTTTGAGCTCCAAATCCTCTTCCCTTGGTAGTGAATAGAACTCTTCAAATATCGAAGTTTGAGGTCTCACCTGAGTGTTGAGAGTAGTTACCCTTCCATCATAGTTTGGTGGAGAATCTTGGAGATGCCTTTGAGCTAGGTCCATGCCAATCTTCTCTATCCCTTCACAAGCCATTCCATCACATGGCTTCTTCATCTGAGTAATGGATGCGTTCCCCTTCTCTCCTTCTGCAAACATCTTTGCTTCCAATTGATTTTCTAAATTTTGAATGTATGTTTGGTTTTTTAACTCATAGTGACTCCTCAATATACTCCATGCCTCACTTGCCTTCGATGTATGTTGAATAAGAGGTAGAATAGACTCCACACAATTGTTCACTATATAATATAGTGCATTTGCATTCCTTATCTTCCAAGCTTGTAGAAGCTTTGCATTTGTAAGAATCACCGTACTCGGATCCAATGGATCAAGGGTAGGTTGTGGCTCTTGCTCAATTCCCATCACCATCTCCAAAAGATCATAAGAATCAAGGATAATTCTAATCTTGGACTTCCAAAGAAAATAATTTGTACCATCTAACTTGCCTTCACTGAAGGTTGGTGGATGAACCCATAGTGTTTGCATTTCCAAATCCATTTCACCAACTCCGCTTCCACTTCCACTACTAGATGCTAACACCTCCATAGTGTTGAAGCCTTTGTGTCCCATGAACTTGAAGCCTTGAAGCCTTTGCCTCCCAAGAACTCTAGTATTGAAGCCTTTGCCCCCCACAAGCTACGGCGTTGAAGCCTTTGCCTCCCAAGAACTCAAATGATGAAGCCTTTACCTATCACAAACTTTGGAGTTGAAACATTTACCTCTCACAAGCTTGATTGTTGAAGCATCCCTTCCACAAATGCTAGAGTTGATTCATTGGCCTCCATGATCTTTGCAATCTTTTATGCCTTCCCGTGCTCTGATACCATGTAATAAAAAGAGAAAATGAAATGAATAAATGATTGTGTGGTGGGCTATTTGTTTAACTATAATGCCATGTAGAGGTTACCACAACACACATATAAGATCAAGGTTAGATAGAAAGAGAGATATAGTTACTCATGGGAATAACACAAGAGATATGGTGGTAATGGAAAGTAGACACAAGATGGGTAGAAGATGAACTCAACTCAATTCAACTCAAAACTCATAACTCTAATACAATGGAATTCAAACAGTAAACAATATATAGATGATTCTATCCACCCATGCACTCCCTCTATGGAGCTTAGATGGTGATCTAGATAGAAGCTAGGTGAAGGGCTATAGGCCAACACAATGGGTACTAAGATGGACACCCGAATGGTTCCAAACACACAAACTGATGATCCTACATGGGGAGGGGACCATCCTTATATGGTCCTCCAAGCCTAAGTCGGCCTACCCATGTTCTAGGGTCGTGGTAGCTTGATCCATGCCCAAATTAATCTCCACCATTGATCTATGAGGTGAATCCAATGGTAGAAAGGTAGAATCAACAACCATTTGTTTGTAGCCCTTGATCTTGCTTAATCCACACCTAGGATCAAGTCTAGATCCAATGGCCCACATCAATTAGACCTTTCCCCAAGTTAAGAAAGCTACTTTTGTTTCTAGCCCTTGATTTAGGTTGATCCTCACATTGGATCAATCCCAAATCCAATGGCTTAGAAGTTATCTTCCTAACTATCCATCTACGGTCTACACTAGACCTCATGTGACCTCAAAGTCTGGAACCTACCAATGCCCAACACTCTCACATGGCTTCTCCTCATAATGGGGGCCTTACAAACAGAGTGTTATGGAACAATGGTGGTGCTACATAAGGGTGAGGCATTGAGCATTCAACACTATTCTTGATTCGTATGAGCTTTTTTCATTTATTCATCCTCATGGAAGACTTGGCATCAAGCCAAGAAGGTAGTTCACCTTTGGGTGGACATTGAGGGGGGGTGTTTGATATGCTCAATGCCTCACCCTTATGTAGCACCACCATTTTTCCATAACACTCTATTTGTAAGGCCCCCATTATGAGGAGATGCCATGTGAGAGTGTTGGACATTGGTAGGTTCCTGACTTTGAGGTAAGATGAGGTCTAGTGTAGACCGTAGATGGATAGTTAGGAAGGTTACTTCTAAGCCAATGGATTTGGGATTGATCGGATGTGAGGATCAACCTAAATCCAATGGCTGAGAAGTAACCTTCCTAACTATCCATCTACGATCTACACTACACCTCATCTAACCTCAAAGTCAGGAACCTACCAATGTCCAACACTCTCACATGGCTTCTCCTCATAATGGGGGCCTTACAAATAGAGTGTTATGGAAAAATGGTGGTGCTACATAAGGTTGAGGCATTGAGCATATCTAACACCCCCCCTCAATGTCCACCCAAAGGTGAACTACCTTCTTGGCTTGATGCCAAGTCTTTCATGAGGGTGGAGCATTGACCATGTCTAACACTGTCAACTCTAAGAAAGGCTCGTCTTCAACATGAACATTTTCCTCCTTTTCAACTGAGATGTGATCAAGCCATATCAAGAAGGCAATGTTTAAAGGGAGCAAGCAGCAGTCCTTTTCATGCTCTAGACATAAATCAAGCTTCCCTGGCAAAGGGGATATCCTTTTGCATTTTCTTGTGATTTTTGCCCTATCTATTGGATCCTTCCCAAAGATGTGAGGATGGACATAGGTTTCCTGAGAAATAGAAAGGGTCCTTCCATTGATCAACCCCAAGAAAATCTCCCACTCATCCTTAAGAGAACTTTTTTATTTCTCTAGGATTTTTTCAAAATCAATTTTGGGGTTGAATATCGTCATTGCATTAGGAAAATAATCTACAGTTAAACCCTCTTGAACCATGAAATCAAGAAGTTTCTCTTATGGAGAGACATTAAGGATCTCCTTCATTCCCTCCATCTTAGTTGCAGCTTCTCTTGTATGTCTATGAGGAGAACACAACCAATGCAAGCAACTACAACGAGTCAATGTAGGTCAAACGGGGAAAATCGCTTGTATTGGTGGTGTCGGGGACGAAAGAAAAATACGCATGTAAATGAGACAAATTGTCTGAAGGTTCAAAATTTGAATTTGTGAAGGAAGTTGCTATTTATAGGTGAGGAGGGAGGAAGTAACGGTCAAATGATGTGGACCAATCATTGAGTGCCATGTGGTAGAGTGTATGGTGGCTGATTCAATGGATAGATGATGTGGACCAATCAAATCATGCCATGTGGCAAAAGACATTGGAATTTGCAACGGGCTACATGATGTGGACCAATCGTGGCATGCCATGTGGCACCAATGGTCAACTCAGTTCTGGGAACTATTTAAGCTTCCTTATTCATTTCTTTCATTTTTTTTTGTCAACACTTTCCAAGTGTCGAGGTCCCATCCCCACCAAGTTTTCAAGCTGCTTCTTCACAATTTCTATAGAGAGCGCTCTCTGCGTTAGGTAATATGGGTACGACTGATCCAAGCGATCAGGGTACATCCAAGATTTTTGGATAACCCTAATCGCTTGGATCGGTCATGTTTCTTAAATGGCATCAACTCCTTGTATGCTTGAGTATTATGCATTGTAACTTATATTTGAACTTGTATTTATTGAAATTTGATGATGAATTCAGGGACGACCGATGCAAGCGATTAGGGACATCCGGGCAAAGAGTCATTGATCATAGCTTGTAAATTATATTTTTCTAAGTGATACTTGAGTATTTTGCATTCTGAGATATATTTGAACTAGTATTGATTGATATTTGATGATGAATTCAAGGACGACCGATGCAAGCGATTAGGGACATCCAGGCATTTACGGATGACTCTTATCCCTTGGATCGGTCGTGTCTCTGATAGTTGAAAGAGTCATTGATCATAGCTTGCAAATTATGTTTTATCTATCTATCTATCTATCTATCTATCTACCTATCTATCTATCTATCTATCTATCTATCTATCTATCTATCTATCTATCTATCTATCTATCTATCTATCTATCTATCTATCTATGTATCCATTTGTGTATCTATCTATCTATCTATCTATCTATCTATCTATCTATCTATCTATCTATCTATCTATCTATCTATCTATCTATCTATCTATCTATCTATCTATCTATCTAT
>CM035437.1:47320055-47375055 GCA_020310875.1 Ceratopteris richardii | reverse complement strand
AAGTAGAAAGTGCTCCCCACTTATTATAGGAAGCAAGGGGAGGATCTACAATAGTTTCACCAATGGGAGTTCTAATACATGAATAGTGAGAGACCATTTCCAAGTATATAGATGACATAGAAGAGCTACAAAATAGAATAGAGGAACTAGAAAAGTCCCACAAAGAGGATCCTATGAATATCATCGATGAACTAGGAGTCGATTTCTTACTAATGCACAAAGAAAGTCAACAAAACAAGAAAGCATTAGAGAAATTTTGAGCTCTCCTTTGGTTCGTCCAAGAAAATAGCATTCTTTTTGCTCATTGTTGATGTAATTTTTATATAAAAATATAATGAATGTGGTTTTATTTTATTGTTTCTTAAGTTTTTGAGAATACATTTTTAATGGAATATGTGTATTATCTTATTAAATTCACTATAATGGTCCCTTGTTCACACTCGGGATGGAATGGGAAGCAAGCCCAGTAATCTTTTCAATCAATAAAATAGTCTAAAGTTTCTCAAACACACATGCGGAATACTACTCCCAGTCAGTGGCGAGCCTCTCTCCTCAAATTGTATTCTCCTAGAAGACATGAGATGGTCTTTTTATGCATGTAAAGGTGTTTTATTGATCTCTGTTTTTGAGTGCACACATGAATGAGCTAGACGTTTGTATTGTGTCTTCTTGTGGTGTCACGGGGTTGTATATTTCCCTGGTAGCATGATTGTACTCTCCCTGCAAGCCTTGACTTACTCGTTGTCCTGAGCACTGATTTGAGGCAACTCGCGTGGCTCTCATTTTTGGCTTGTATCTGGATGGGGGATTCTTGCCCTTTGTACAAAGTGACATACCATCATTAATATAATTTCTTTTCTTTTAAAAAAAAAAGTTTCTCAAACTTCCATTCATGAACATTTATATCAGATTTTTGAGCACCCATCGTCTCTAGTTTCTCAGAGGTACACGATCACATAAACCATTCACAATTGAGTAAGAAATTTCTCTGACAAGAACATTGATATGCACTTTCTCATTGAGTAATGGCTTGAGTTGCGTGATGTAGTCAAGATCATGAAACTATCAGAAGATGTATGTGAAAGAATGTGCTTGCTAGAATCAGGCAACAATGTTGGAGACCTCTTAATCTCCAAAGGTTTGATCTATAATAATTTAAGAACACCTCTATATCAATTATGGAGCAAACTTTACAAAAATGTTACCTCCATTTACCAAAACTTTCACTATCACTTCTCTGAGTGAAAATCTTCCTTCTTTAGAAAGTCTGCTTCAGAGATTGACTTCATTACCTGCACATATCTTTAGATTTCTTCAAACTAATGATTCACATATCTTCACAATACCTTTGTGCAATCATGTCAAGCATTATCCCTTTAAAAGAATCATTAAAAGTTTAATTTGATCCTTAAGATCAAAAGTATGTTAGAAACTATCTTCCCGAACAAGCGACTTTGACATAGGTAACTTCTAAGGTTGATTTCTCATAGAACAGATCTCGTTTTGCTAAATGCTTTTAGCCATAGCTTGCTTATCTTCTAACTTAGATTTTGGATTCTCATTCATAAAAAATTTTACACTGTGCTCTAAGATCTAGGCAAAATATTGACACAAAAAAAATGTGTGACTCTGAGAGTTCTTCCTGCAGACTTTACATACACATGTTCCTATTGATCATACTCATAGCATGAAAAGAATTAGGCCATGAAATTTAGAACATAGCTTCATTAGCTTCTAGATTAGATTTATACAAAAGATTGCTTGATCCACGTGATCAGGCTGAGAGAAATCAGAGAAAGACTTGATGCTAAACTCGTGAAAATGACTCTCTACACATCTATCTCAATGACACTTGGCTTCTAATGACTCTCTCTCTCTCTCTTATTTCTTTACATCATTGACTTATATACATATGTTTCTAGACTTATCCCGTGTCTATTACATTACTCCTTATCATCCTAAGGATTACTTATACTCATAGTACAAAAATTTCCATCTGTAATGTACATATGTATACAAGCTATCATTATGAAATCTCTTCACTTTCTCAAATGACTTCTTTCACTTCAATCTGATCATTGAATTGCTTTAAAATATTTTTAATCATCAATTTGGGATTGCTTTGTTCCAATAGCTCCATATCAATCACTAATTTTGATTATTTCATTCTTCTTTCCTCCTGCCATCTCTTTGAATCTCTCTAGCTTAAGTCCATCTAAGCTTTTTGTCAACATATCTGCAACTTGTTCTTTTGTTGGAGTATACAATACTTCAATCTCTTTATCAAGTACCTTTTCCCTCAAGAAATGATACTAAATCTCTATATGCTTAGTCCTGGCATGAAAAATAAGGTTAGCTGTCAAATACAATGAGCTCATATTGTCTCCAAAAATAATTGGAGTAATCTGATGAGTTCCAAAATTCTTCAACAAGGTCTTTAACCATATTACTTCTTTTGCAGCCTCTACCATTCCTTTATACTCAGCTTTTGTGGATGACAAAGAAACTGTATGTTGCTTCTTTGAGCACCAAGAAACTAATTTATCTCCAATATAACAGAGATACCCATGAGTAGACCTTCTATCATCTGAGTCTCCTGCCCAATCTGCATTACTAAACACTTTGATTCTTGTATCAGAAGTAAATCCATAGAAAAAACCTTCACTTAGAGCTCCCTTGATATATTTGAGTACCCTTTGAGCTGCAATCCAATGAGTTTTCTTTGGACAATGCAGAAATTGCGATAACACACCTATTGCATATGATAGGTTTGGCCTGGTCAAGGTAGCATAAATTAAACTACCTACTAAACTCTGATATTTCTTCATATCATTGAATTCTTCACCTCCATATCTACTCAATTTATGATTTACCTCGAATGGTGTGGTTGAAGACTTGCAATCTTCCATGTGGAACTTGGCCAGAAGATTCTTCAAGTATCTCTCTTGTGTAACATATACTCCATGTTGAGTATACAGAATCTGCATTCCTAAGAAATAAGATAATTTTCCCAAATCACTTATCTTAAACTCCTTTTCTATTTGTTTCTTAAGCTCCTTGATTCCTTGAGCATCTGTCCCTGTGACAATAATATCATCAACATAAATACACATGTATATATATACATTTTCACTTGCCTTCACTAGCAAGCTACTATCTACCTTTGATGCTTGATATCCACATTCATTCAAGAACTTAACAAGCCTCTAATTCCATGATCTTGGGGCTTGCTTCAACCCATATAAAGCTCTCTTAAGCTTACACACATAATCTGATCCAATTGAATCCATGAAGCCTTCTGGTTGCTCCATGTACACTTCATCTACAATGTATCCATTCATAAATGCATTCTTCACATCTAATTCTGATAACTTCCATCCTATACAAGCAGCAATAGCAATCAATGATCTAATTGTAGACATCTTAGCAACAGGACTAAAGGTTTCATCATAATCTACCCCATAAGTTTGGGCATAACCTTGAACCCCAAGTCTAGCCTTGTATCTAGATACTTTTCCATCTGCAAACCGTTTTGTTTTATACACCCACTTACATCCAATGACCTTCTGATTCTTTGGTCTTGGCACCAACTCCCATGTTTCATTTTCAAGTAGAGCATCATACTCTTCTTGCATTGCCTTCTCCGAATTTTGTTTACCTTTAGCTTCTTCATATGTGATTGGATCTTCTTCTGTCTTCACAATGTAAGCATAATCTTTTGTTGTTAGGAAGGATGTATCATAGCTATACCTGATAGGCTCTTTTCTTTCTCTTAAAGATCTTCTGACCTCTACACTTCTTGAAGTCTCAACCACATTTGATTCTGGATCAAATCTTGGCCCATCTTCAACATTGCCCTGCAATTTATTTTCATAATCAACATCATCAATACTTCCCTTTCCTTTGTATTTCTTCAACATCTGCATAATCATTTGTTGACCCTCTATACCATGTGCTTTGCTCATCAAATGCAACATCTTTTCTAACAAGAAATTGATTTGTGCATGGACTCCACAATCTGTAACCCATCTGTCTATCATCATACCCAATAAACACATACTTCTCTGCTTCGGGTTCTAACTTATGTCTCAATTGTGAAGGAACATAAGCATATGCTAAACATCCAAATACCTTACAATGATCAAGAGTAGGTTTCTTACCCCACCATGCTTCATAAGGTGTTCTCCCATCCAAAGCTTTACAAGGTAACCTATTCACAAGGTATGTTGCAGTGTTGATAGCTTATGCCCATAAATAATTTGGACAATTCTTTTCTTTCATCATTGCTCTTGCAAACTCTACAAGAGTTCTATTTCTTCTTTCTACAACTCCATTTTGTTGAGGAGAGTACCTGCAAGTTACTTCTCTTTTTATACCTGCATTCCACAAATAATCATTAAAATCTTTAGAGAAATACTCTCCCCCTCCATCTGATCTCAACCTCTTGAGCTTTTGTCCTGTAATCCTTTCTGCATAAGCATGATAATGATTGAATATCTTGAACACTTCTGATTTGTCCTTGATTACATATAAAGTAATCCATCTGGTTGCATCATCAACAAACAACACATAATATCTAGATCCATTTATGCTATAGTCCCTTGAAGGACCCCACATATCTGTATGAACCAATTTAAGCATATTTGAATACTTGTACCCTGATTTATTGTATGAGCTTTTGTGTGCTTTACCTAATTGACAAGATTCACACTTGTACACCATGTGTTGACCTTCAACATTTGGCAATCCAAGCACCACACCATTCTTTGACATTTCCTTTATTGCTCTCTCATTGAAATGACCTAGCCTTTTATGCCATAGTTCTAGCTTAGACATCTTTTGACTTCCATAAGTAAATAATGCATGTCCCACATTACCTTGGACCTTGAGAGTAAACAAACTTCCTTCCTTTTTACCTGCAATGATATTTCTATATCCCTGATTTGGATCTTGCACATAAACACCATCATTTGTGAATCTGACTTCATATCCCTTCTCCACAATTTGTCCTACACTTATCAAGCTTTTAGGAATAGTAGGAACATAAAGTACCTTGCTCAAGAGTGTGCTTCCACTCTTTGTTTTCACTGATCCAATGCTTTCCACTTTATGCTTGGTGTTATCTCCTGTTTGAGCTGTATGTCCATCAATCATCAATGATATATTGCCACTCAGATGATTGCTACATCCTGAGTCAATATAGAACGCCCTTTGATCTTGTCCTACTGCTTCATGTGTTGCATTCAAGATGAGAGTCATGTCATGTTTTTGATCTGATGCATAATTATAGTAATTGATGTCCTAAGACTAAGATTGAAAACTTCTTCCACCTCCTCTAGCATATGATGTCCTACCACCTCTTCCTCTGAAGCGGCCTCTTTGGTTTCTGCCTCCTCTACCTCTTTGATTGAAGCTCTGATTATTACTTCCACCATTTTTATTGTTATACCAACAATCATTTTCCAAATGATTGGTTCTGCCACAAATCCAACAAGCTTTAGTATTGTCTTTGTTCTTAACTCCTCTTCCTTTACCTCTGAAATTCATCTTTCCTTTTGTAAAGTTAGCTTGATTTGAAGTTCCTTCATCATCAGTTGATTGATTTCCTTTACCATTATTTTTCTTGTCCTTGGAGTACATAGCTTGAATTGCACTCCTATCATTGTCTCCCTTAATGTCCTACTCAAAAGTTAGCATGTGTCCTAGCAATTGATTAAGATCAGGAGTAAAGTGATCTAATGACAATTCTATGGACAATATGAAAGGCTTCCACTTTTAGTCTCCTCTCAGACCTGTAAGTATTTGCCTTACCAACTTATCTTCTTCAATTTCTTTATCTACTGCTCCCAAGCTATCTGCAATATCCTTCATCATTGCCACATAATCAAAAATTGATTGTGAGATCTTCTTCTTGAAAGTTGTGAACTCTACCAATAATGAGGACTTCCTTGAGTTGGTTTTATTTTGGAAATGCTCTTCCAAAGCATTCCACACATCTGTTGCACTTTCTAATCCTCTTATGCGAGGTAGAAGATAATCATTTACAGCCATGTAAATGATGCTTCTAGCTTGAGCATCCTTTCTCATCCAATTCTTCAAACCTGCAAGTTCCTCCCTAGTTGGAACACTAGGATCTTCAAACTCATACTTTTCTTCTTCTCCTATAATGAATGCCATCAAATCTTTGCTCGTGAGGTGTGCCTCCATCTTCATGGACCAAGCTAAATAGTTTGCCCTATCTAGCTTATCAATCTGCAAGCTTTCTCCCATCTTTGATCTTTTGTGTCTGCAATTACTATGATTTATGATAATATGGTGTACCTTTGATATGAATCTTTAATCCTTTTTTATCATTTGAACTCCTGCTTTGGACTTGTGCAAGTTATCTTCAAGAATTTCGCTTTGTCCACCTTCAGTTAGAAGGAGCTTCAATATCTACCAGAGTCGGGACTTCCAATGCCTTTACTTCACTTGTATTGCACCTTCAGCTCTGATACCATTGTTGGAGACCTCTTAATCTCAAAAAGTTTGATCTATAATTATTTAAGAACACCTCTATATCAGTTATGGACCAAACTTTACACAAATGTTACCTCCATTTACCAAAACTTTCACTATCACTTCTCTTAGTGAAAATCTTCCTTCTTGAGAAAGTCTTCTTCAGAGATTGACTTCATTACCTGCACATATCTTCAGATTTCTTAAAACTAATGATGCATAGATCTTCACACTACCTTTGTGCAATCATATCAACCATTAGTCCTTCAAAAGAATCATTAAAACATTAATTTGATCCTTAAGATCAAAAGTATGTCAGAAAATGTCTTCCTGAACAAGCGACTTTGACATAGGTAACTTCTAAGGTTGATTTCTCATAGCACAGATCCCATTTTGCTAAATGCTTTTAGCCATAGCTTCTTATCTTCTAACTTAGATTTTGAATGTTCAGTCATGAAAAACTCTACACTATGCACTAAGATCTAGGCAAAACATTGACACAAAAAAAAATGCGCGACTTTGAGAGTTCTTCCTCCAGACTTTACATACACATGTTCCTATTGATCATACTCATAGCATGAAAAGAATTAGGCCATGAAATTTTGAACATAGCTTCATTAGCTTCTAGATTAGATGTATACAAAAGATTTCCTGATCCACATGATCAGACTGAGAGAAATCAAAGAAGGACTTGACGCTAAACTCGTGAAGATGACTCTCTACACATCTATCTCAATGACACTTGGCTTATAATGACTCTCTCTCTTATTTCTTTACATCATTGACTTATATACATATGTTTCTAGACTTATCCCGCATCTATTACATTACTCCTTGTCATCCTAAGGATTACTTATACTCATAGTACAAAAATTTCCATCTGTAATGTACATATATTGTATACAAGCTATCATTCTGAAATCTCTTCACTTTCTCAAATGACTTCTTTCACTTGAATCTGATCATTGACTTGCATTAAACTCTTTGTAATCATCAATTTGGGATTGCTTTGTTCCAACAAACAATAATGAAGAAGACAAAGTATATTTGAATTTATAGCTCATTGTGATGAATGTTAATGATAACTTAAATATGCCATGTATTACTGCCATCATTTACTCATCCTCATTTCTGTTTCATGCTAAAAGGAAATCAACATCATGAATAATAAATGGTCGAAAGTCCCTTTCCACTCAAAATCTAGAAAACATTTCTTCCACATCTAATAAAAAGGGTAGGAATTAGGTACTAACAAAGCTTGGGACATTTATTATTGAAAACCTCAATTTTGTGCCACTTTTGAAGAGTTTTAGATGAAGATTCGGCATTTCTTGAGAGAAACTATAGAAAAGTAAGATGGACATCTCAAATTTTGGCATATTGCTTATATTTCATTTTAAAGTTCACTCATAGACATAGAACCAATGTGGGATACAGTTTATAATTCCCTTTAAATCTAACGGATATTGTACTTCATTATCCCTCATGTTTTGGATCTCCCGTTCTTGACAGCTTTAATGTATGCTCCGAATTCAACCCAAGAATAGTAGAAATTTGGGACTTTATGGACTTTTTTATTCCTAATTTGATTCTCTTGGGTGATTTTAACATGGTCGAAACAATTATTGATTGTTTTTTTTAATAAAAGGAAGTTCGCCCTTAGCCAACTCTCTCGGACTCGTATTAGACACAAAAAAGGAAAATTACAAGTGAAGGGGACTAGTGCAAGTGAAGGGGTGATTAACCTTCTTTGTAATGCCATCTAAACTTTCTAAGTCCTTCTAAAATTGAGATCCAAAATTTTGGAAAGGGAAGAAGGGAAACCCTTTATAAAATTCTTATGTGCCTTGAATGGCGAAGTAAACAACCCAAAATTGCAATTCCAAAAAGGGCTACTCAAAATTAGAATAAAATTGACACTAGAAGAAGAAATTTAATGTTAGACATCTTTATCTTCTTCAAAGTATGTTGGGCACTCAAAACGGTCAAGCCTACTAAAGAGATGTGTAGGATTTTAAAGAAAAATCAGGTTAAGGAAAGCCTTTCAACTATGATCAACAATAATGGTCTGGATGATGAAGGAATGTATGGCCGATATCTTGAGAAGGAATCTAAAATGGTACCACTTGATATTGCCTAAAGTCTTGACAATCGGCTACCGATTGGGGAGATCAATAGTTTTCAAGATTCCTTTCCATGAAGAAAGAGCCCTAGTGTGGGAAACCTCATTGAAAAGCTCCTTGAAGTGTTTAAAGGCTCTCTCACTAGTCCTTTAAGACTAATATGAAGGGGAGCCATATGGTTGGGGAACTCCCAAAATTTTTAAATGAAGGAGTTATAAAATTGATCCAAAATTAACTTAGCAAAAACGACATTGAAAATTGGAGCCTAATAACTATGTTAAAAACTACGTACAAGGTAATTGCCAAGGCATTAGCAACTTGCATTAAAAGTCACCTTTGTGATTGTCTCTATGAAGATAGAAAAGGATTAGTCAAGGGTTAGACCATATTGGAAGCCATATTGGACAAAGGAGTTGAATCAAAACATGTTGTTTGTTAAGATCGATTTTGAAAAGGCCTATGAAAGATTAGAATTAGACTTCATCCTATAATCCCTCAAGAATTTGGGCTTTCGCCCTAGATCTATAAGGATAGCTGCCTCACTCTTAGGTAAGTTTTTTGTGGACATATCAAAGGCCTTTTTCTCCCTCAAGCGCTAGATCAAATGCTTCTTAGGATGTTTGCTAATGAAACTAATGCCTTCATTTAGAATATAGAAGGATGCATTCCTAAGTTCTGGCTATGCCTTGACGTTTTTTTTTTTGTTTTGCATCTCGCTTCGAAGTTAACTAAATTAAGATTTCTTTCATGTCTATTTTTGCATCACCTTCCCATTTTTTGGTTGAGCAAGGGTGTTGGAGTTTGCATCCGATCAAGTGTTCACGATCCTTGGAGTATCATTGCTATTTTTCACGAATCTTTGGGCTAGAGATGGGATTGAGTCCTCAATAAATTGGATTCACAAACCTCAACAATCAAGGGATATGTAATTAAATATGACATACAAGGCAATGGTGATCAACAATTTCTTTATTTCATCTATCCTCTACTTCCTGACTTGTTTGGAGGCTAAGAGATAGGAAGTTTATGAAGATGAAAAGGATTTCGTGAGATTTCTTTGGATTGGTGACCCGAAACAATTAGGGACATCAAGACCTTGTTGATCTCTTTCTTCATGCCCTAAGAGTGCTTTTATCTTTAGGAGATTCCATGCATGACTCAACATTGCAAGCTTGATCGGCTAGAAATACACTAGCTTGGGGGAGGTGATTGGTTGCTCCTCAACTTTATAGAACACGATTAGAGGTGTGGCCCTGTGAAAATTTTGGAAGGAGAGATGCATGGTTGATTTCTTGCATGGCAAATGGTCCATTGAGTCTTCGTTTGAGCTTGTTCCTAGAAGGATTAGGAATGCCAAGAGTTCCCCCTCTTTAAGCATCATAGAATCTTTGTAGTTGACAACAATACAATCAAGTCTAAGTGGCTACCATGCAAAGACGATCAAAACATCATAAAGCTACTTAGGTCACCCCCGTAGTTCTTATGGTTCCCTAGACATACTCCCTGTGCAACTTGGTTAAACCTTAAGGAACCCTGGGTGTACCTGTTTTCTGTTTGTACATCTCTTTTGTTAATATATTTGAGTATGTAAAAAAGATGTGATCCAAGTAGATTGAACCGCTTCTTTAAGGATCCACTCCCTTTTGAGCTTGTTGCCTTCCACCACGAGAACCTTTTCTTCTCTGAATGAGGGTTTATTCTTATGCTTCCGCGATTTCTACATCGACCGCTCGTTGGGAGAATCACCAAAATCAACAGCGCAACTTTCCTTCCAGATTTGTAAGCTCAACAACATAAGCTCAACAAGCTAACGACTATTTGATTTTAATAGCTGATTTTGGGAATGCTGTCTATTTTCGTTCAGTTTTCTTTTTTGCAAAATACTTCCTAATGATTTGGGATGGTCATATACAGAAGCGGACACTTTTCAGCTTGTGTGTACCTCTCTTGCTCCACTAATCTACTTTCTGTTCGTTGTTTCCATGGCGAATCGCCGAAATGTTTTATAAATTGCTTTTATCATCCTTGGTATTCCTCTGTAGACTTATGCAATGACGCGAAGAAAGCAAAGAATCAGATATTGGAAATGAGCACAAACAGGTTAACTTAAGGAAATGTCGGTCTCAAGAACGCAAGATGCAGATCCGATCTCGTAAGAAAGCAAACCAAAAGTACAGGAACTCACGCAAATGGAAGTACAGCAATAAGGTCGCCGTTGTGTGGCTCCCAAACACAGAGAGACAAATCGCATCAGAAGTCTTTACCGATAGTAAACTTCTCTTTCTGAGGAATTCTTAATTGGGCTTTTTCGCGCAAGCGATCCAACTTGTGCTATAGAAAGGAACTAGTACCCAATTTAACAGGCATGATGTACTTTATGAGGAATATCGCCATCTGGTTGCATAGTCTTGGTCCACCAGTTTGAAGATTGAATATGAGTAACTGATTCTCTAAAGAGAAATCCGGAAAGACTTTCATTCAATAGGAGAAGGCCGAAGAATTTCGATGGCAGCGTTCTGCACAGCAAAATATGAATAATTCTTGTGTGCCATAACTTAAATTTTACCTGGAATTTCCCAGCTATCAAAAGATATTGAGTCTGCCTCGCATGGAAATCTCCATTTTTTTGTGCAGATGGGCTGTATAAGGAATGCATGAAAATCGAGCAGTTCGAGAGTGAACAAAATAATGCAACAGAAGGGAAACTTCTCTCAAAAGCAAGAGCGTGGAGAAGTGAAATGCATGGAGATGAAGGAATGCTAGAGTGATAAAGGGATTCTTGCGATGCAGTTGCCTCTTCACGACTGTATTAGATTTAATCTACACAATGGACCTTCGTGAGCCATTGCCGTTCCAGTGCGAATACTCCTATTCTGAGGATTTCACGATTCGGTAACTTCCTTGATAACTCCGCGAACAATACGAGATTGGGAATCCGTATTCTTCCTCTCTGAAGTCCTACTATCATTTAGAACTCCATTACGTCTTTCGGTTTGAAGGCCCCCCTTTTTTTTGCAAAAGTAGGAATCGCATAACCAGTTTCAATGGCCCTATTCCAAAGTCAAAAGGTTAGCGGAAAAAGATATCATACATTTTTTTTTAAGTAGCTTCTAAAAAACTTTAATTGATCAAACTTATGCGCACTCGTTTTTCTATTGGGATCATAATACAGTATGCTTTGAGTATTTGGAGATAAACTTGACGTGGCCAATTCGGGTACTCAGGATGCTATAAAATATATTAATATTTTGATAATACTCTCGAATCTTGATGAATTATTTCAATATTAAAAAATTTATTGATGTATTCACATGAGGTTATGCAGGTTTTGGATCCAAGGGTCTATGCCCATCAGATGAACCTAAAGTACATACATAAATGCACACATACATACATACATGCATACATACATGCATACATGCATGGATAGATACATACATACAAAAATACATACACACAGAACATACATACATACACACATTATACATGCATACACACACAATACATATGTACACACACATACGCATATACATGCATAAACACATACATGCATACATACATATATACATACACACATACATTCATAAATACATAAAAACATACGTTTATAATACACTTATACATACATACATGCATACATACATACACACATACATTCATCCATACATAAAAACATACGTTCATACATACATACACTTATACATACATGCATAGGTACGCACGTGCACATATACATATATACATACACACACACACACACATATATATATATATATATATATATATATATATATATATATATATATATATATATATATATATATATATATATATATATCCGTGTGTGTGTATATATGTGTATATTCATATATATTATTGTAAATTGAAGCATAAAGTTAAACTATATGTAAACGTATACGCACAAAGAAGCATACGTATATTTGAATAAATGAAAACACACACACACACACACACACACACATATATATATATATATATATATATATATATATATATATATATATATATATATATATATATATATATATATATATATATATGTGTGTGTGTGTGTGTGTTATATACTTATAAATACACACATGCACAGACACACACACACATACATACATACATACATACATACATACATACATACATACATATATATATATATATATATATATATATATATATATATATATATATATATATATATATATATATATATATATATATATATATATATATATATATATGTTTAAATATATTAATATAGCTATAACAACGCGTATCTATGTATCTATATGATTTGTTTTTAAGAAATTAATTTCTTTAATCCATAATACAAATTGTGTGCGAATTTGGTTCATTATGTTGATGTCAAATGTGTGTTTTACTTCTGGATGAGATTGTGAAAATCTATGATTGTGTATGCTTCACTAAAATTTTCAAGGTATGGTAGCTCTGCATTTTTTAAATGCATAAAATCAAAGAGAAATGAATTAGTTATCAAAACTCATGATGAAGGTCAATGTTTCAAAGATGTACGGATCAAACACAGTCAAACTGTTAGGAAAATTCGACAACCACCAATTTTTGTAGCAAGCCATAAAATTGATAGAGCTATAGATAGTTGAAGGTGAGAGAAAGAGAGAGACTTTCAGAGGAAAAGGTATAGAATTCAAGAATAGAGAGAGAGTTGAGACTCGAGAGAGAAAGAGAACAAATTGCATAGAGACTTGAGAGGAAGAGAGAGCATGATCGTCTTGGAATTGCTTTAGGTAGGCACACTATGAGAATACAAAACGATTGTGAACTAATTAATCAAATTTTTGGTATCTTTTTGCCATTGCAGAGCGTCGCTTAAGTGTCGACATGAGGATAAAGTTTTCATTGAGGGCATTAAGTGTGGCACTGTATAAGCAACAGACCGTATTCACGCCTATAATGAGGGTTTGCCCATATACTTTTTCTGCTCAAATTGTCATTGTAAGCGGTGTTCTCAGGTTATCTCTCGTAGTCATGATAATTACCCACATTTCTGCTTACTTAGACTTCTTTTGAGTCTCTCGGGGCAAAAATCCGTTCAACTGTGATGGATTTTTTACACAGGTATCCATAAATCTGAGATCAGATTTACTTTAATAACGTCAATATAGAAGCACATCGATGTTTTTTATGGCGTCAGACAGCAAAAGATGGACATGATGACCGTCAGAAGCAGGCTATGTATACATGTTTTTCAAGTTTAATTACGTTTTTGTTTGGTAATATATATATGTTCTCAATGTTCCAGTTTTACCTTCTTTTACGAAGTCAAACCGTCAAAATGCTTAAGAGGTTCTGACCTGGAACTGAGATCTGAATTGGATGGTGCAACGATGGATCATTGCAGCGCTCTTCAAAAGCAAGATCACCGATTCTCAGTCAAGTTGACTGTTGCTAGCGTTGCTTCAACTCCATGACTCTCCCTTCTCCATGATTCTGGTTCGGAGAGAAGCGTACGTACCATTGTAGGTGATGCGTACTATTTCTGATGTATATGGCTTCGGAAAAGTTTTAAGTTGTAGCTTTTTCATCTTTACTACAGTCCATCTGCACCGCGAACGGGAGAAGTATTTCGATTTCTGAAATCGACTTTTTGTCGTATTTGAGGTTTGTCGGGAAACATGTGCATAAGCTGTGATACAAACGGATTATCCATATTTCGCTGCATGGAATACTGTTTTATATTGGACGACATACGTCCTTTATTGCCGAGAAGATTAGGCAGCGTCCAATTTATCCAGGAGATGACATAACTATTTTAAGTGCAAAACGCTTGGAGTTTTTTTTATGAACCTTCTGTTTGAGTGCAGGAAATATTTCATCCCTCTGTGGAAGATATTATGCAAGAGCCAGAAAAGAGAGTGCATGCTCAATGTTTGAACTTGTAAGAATATGTAAGCACAGCCTTCATTTTGCACTGTTATAACTCATAACCTTATAAATGGCAGCTTGATTCCTGTAATAGAAGTTCGATGACTTGAACAGGAAGGCCTGAAAATAGCTGTTTCTGATCAGAATTTTTATTCATTATGGACTAATATTTTAGTTTTTTAAGAGAGCACGCGTTTTGGCTTTGAAAGTAACGTAAGCGTATCTTTTTCAAGTTTACTTACATTGTTTTTGGGTAATGCCTAATTTCTCTATGTACTGATTTTACCTCCTTTTACGAAATCGAACCCTCAAACTGCTTGAGAGGTCTTACGTGCAACCCAGATTTCATTGGGATGGTGCAACAACGGATAGGTAAATAATTGCGGCGTTCTTGAGAAACGAGATCACCGATTCTCAGCCCTTTTGACTGTTGCTAGCGTTGCTTCAACTCCATGGATCTCACTTCTCCATGCTTCTGCTTCGGAGAGAAGCTTACGTACCACTGTAGGTGATGCGTACTGTTTCGCACGTATATAACTTCGTAAACGTGTTAAGTCTACCTGCAACGAGGATTTGGATTGGTAAAATCGATTTCTATGAGTATTTGAGGCTGTTCAGGAATGCTTCATGTGCAGAAGCTACAATAGAAAAAAACTACGTAAGCATAGCCCTCATGTAGTCCTGGAATACCTCATAACCGTAGAAATGGCACCTTGAGTCCTGTAATAGAAGTTACGTGACTTGAACAGGCAGACCTAAATCCAGTTGTTTCTGAGCAGAATTTTTATTCTTTATGGACTTCTAATGGCAATTTTCCTCTCTTTTTGCATCGGCAGCGAGAGATTGAGGAGTATATTGCTGTACTTCTAGTCATGCAGGTCGCTGTACGTTTGTCTGTTTTATTACAAGGCCCGTTTCTTCTTGCTCCTGTGAGATGGATGCTTCCTGAAATTAATCTGTTTATTTCGAGGTTAGATTCATAAACTTCTTCATTTCCTCATCATGTCGCCGTCCACGAAACAACACGACGAGGATTACAAAACCATCCTCCAAAGCAAAAACATTGAGGGAACAACGTATGACAAGTAAGATAACTGCAGCAGTAGAAGTCAAATTAAGGGAAAAATTGTGACCGATCATGTATACGCACATGTGATCATATTAACAAATGAAAAAGTAGATCAAGAGAGAAAACAAAATGGAAGGAAAAGGGACATCATTCTGCGACGAAAGTTTCTTCGTTTCAACGAATATCTACGGTTCTCATCTTCTCCCATCTGCAGTTAGGCAAGGTCAAGCTCATTGCTGTGCGTGCACTCCATTGGATCCCTGTACGCTGATTTAAATTGCTGTAAGACGCGATATACTACTTGCTGATTTGTTACTGGCATCTTCTTAAATTCGCATTTTCATACTAATTATCCTGAAAAACTATATATCTCTGCCTTTCTGCATTAGTGGGTAGGTCTCACTACAACATATCAGGCGTACACCGAGGCTTCTACCGACGAAAATGAACGGGCGCGATTTTACCCCGACGTCGGTGTAAGGGTCGGTGTAGACGTCGGAACCAAAGCGTCGGTATAAGCGTCGGTATAAGTGTTGGTATATGCGTCGGTATATGCGTCGGTATAAGCGACGGTATAAGCGACGGTATAAGTGACGGTATAAGCCATGGTATGCCCTTGGGCAAAATAGTCGGTATAATCATCGGTATGTGCCTGGGGATACCGACGCTTATACCGTCGCCTATACCGACGACCATATCTGCAAAATTTTTTTGGGCAGAGTGTGTTGTCCCTTGCTACAACAACATTCCCATGTTGTTGTCTAGCAAAAGACAATCCACTCTGCCCAAGAAAAACCCAACTACATGTGACATGTATAACAAGCAACAAAAAAATGATTTGATAAAGTAAAACATACTGTCAAATACAAAAGACGTGAGCAAAATGAATCATGAATCGTGTACAAAGAAATGGGACACATAGACATGATATTTATGAACAACAACTAGAACACATGTATATGTGTGTCTGCCTATGTATATACATGTGTATGTGTACACGTATTATGTGTGTATATTTCTATATGTGTAAATATTTATCTGCATGTGTAAAAACCATAAAACCCTAATCCTAAAGACCTAAACCTAAAACAAGTGTATGTGTGTATGCTTGTATATGTATATGTGTAGGTGAATATATATATGTGTATGTGTGTGTATGCATATGTGTATCTATGTAAAAATCCTAAAACCCTAATTTTGAAGACCTAGACCTAAAACATGTATGTGTGTGTATGTGTGTATGCACATGTATATATATGTGTATGTGCATATGTATTATGTGTTCATATGTGTATATGTGTGTATGCATGTGTGTAGATATGTAAAAGCCAAAAACCCTAACCCTAATCCTAAAACATGCATATGTGTGTATGTATATGTCACGTGTGTGTATGTATGCATGTGTGTGCGTGTGACTCTCTCTCTCTCTATGTGTATGTGTGTATGTATGTATGTATGTATGTGTGTTTGTATGTATGTATGCATGTGTGTGTATGTATGTATGCATGTGTGTGTATGTATGTGTATGTGTATGCATATGTGTATGTGTATGTGTATGTGTATGTGTATGTGTATGTGTATGTGTATGTGTATGTGTGTATGCATGTGTATATGTGTGCATGTGTGTATGTATTATGTGTGTATATGTGTAAAAGTAAAAAACCCTAATCCTAAAACCCTAACACTAAAACATGTATATGTGTGTTTGTGTGGATGTATATGTGATGTGTGTGTATGTGTATGTGCATGTATGCATGTGTGTGTACATGTGTGTGCATGTATATGTGTGTGTATGTGTGTATATATGTAAAAGCCAAAAACCCTAACCCTAACCCTAAAACATGCATATGTGTGTATGTATATGTCACGTGTGTGTATGTATGCATGTGTGTGCGTGTGACTCTCTCTCTCTCTCTATGTGTATGCGTGTATGTATGCATGTATGTATGTATGTGTGTCTGTATGTATGTATGCATGTGTGTGTATGTATGTGTATGTGTATGTGTATGTGTATGCATATGTGTATGTGTATGTGTATGTGTATGTGTATGTGTATGCGTATGCGTATGCGTATGCGTATGCGTATGCGTATGCGTATGCGTATGCGTATGCGTATGCGTATGCGTATGCGTATGCGTATGCGTATGCGTATGGGTATGCGTATGCGTATGCGTATGCGTATGCGTATGCGTATGTGTATGTGTATGTGTATGTGTATGTGTATGTGTATGTGTATGTGTGTATGCATGTGTATATGCGTGCATGTGTGTATGTATTATGTGTGTATATGTGTAAAAGTAAAAAACCCTAATCCTAAAACCCTAACCCTAAAACATGTAAATGTGTGTTTGTGTGGATGTATATGTGATGTGTGTGTATGTGTATGTGCATGTATGCATGTGTGTTTACACGTGTGTGCATGTATATGTGTGTGTGTATGTATGCATATGCATATGCATATGTGTATGTAATATGTATGCATCTCTGTGTATGTATCTCTATGTCTCTCTCTTTGCAAATGCATATGTGTATGTAATATGTATGCATCTGTGTGTATGTATCTCTATGTCTCTCTCTTTCTCTCTATCTATATCTCTCTCTTTATCTCTCTCTCTCTCTCTCTTTCATCTCTCTCTCCCTCTTTCTCTCTCTCTCTTAATCTCTCTCTCTATCTCTATTTATAATAAATAACAAAACAATCACTTACATTGATGTAATTTTTTTGAACGCTCTCATCAAAGCCCGATTGACATCCTCTCTTGTCAAATTCCAAAGAATCAATGCCAAAATCTCCTGCAAAACAAAAGAAAAGAGAAATTCAAAAACCTTAATCCTAAAACCCGAACCCTAAAACATGTATATGTGTGTATATGTGTATGTATATGTGATGTGTGTGTATGTGTATGTGCATGTATGCATGTGTGTGTATAGATATGTGAGTGAGTACACATATGTGAGTGTGTATTAATATGTGCATGTGTATGTAATATGCATGTGTGTATGTATGTATGTGTGTGTGTACATGCATATGTGTGTATGTATGTATGTGTATGCATGTGTGTATGCACATATGTGTGTGTATACATACGTGAGTGTGTATTTAATATGCATGTGTGTATGTATGTATGTGTGTGTGTACATGCATATGTGTGTGTATGTATGTATGCATATGCATCTGTATGCACATATGTGTGTGTATACATATGTGAGTGTGTATTTATATGTGTGTGTGTATGTAATATGCATGTGTGTATGCATGTATGTATGTGTGTTTACATGCAAATATGTGTGTATGTATCTCTCTCTTTCTTTCAACTCTGTCTGTTTCTATCTCACTCTATATCAATCAAAAACAAAACAAATCACTTACATCAATGTAATTGTTTGGAGCGTTGTTGTCAAAGTCCACTTAATGTTTTCCTTCCTCGAATTCCAAAGAAGTGATGCCAAAAAGCTCCTGCAAAACAAAAGAAAAGAGAAATTCATAAACCCTAAGCCTAAAACCCTAACCCTAAAACATGTATATGTGTGTATGTGTGTATGTATATGTGATGTGTGTGTATGTGTATGTGCATGTATGCATGTGTGTGTATACATATGTGAGTGTGTATACATATGTGAGTGTGTATATATATGTGTGTGTGTGTATGTAATATGCATGTGTGTATGTATGTATGTGTGTGTGTACATGCATATGTGTGTGTATGTATGTATGCATATGCATGTGTGTATGCACATATGTGTGTGTATACATATGTGAGTGTGTATGTAATATGCATGTGTGTATGTATGTATGTGTGTGTGTACATGCAAATATGTGTGTATGTATGTATGCATATGCATGTGTGTATGTATACATGTGTGTGTGTACACGTGTGTATGTATATGTGTGTATACATGTATGTATGTATGTGAGTATGAGAATGAATATGTGTGTGTATGTATATGCATGTGTGTATGTAATATGCATGTGTGTATGTAATATGCATGTGTGTATGTAATATGTATGTTTGTATGTAATATGCATGTATGTATGTATATGTGTGTGTGCATGTGAGTATGTAATATGTATATGTATGTATATGCATGTGTGTATGTAATATGTATAAGAGTGTATATGTAATATGCATGTGTGTATGTAATATGTATGTGAGTATGTGTATGCATATGTGTGTGTATGTATGTATGCATCTCTATCTCTATCTCATTCTCTTTCTATTTCATCTCTCTCTCTCTTTCACTCTCTCTCTATCTTTCTCTTTCATCTCTCTCTCTTTCTCTCTCTCTCTCTCTCTCTCTCTCTCTCTCTCTCTCTCTCTCTCTCTCTTTCTCTCTCTCTCTCTCTCCCTCTCTCTCTCTCTTTATGTTTCTCTAGATCTCTCTCTTTCTTCATCTCTCTCTCTATCTCACTCTATATCAATCGAAAACAAAACAATCACTTACATCAATGTAATTGTTTGGAGCGTTGTCATCAAGGTCCACTTAATGTTGCCCTTCGTCGAATTCCAAACATTTGATGCCAAAAAGCTCCTGCAAAATGAAAGAGAAGAGAAATTAGAAAAGGGAAAACACAAAGAAAGAGAAAGGGTGCTACAGTATGTGTAATTCTTACCAAAATTTCAGATCTAGAGAAACAGAGATGTAGAGAAAGAGAGAGAGAGAGAGAGAGAAAGAGAGAGAAAGAGAGAGAAAGAGAGAGATGTGTGTACACAATAGGTTCGGAATGTAGTTCGTGCGTGCAAACTCGACAGTAGCAAAATTTGGTTCAAAATGCAAGCAGATGTCGAATTTTTGTTCTCGGGCCCGGTTAAAAGTTGCGTCGGTATAAGCATCGGTAACTTCAGTAAAGTACCGACGCCTATACCAGCGCTCATACCGATGCCGTGTATACCGACGATTAAATGACCGTTGGTATTGCATCCGTGATTTTTCAAGCATTTTCAACGGTCATACCGACGCCGAGGGGTGACCGTCGGTATGGGCAACGTCGGTATGCCCCTCATATGTTGTAGTGTCTATGATGAGGAGGACGGCACATTATAAAGGCAACTTACATGGAGAAAGCATTGAGAGATCAATCAAGTACGAGCAACTGGCCATAAATTCAAGGTAAAGAAATATTCCATCTATTTATCTATTTATCTATCTATCTATTTATCTATCTATCTATTTATCTATCTATCAATCAATCAATCTATCTATCTATGTATTTACCTACCTATCTATCTGTCTATCTACCTATGTATCTATCTATCTATCTATCTATCTATCTATCTATCCATATATATCTATCTATCTACCTGATGGAAATTGCATGGAAATCACTAGAATGATGTGTGCGTGTAACTCTCCTCCCATCCATATATATCCTCTTGTACTCTAAAAATAGAAATGAGTTACGCTAAAAATAGCAATGATCTAGAATAATCTAGTGTGAACATGTGGTCATCATTTCCCATTACTACCCAAGTACTTCCCATTACTACCAATCTACCTTAGGGTATCCCCCGAGCATGGGACCTTGGCTAGTTGGCCCTTGTCCCTCACACACATGATTGATCCCTATGGATCACATGCACTAATCCCTGTGGATCAATGTCTAACACTCTCTCCCCCTTCTAAAGATCATTGTCCTCAATGATCAATGAGGGAAAGTACTTTCGAACCAGAGCTTCTGATTCCCAAGTAGAGTTAGTAAGTGGTAATCCTCTCTAGGCTACTAGATACTCGTGGATGACACGATTCCTCAATTCCTTCTGTCTCTGATCTAGATCCTATCTGGAGAATGATACATGCTATTACTTTCTTCCAAAGAAACAATACCTTCTATTAGATTATCCTCCCTAGAAACATGAAACATTGGATGAAATTTACAATATGGAGGAAGATCTAATCGGTATGTAACTTCACTTAGCTTTTTTAACTATCTTCCAAGGTCCACAAAACCTTGGTGATAGCTTACTACACTTCGATGTGGACAGTGAAGTAGATGTAGCTAGTACGTGAATAAAGACTCTGTCTCCCGTCTCTAAAGATCTAGGAGATCTCTTCCTATCAGCGTACTCTTTAGCCCTATTAGCTTCTTGCTGCATCTTGGTTTTAGCTATTTCTAAATTTGCTTGGACATTCTTTAAGAAACCAAAAGCACTAGGATAGGTCTTTGGCATGTGTATAATACTAGGAGCATTGGGATTCATGCCATAGTTCATCGGAAAAGGAAACTCAACTAGTGGCAAATAACTATCCCAATTTTTCTGTCTCTCGGTCATATATGCTCTAAAAATTGGTTGATCCTCTTGGTCCTATGAATCTGACATTCCTATCTGAAACTATGGATGATCCTCTTGGTCCTATGAATCTGACATTCCTATCTGAAACTATGGATGTCAGCAACCTATACAATCCAAAGACATGCTGGATAAACAACTCCGCTACCTGTGGATCAAATGGAGTGATCCTAGTGGATCAAATGGACTAATGACTATGGATCAATGATCCCTATGGGTCAAGCGGATTGATCCTTGTGGATCAATATTTGACACTATCTATCGATCTATCTATTTATCTATCTATCTATCTATCTATCTATCTATCTATCTATCTATCTATCTATCTATCTATCTATCTATCTATCTATCTATCTATCTATCTATCTATCTATCTATCTATTTGTTGGTGCAGGACAATCAACAATTGATGTTTTGATGAAGAGTTGAAGTCAAGGTTGAAGGAAAGATTCAAGTTGTGAAGCATGAAGGAAGAATACATTCAGAAGGTGAAGATGTGTACACATATGTACATTATTTCAGAGATAGTTCACTTATATCTTTGAGTAGTCATAAGCTTGTAAATTTTTGTCTATATATACTATGGAAAATGTCGGGGCAAGTATGAGAGAGCATGAGAGTAGAGTAATCAGGAGTTGTATGTGTCATTAGACATCTAAGAAGTGACTCAAGACTCTCTCATCACTTAGTTGTAATTTTTCTCAGAAATGAAGAAAATGTTGCGCCCGATATTTCTGAGTTTTCTCCTTCTCTGTTAGATCTTTTGTGAAATGCTTTTCTAAAAGTCTAAGTCTATAGGTAATTGACCTTTGTACAAAGTTTTAGCTTTCAATTGTGATCAGGCTGAGAGAATTGAGTGTAGGAACATTTGCATTGTAAATGAGAAGAAGTGAAGTTACAGGAGGCACAAAATTTGATACGAATGTTTTGATTAATTCTCCTTCCACAGTGTAAAGTTTTGAGCAAGAAAGCACTCAATCTTTAAGTTGGAAGGTAAGCTATTTGTGGCTAAAGGCATTTGCAAAAACCGGTTCTAGATTGAGAGAACCAAAGGTTTAAAGTCATAGGTGTCTAAATCCACTTCTTAGAAGAATAGTTTTAGACATAGGTGACTTGTTGAAGTTATTTCTCAAGATCTACTTTATCTTTTGAAGTGATTCAACTTGGAGAAGGTGCGCAATCTATAGGCAACACCTCGTACAAAGTTTTATAAAAAAATTTACACATTTGATAAGGCAATGAGTGAATTATGTGCAGTAGACTTTCTATGTAATCTCCTTCTTCACAGTTTGTTCAAAAATTTGACAATTGAGTATTGATCTTCTAAAATTGGTGAAGGTTTGAGTTATTCTTGTTATAGAGGTGCTCTAAATACAAGAGTAACTTGTTCTTTTGGAGATTAACACTCTCCATCAAGGGTATCAGACCAGGAAGAATCAGAATTGAAGGAAGGAGGACCTCGACTGCTGCAGGTGCAAAGAATTCAACATCTGAAGGTTCAAAAGGTGAAAGCTTGAGGATAAAGCTTGAGAAGAAGGTCATGTGACACCAAGGAAGACAAAAGGAGTATTATTCGAAGTAAAGGTACATCTATTACTCATCAAGATTGAAGAACTCAATATACAGGTGAAGAAAGGATGGGAGATTCTCTTCAGATAGAGAAATTGGATAGAGAGAACTATCCAGCATGGTCAATGAGGATGGAAGCTCATCTAATGAGCAAAGAATTGATAGCTTACATTACAGGTGAAGAAGAAAAGCCTCAATTCAGAGATCCTAGTGTTCCAACTAGGGAGGAATTATCAGATTTGAAGAATTGGATGAAGAGAGATGCTCAAGCTACGAGCATTATCTATATGGCAGTCAATGATTACTTGCTACCTCACATTAGAGGTCTTGAAAGTTCAAGTGATATATGGAATGCTTTGGAGGAGCATTTCCAAAATACCACAAAGTCTAGGAAGGCATCCTTGTGGGCAGAATTTAGCACATTCAAGAAGAAGGCCTCTCAATCCATCTCAGATTATGTAACCAGAATGAAGGACATTGCAGATGCATTAGGAGCTGTTGATGAAGACATTGAGGAGGATAAATTGGTAAGGCAAATCCTCACAGGTTTGAGAGGTGATGACAAATGGAAGCCATTCATTTTGTCTACTGAATTATCACTTGATCATTTTACTCCTGACTTAAATCAGTTGCTAGGACATATGTTAACCTTTGAGCAGGATGTCAAAGGTGAAGGTGACAAGAGTACAGGTCATGCAATGTACTCAAAGGATAAGAAGAAAAATAGCAAAGGGAAGAAACAAGCAAATGAAGATGAAGGCACAACTAGTCAAGCCAACTTCCTAAGAGGAAGAGGAGGTGGCAAAGGTAGAGGAAGAGGGAGGAATAATAAAGATGGAGTCAAAGCTTGCTGGATTTGTGGTAAGGCAAATCACTTAGCTAATGATTGTTGGCATAATAATCAGAGTGATGGTGGATATAATCAAAATTTTAATTCATGAGGAAGAGGTGGCAGAAATCAAAGAGGTAACTTCAGAGGAAGAGGTAGTAGGGGTTATTTTGGAAGAAATGCAGGTAGAGGATTCCAAAGTCAACAATACAATAATACCTACTACAATAATGCTTCAGATCAGAAGGAGGATTCAACATTGATAATGAATGCAACTTGTGAAAGGCTAAGTGAAGACCAAAGAGTCTTCTACATTGACTCAGGATGTAGCAATCATCTGAGTGGTAACATAGCATAGATGACTGATTTGGAAAATAAGGTATCTAATCATGTTGTTCAAAGAAGTGACAATACAAAGCACAATGTGAAGTCAATTGGATCAGTGAAGGCCAAGGATGGAAGTACTCTCTTGAGTAAGGTCTTGTATGTTCCTACAATTCCTAAGAATCTGATACGTGTAGGACAAATTGTTGAAAAAGGTTATGAGTTAGATTCACTAATGAAGGAGTGTTTGTGGAAGACCCTAGCAATGGGTATAAACAAATTGTTTCAGGGAAGAAAGAAGCAAGGTTGTTCACATTAAAGATTCAAGGTAATGTTGGTCATGCGTTGTTCACTTATGGAGGACATAAGATCTCTGAGTTAGATCTTTGGCACAAGACGCTTGGACACCTCAATGAAAGAGGTATCAAAGATATGATTAACAATGGTTCAGTGCTTGGATTGCCTAATGCTGTAGGTCAACATATGACATACAGATGTGAGGCATGTCAATTAGGTAAGGCTCATAAGCAATCTTATTCCAAGCATGGTTTTATGTATTCAGTGAAGCTTGAGTTGGTACACACAGATGTGTGGGGGCCATCAAAGGATTTCAGCATAAATGGGTCAAGGTACTATGTGATTTATGTTGATGATGCTACCAGATGGATCACTATCTATGTGATCAAAGATAAGTCAGAGGTATTCAATACATTCAAACATTATCATGTGTATGTAGAAAGAATTACAGGCCATAAATTGAAGAGACTAAGGTTAGATGGAGGGGGAGAGTAGTTTTCTAATGAGTTCAGTGATTACTTGTGGAATGCAGGTATAAAAAGGGAAATCACTTGCAGGTACTCTCCTCAACAAAATGGTGTAGCAAAGAGAAGAAATAGAACTCTTGTTGAGTTTGCAATGTCAATGATGAAGGAGAAAAATTGCTCAAATTATTTGTGGGCTGAGGCTGTAAATACAGCTACTTATTTGGTCAATAGGCTACCATGTAAAGCTTTGCAGGGTATGACACCATATGAGGCATGGTGGGGTAGGAGACCTACCTTGGATCATTACAAAGTATTTGGATGTTTGGCATATGCATATGTGCCATCACAATTAAGACACAAGTTAGAACCTAAAGCTCAAAAGTATGTATTCATTGGTTATGATGATAAGCATATGGGATATAGGTTGTGGAGTCCATCCACAAAACAATTTCTTGTATCAAAAGATACTACATTTGATGAGAAAGGTACTTGGTATGCAGGTACAATCAATATTAATACAGGTGATGAAGAAGTTGTTTTGTTGTGAGTCAAAAGAAAGGTAAATCAAAGGTTCAGATATTTGATGAAGAGGAGAATAATGAAGTGCAGGTTGAAGTTGAAGAAATGCCAAGATTTGATCCTGAGTGTGAAGAACCAGAAACCTCAAGGAGTGGAGAACTCAGAAGGTCATCAAGACACAAGTGGAAACCTACAAGGTCTAGCTATGACACTTCTTTTTTGGCTACCAAAGATTATGCTTACATGATAAAGGCAGATGAAGACCCTTCTACATATGAAGAGGCAAAAGGTAAGGAAAATTGGGAGAAAGCTATGCAGGAAGAATATGATGCATTAATGGAGAATCAG
The DNA here is from genome assembly GCA_020310875.1 of Ceratopteris richardii. NCBI lineage: Eukaryota > Viridiplantae > Streptophyta > Polypodiopsida > Polypodiales > Pteridaceae > Ceratopteris > Ceratopteris richardii. The sequence continues at coordinate 47,348,806 of CM035437.1, read as the reverse complement.
ACATGGGATTTGGTTCCTAAACCAAATAGTCATAAGATCATTGGATGCAAATGGGTCTACAAGACTAAGAGTTTTGCAGATGGAAGTGTGTCTAGGTATAAAGCTAGACTTGTTGTGAAAGGGTTTGCTCAAATATATGGTATTGATTATGATGAGACCTATAGTCCTATGGCAAAGATGACAACGATCAGGACACTCATAGCCATTGCTGCATGTAAAGGTTGGAAATTATGTCAATTAGATGTGAAGAATTCTTTTTTAAATGGTTACATTTTAGATGATGTTTTTATGGAGCAACCTCAAGGATTCAGAGATGGAAGGTATCCAGATCATGTATGTAAGCTCAACAGAGCTTTGTATGGTTTGAAGAAGGCCCCAAGGGCATGGAATTATAGACTTGTGAAGTTCTTGAAAGAACTTGGATTTCAAGTATCTAAGGCAGATAGTAGCTTGCTTGTTAAAGCAAGTGATGATGGGTTCATTTACATGTGCATATATGTTGATGATATAATTCTTACAGGTAGAGATGAGAAAGGCATTCAAAGTCTAAAGAAGCAAATGGAGAAAGAGTTCAAAATCAGTGACTTGGGAGACTTGTCATATTTCTTGGGCATGGAGATTTCATACACTCAACATGGAGTGTATGTGACTCAAGAAAGGTATTTGAGAAACTTGTTAATCAAGTTTAAAATGAATGATTGCAGGGTAGCACCTACTCCAATGGAGGTGGATCACAAATTAAGCAGATATGGTGGAGAAGAATTCAAGGATATGAAGCTATATCAGAGTTTGGTTGGTAGTCTTATCTATGCTACATTAACTAGGCCTGAATTATCATATGCAGTTGGAGTTTTGTCTCAATTCATGCATTGTCCTAGGAAAGAACATTGGATTGCAGGTCAAAGAGTGTTGAGGTACATTAAGGGTACACTCAAAGAGGGTTTGTATTATGGTTTTACATCAGATACAAACATCAAAATATATAGTGATGCAGATTGGGCAGGTAATCCTGATGATAGAAGATCAACATATGGATACTTGTGTTATGTGGGAGATAAGTTAATTTCATGGTGTTCAAAGAAGCAACACACAGTTGCTTTATCATCTACAGAAGCTGAGTACAAAGGTATTGTTGAAGCTGCAAAGGAAGTGATATGGCTTAGGAATCTCATGAAGAGTTTTGACACCATACAAAGTACACCTATCATTTATGGAGATAACATGAGTTCATTGTATTTAGCTGCTAATCCTGCGTTTCATGCAAAGACTAAAAACATTGAGATTCAGTATCACTTTCTGAGAGAGAAGGTGATGGATAAAGAGATTGAATTAATACATACTTCAACAGAAGATCAGATAGCTGATATGCTTACCAAAAGCTTGGATGGACCAAAGCTACAGAGATTCAAAGACATGGCAGGCGTAAAGAAGATAGAGAAAACCTCAATTGATGATTGAGGGGGAGCTGTTGGTGCAAGACAATCAACAATTGAAGTTTTGAGGAAGAGTTGAAGTCAAGGTTGAAGGAAAGATTCAGGTTGTGAAGCATGAAGGAAGAATACATTCAAAAGGTGAATATGTGTACACATATGTACATTATTTCAGAGATAGTTCACTTATATCTTTGAGTAGTGATACGCTTGTAAATTTTTGTCTATATATACTATGGAAAATGTCGACGCAAGTATGAGAGAGCATGCAAATAGAATAATCAGGAGTTGTATGTGTCATTAGACATCTTAGAAGTGAGTCAAGTCTCTCTCATCACTTAGTTGTAATTTTTCTCAGAAATGAAGAAAATGTTGCACCCGATATTTCTGAGTTTTCTCCTTCTGTGTTAGATCTTTTGTGAAATGCTTTTGTACAAGTCTAAGTCTATAGGTAATTGACCTCTGTACAAATTTTTAGCTTTCAATTGTGATCAGGCTGAGAGAATTGAGTGTAGGAACATTTGCATATGTAAATGAGAAGAAGTGAAGTTACAGGAGGTGCAAAATTCGATACGAATGTTTTGATCAATTCTCCTTCCACACTGTAAAGTTTTGAGCAAGCAAGCACTCAATCTTTAAGTTGGAAGGTAAGCTATTTGTGGCTAGAGGCATTTGCAGAAACGGGTTCTAGATTGACAGAACCAAAGGTTTAAAGTCATAGGTGTCTAAATGCACTTCTCAGAAGAACAATTTTAGACATAGGTGACTTGTTGAAGTTATTTCTCAAGATCTACTGAATCTTTTGAAGTGATTAAACTTGGAGAATGTGCCCAATCTATAGCCAACACCTCATACAAAGTTTTATAAAAAACTTTAAACATTTGATAAGGCAATGAGTGAATTATGTGCAGTAGACTTTCTGTGTAATCTCCTTCTTCAGAGTTTGTTCAAAAATTTGACAATTGAGTATTGATCTTCTAAAATTGGTGAAGGTTTGAGTTATTCTTGTTATAGAGGTGCTCTAAATACAAGAGTAACTTGTTATTTTGGAGATTAACAATCTCCATCAGTGGTATCAGAGCAGGAAGCATCAAAATTGAAGGAAGGAGGACCTCAACTGCTGGAGGTGCAAAGAATTCAACATCTGAAGGTTCAAAAGGTGAAAGCTTGAGGATAAAGCTTGAGAAGAAGGTCATACGACACCAAGGAAGACAAAAGGAGTATTATTCGAAGTAAAGGTACATATATTACTCATAAAGATTGAAGAATTCAGTATACAGCTTAAGAAAGGATGGGATATTCTTTTTAGATAGAGAAATTGGATAGAGAGAACTATCCAGCATGGTCAATGAGGATGGAAGCTCATCTAATGAGCAAAGACTTGATAGCTTACATTACAGGTGAAGAAGAAAAGCCTCAATTCAGAGATCCTAGTGTTCCAACTAGGGAGGAATTATCAGATTTGAAGAATTGGATGAAGAGAGATGCTCAAGCTAGGATCATTATCTATATGGCAGTCAATGATTACTTGCTACCTCACATTAGAGGTCTTGAAAGTGCAAGTGATATATGGAATGCTTTGGAGGAGCATTTCCAAAATACCACAAAGTTTAGGAAGGCATCCTTCTGGGCAGAATTTACCACATTCAAGAAGAAGGCCTCTCAATCCATCTCAGATTATGTAACCAGAATGAAGGACATTGCAGATGCATTAGGAGCTGTTGATGAAGACATTGAAGAACATAAATTGTTAAGGCAAATCCTCACAGGTTTGAGAGGTGATGACAAATGGAAGCCATTCATTTTATCTACTGAATTATCACTTGGTCATTTTACTCTTGACTTATATCAGTTGCTAGGACATATGTTAACCTTTCAGCAAGATGTCAAAGGTGAAGGTGACAAGAGTACAGGTCATGCAATGTACTCAAAGGATAAGAAGAAAAATAGAAAAGGGAAGCAACAAGCAAATGAAGATGAAGGCACAACTAGTCAAGCCAACTTCCTAAGAGGAAGAGGAGGTGGCAAAGGTAGAGGAAGAGGCAGGAATAATAAAGATGGAGTCAAAGCTTTCCGGATTTGTGGTAAGACAAATCACTTAGCTAATGATTGTTGGCATAATAATTAGAGTAATGCTGGATATAATCAAAATTTTAATTCAAGAGGAAGAGGTGGCAGAAATCAAAGAGGTAACTTCAGAGGAAGAGGTAGTAGGGGTTATTTTGGAAGAAATGCAGGTAGAGGATTCCAAAGTCAACAATACAATAATACCTACTACAATTATGCTTCAGATCAGGAGGATTCAACATTGATAATGAATGCAACTTGTGAAAGGCAAAGTGAAGACCATAGAGTCTTCTACATTGACTCAGGGTGTAACAATCACCTGAGTGGTAACATAGCATTGATGACTGATTTGGAAAATACGGTTTCTAATCATGTTGTTCAAACAGGTGACAATACAAAGCACAATGTGAAGTCAATTGGATTAGTGAAGGCCAAGGATGGAAGTACTCTCTTGAGTAAGGTCTTGTATGTTCCTACAATTCCTAAGAATCTGATAAGTGTAGGACAAATTGTTGAAAAAGGTTATGAAGTTAGATTCACGAATGAAGGAGTGTTTGTGGAATACCCTAGCAATGGGTATAAACAAGTTGTTTCAGGGAAGAAAGAAGGAAGGTTGTTCACATTAAAGATTCAAGGTAATGTTGGTCATGCCTTGTTCACTTATGGAGGACATAAGATCTCTGAGTTAGATCTTTGGCACAAGAGGCTTGGACACTTCAATGAAAGAGGTATCAAAGATATGATTAACAATGTTTCAGTGCTTGGATTGCCTAATGTTGCAGGTCAACATATGACATACAGATGTGAGGCATGTCAATTAGGTAAGGCTCATAAGCAATCTTATTCCAAGCATGGTTTTATGTATTCAGAGAAGCTTGAGTTGGTATACACATATGTGTGGGGGCCATCAAAGGATTTCAGTATAAATGGTTCAAGGTACTATGTGATTTATGTTGATGATGCTACCAGATGGATCACTATCTATGTGGTCAAAGATAAGTCAGAGGTATTCAATACATTCAAACATTATCATGTGTATGCAGAAAGAATTACAGGCCATAAAATGAAGAGACTAAGGTCAGATGGAGGGAGAGATTATTTTTCTAATGAGTTCAGTGATTACTTGTGGAATGCAGGTATAAAAAGGGAAATCACTTGCAGGTACTCTCCTCAACAAAATGGTGTAGCAGAGAGAACAAATAGAACTCTTGTTGAGTTTGCAAGGTCAATGATGAAGGAGAAAAATTTCCCAAATTATTTGTGGGCTGAGGTTGTAAATACAGCTACTTATTTGTTCAATAGGCTACCATGTAAAGCTTTGCAGGGTATGACACCATATGAGGCATGGTGGGGTAAGAGACCTACCTTGGATCATTGCAAAGTATTTGGATGCTTGACATATGCTTATGTGCCATCACAATTAAGACACAAGGTTGAACCTAAAGCTGAAAAGTATGTATTCATTGGTTATGATGATAAGCAGATGGGATATAGGTTGTGGAGTCCATCCACAAAACAATTTCTTGTATCAAAAGATATTACATTTGATGAGCAAGGTATTTGGTATGCAGGTACAATCAATATTAATACAAGTGATGAAGAAGTTGTGAGTCAAAAGGAAGGTAAATCAAAGGTTCAGATATTTGATGAAGAGGAGAATAATGAAGTGCAGGTTGAAGTTGAAGAAATGCCAAGATTTGATTCTGAGTGTGAAGAACCAGAAACCTCAAGGAGTGGAGAACTCAGAAGGTCATCAAGACACAAGTGGCAACCTACAAGGTATAGCTATGACACTTCTTTTTTGGCTACCAAAGATTATGCTTACATGATAAAGGCAGATGAAGACCCTTCTACATATGAAGAGGCAAAAGGTAAGGAAAATTGGGAGAAAGCTATGCAGGAAGAATATGATGCATTAATGGAGAATCAGACATGGGATTTGGTTCCTAAACCAAATAGTCAGAAGATCATTGGATGCAAATGGGTCTACAAGACTAAGAGGTTTGCAGATGGAAGTGTGTCTAGGTATAAAGCTAGACTTGTTGTGAAAGGGTTTGCTCAAACATATGGTATTGATTATGATGAGACCTATAGTCCTGTGGCAAAGATGACAACCATCAGGACACTCATAGCCATTGCCGCATGTAAAGGTTGGAAATTATGTCAATTAGATGTGAAGAATTCTTTTTTAAATGGTTACATTTTAGATGATGTTTTCATGGAGCAACCTCAAGGATTCAAAGATGGAAAGTATCCAGATCATGTATGTAAGCTCAAGAGAGCTTTGTATGGTTTGAAGCAGGCCCCAAGGGCATGGAATTATAGACTTGTGAAGTTCTTGAAAGAACTTGGATTTCAAGTATCTAAGGCAGATAGTAGCTTGCTTGTTAAAGCAAGTGATGATGGGTTCATTTACATGTGCATATATGTTGATGATATAATTCTTACAGGTACAGATGAGAAAGGCATTCAAAGTCTAAATAAGCAAATGGAGAAAGAGTTCAAAATCAGTGACTTGGGAGACTTGTCATATTTCTTGGGCATGGAGATTTCATACACTCAACATGGAGTGTATGTGACTCAAGAAAGGTATTTAAGAAACTTGTTAATCAAGTTTAAAATGAATGATTGCAGGGTAGCACCTACTCCAATGGAGGTGAGTCACAAATTAAGCAGATATGGTGGAGAAGAATTCAAGGATATGAAGCTATATCAGAGATTGGTTAGTAGTCTTATCTATGCTACATTAACTAGGCCTGATTTATCATATGCAGTTGGAGTTTTGTCTCAATTTATGCATTGTCCTAGGAAAGAACATTGGATTGCAGGTCAAAGAGTGTTGAGGTACATTAAGGGTACACTCAAAGAGGGTTTGTATTATGTTTTTACATCAGATACAAACATCAAAATATATAGTGATGCAGATTGGGCAGGTAATCCTGATGATAGAAGATCAACATATGGATACTTGTGTTATGTGGGAGATAAGTTAATTTCTTGGTGTTCAAAGAAGCAACACACAGTTGCTTTATCAGCTATAGAATCTGAGTACAAAGGTATGGTTGAAGCTGCAAAGGAAGTGATATGGCTTAAGACTCTCATGAAGAGTTTTGACACCATACAGAGTACACCTATCATTTATGGAGATAACATGAGTTCATTGTATTTAGCTGCTAATCTTGTGTTTCATGCAAGGACTAAATACATTGAGATTCAGTATCACTTTCTGAGAGAGAAGGTGATGGATAAAGAGATTGAAGTCATACATACTTCAACAAAAGATCAGATAGCTGATATGCTTACCAAAAGCTTGGATGGACCAAAGCTACAGAGATTCAAAGACATGGCAGGCATAAAGAAGATAGAGAAAACCTCAATTGATGATTGAGCAGGAGTTGTTGGTGCATGACAATCAACAATTGAAGTTTTGATGAAGAGTTGAATTCAAGGTTGAAGGAAAGATTCAAGTTGTGAAGCATGAAGGAAGAATACATTCAGAAGGTGAAGATGTGTACACATATGTACATTATTTCAGAGATAGTTCACTTATATCTTTGAGTAGTATAAGCATGTAAATTTTTGTCTATATATACTATGGAAAATGTCAGGGCAAGTATAAGAGAGCATGAGAATAGAGTAATCAGGAGTTGCATGTGTCATTAGACATCTTAGAAGTGAGTCAAGTCTCTCTCATCACTCAGTTGTAATTTTTCTCAGAAATGAAGAAAATGTTGCGCCCGATATTTCTGAGTTTTCTCCTTCTGTGTTAGATCTTTTGTGAAATGCTTTCGTACAAGTCTAAGTCTATAGCTATTCGACCTCTGTATAAATTTTTAGCTTTCAATTGTGATCAGGCTGAGAGAATTGAGTGTAGGAACATTTGCATATGTAAATGAGAAGAAGTGAAGTTACAGGAGGCGCAAAATTTGATACGAATGTTTTGATCAATTCTCCTTTGACAGTGTAAAGTTTTGAGCAAGCAAGCACTCAAACTTTAAGTTGGAAGGTAAGCCATTTGTGGCTAAAGGCGTTTGCAGAAACGGGTTCTAGATTGAGAGAACCAAAGGTTTAAAGTCATAGGTGTCTAAATCGACTTCGGAGAAGAACAGTTTTAGACATAGGTGACTTGTTGAAGTTATTTCTCAAGATCTACTGAATCTTTTGAAGGGATTCAACTTGGAGAAGGTGCGCAATCTATAGGTGACACCTCGTACAAAGTTTTATAAAAAACTTTACACATTTGATAAGGCAATGAGTGAATTATGTGCAGCAGACTTTCTGTGTAATCTCCTTCTTCAGAGTTTGTTCAAAAATTTGACAATTGAGTATTGATCTTCTAAAATTGGTGAAGGTTTGAGTTATTCTTGTTATAGAGGTGCTCTAAATACAAGAGTAAATTGTTCTTTTGGAGATTAACACTCTCCATCACTATCTATCTATCTATCTATCTATCTATCTATCTATCTAACTATGTACTACTACAACATATCAGGGGTATACCGAGGCTTCTATTAAGGAAAATGTATCGGTGTCATTTTGCCTCGATGTCAGTATAAGCCTTGGCATGCACACGGATACCAAATCATCCGTATAGGTACCGGTACATGGATAGCATCAGTATAAGTGTTAGTATAAGCATCAATAATCCCCTCGGCAAAAGTGTTAGTATGCACCTTGGTATATCGATGTGGATACTAGTGCATATACTAGTGATGATATTTGAAAAAAAAAATTGGGCAGAGAGTATTGTCTCTTGCTGCATCAACATTACCATGTTGTTATGGAGCAGAAGACAATACATTCTACCCCAAAAAAAAACCAAGTATATATGACATGTACTCTAGTGGCAACTAAAACATGATTTGATAAAGAAAAACACTATCAGACACAAAAGAGATGAGTAGAATGAACCATGAACCATGTATATATTCCATAATTGAAGCATGTAGAAAAGTGTAGCAAACCACTTCCATATATGAGCTAAATACAAAATATGGCAAAGAAGCACTGCCATAAAGAAACCAAATACAAAATTCTGGTGCACCACTGCCATATATGAGCCAAATATAAAATTTTGGCACACCACTGCCATATACATGTCCAAAGAGATCAAAATATCTATATCTATAGTCTTCCAATAAAGAACATTCATGAAATGAGAGAAATTGACATGATATTTACAAACAACAATAAAAAACACCAAACCAAGTTTAAAAGCTCACCTCATCATAGATGCTCCCATGAAACGACTACACCGCATCCCTGCAAGTCCTCCAATGGTGCAACCAATCCATTATGATATCCATAAGCCTCCTTGATTCATGTCGAAGGATGACCCACTACCAACTTCTACAACAAATATGCAAAACCCTAGATAAACATACATGAGATGCTTACCACAAACAAATTCAATAATCAAAATGATACTTATAAACTCATGATGCATAGTTTCATATCCGTTGCTACCCTAATATGATGGTTCTACTGTATCTATACATGTGGCCATCGCATCTCACTACAGGTGATATTAGTCACAAGTCTTCTGCTGCTCATCGCGAATCGTATCCCACTCCTTAGCATCTAACCATGTAGGCTTCAGTAAACATGCTAGCATCATGAACCTCGGATCATCGATGGGACATAACCTCATGTGCCGTGTGTTGAATCCACTCCAAGATGATAATAGGATGTCCATATGCTGGCTTGTACTCCTGATAGATTGTCTCTTTAATATAATTTTTATGACCTTTATCGTGTTCACTCCATTTCAATATGATAGAGTGTCAAAATTGTATGTAGCAAAAATGTCATATGTACTAACACATTGCCTTTTCGGGAACATCCATCACTAGAGCTAAATCACATATACTATGCACCTTGGAGTCGTCATGGTAAGGAGTACCCCAAGGTATATGTGGTGTACCATGTGGCATACCACATGGTGTACCTACATCTGAGATACTCGCTCTACGAGTAGAACTGGGAGATACAACATTTGTCGCATGACCTCCACAACATCTGCCTCCTCTCAAGCCATTAGAGTGTGGTCGCGATCAACGAGATGGGTGAGCACATATATCATACTAAGATGTCGAATGCATACATCGACTACTAGAGGCACTAGGGCATGGATGAGAAGACAACTATGGTGGATTCATAAAGCCAAGAGACATACCTCTGGTGTCAGTAGCCCTACCCATAGGAGTGATACTAATAGGAGTGATGCAGATGGGAGTGACCTCGGCAAGAGTGACAGTATGATATTTATAAAAAAGAACTAAAAACCAAGCTATAAGTTTATATCATCATAGATTCTTCCATGAAATGATTGCACCGCGTCCCTCTAAGTCCTACAATAGTGCAGTCAATCCATGATGATATCCATAAGCTTCTTTGGCTCGTGTCGAAGGATGACCCACTGTCAACTCCTATAATAAATATGCAAAATTTTAGATGAACATGCATGATGTGCTTAACATAAACAAATTCAATAATTAAAATTATACTTACAAATTGGTAGCACATACTGGCATATATGCCACTACCCAAATGCAATGTTCCGATCGTATCTAAACGTGTGGCCACCGCATCTCACTACTGACAATATCAGTCAAGAGTATGTTGCTACTGATCCTGAATCGATTCCCACTCTTCAACATCCAACCATACAGACTGAATTGTCAATGAGACATCACCTCATGTGCCATGTGCTGAATCCATTCTAAGCTCACAATAGGATGCCAAGGTGTTGGCCGGTACTCTTCATATATTGATTGTGTGATAGAAATTTTGGAATCTTTATCCTATTCACTCCATTTTAACATGACCTAATTTCCAAAATGTATGGAGCAAAGCTGTCGAATGTGTTGTCCCATCGACTTTCTGACCACATCCATCACCGGAGCTCCATCAGTATGCGATATATCTTGGAGTCATCATGTTCATGTGCTCCCCAAGGTGTACGTGGAGATCCCATCTGATCCAATGTGGAGAGGTTGGGATATATATATATATATATATATATATATATATCCTAAAAAATCTATAAATCTATTTTTTATATTTTTTCACATATATTTCATTATATAAATTAATTCTATTTTTGTGTATAAACTAAGAAATCCTATTTTTGGTATATTTAACTAAGAAACCCTAAAAATTTAAAGATCCATTTTTTAGATATTTAATTATTTATATTTAGACTTTTCTCCAATATTTCATAAAAATGTATGTATGTATGTGTGTATGTTTGTATGTATGTGTGTGTGTGTGCAAAAACTCAAAAATCCTATCTTTGGCATATATATATATATATATATATATACGCTAAAAATTTAAAGATCTATTTTTTAGATATTTAATTATTTATATTTTATATATTTATATTTTCCTCTAATATTTCATAATAATGTATGTATATATGTGTGTAGGTTTTATGTATGTGTGTGTGTGTGTAAACTCAAAAATCCTATTTTTGATATATTAAATCTATTTTTGTGTAAAAACTTAGAAATACTATTTTTGGTATATTTAATTATTGTTGGAGTAAGATGTCTACAGAAGCACGTGAATAACACAAGGAAGAAGAAGAAGAAGCTTGGAGCACAACACACAATACTGAATGAATTACCACTAGAATGTACAAAGATAAGTAACATGTTAGGGCAATAAGCGTATATACAAGCCAGGGAAAAAAACCTCCTAAAGAGGGAAAAAAGTGCCCTTGCGGTCCAAGAATGTTCACACACACCCACAAGCTATGTGGAATCAATCCACAAAAGGAAGTAAGCCCAAAGCTTTGTGGAAAGCTTCAAAATTCTCCCTAGGTAGAGCCTTCATATAAAGGTCTGCAATGTTCCTTTGTGTGGGCACATTTCCCAAGATGATCTCCCCAACAGAGAACCTCTCAAAGAGCTTAGCCAAGATATGCATGAGCTACCAAGCATGAAGAAAAAAACACTAGTGGACACACAAGTGTCATAGCAACTAGCCTAGTCAAAGTTAGAAAAAGCGTGCAAATCTGGAAGTAGTGATCGCCCTTTGGGATAAAACAACCGAAGTAGTTGGGTACCACTCAAGTAGCGAAAGATGAGTTTAACCACCTACCAATACTTGACACCTGGGCAATGCATAAACCTGCTCATCTGTGAGATAGCAAATTGAATATCTGGTCGAGTAATCCATAAGTAAATGAGGCATCCAATAGCCTGCTGATAGAGAACAGCATCAAATGCATCTCCAGCATCATGAAGACTCAATCGCAAACCTCTCTCCATAGGAGTGGCAATAGGCTTAGTGTTTTCAAGGGAAAAATGTTGCAATAATGTGTCAATATATTTCGTTTGACACAAAGCCATTCCACCACCAACATGCATAAAATGAATGCCCAAATAATGATGCAAATGCCCCAAGTCAGGCATCTCAAATGAGGCATGCAAATTAGCCTTAAAATTAGCACTATGATGGTCATGAAGACCAGCCAGTAGCATGTCATCAATATAAACCATAATGATCAGAAGTACATCGTTAGCACGCTTAACATATAAGCTGCTCTTAGTTGGCTTGTTCTCAAAACCATGTGCAATCAAATAGGCATGTATCTTTTCATACCAAGCATGTGGTGCTTGCTTTAAGCCATATAATGCCTTGTTTAACTTGCATACCTGGTTTTCATGCCCTTTTTGCACAAAGCCACGAGGCTAAAAAACATACACTTCCTCATGCAAGTCATCATTTAGAAATGCAATTTTAATGTCCAACTGATGTACATTCCAACCATGATGAGCAGCAAGTGCACAGATGCTATGAAAAGTAGTCATACGACATGTAGGTGCAAAGGTCTTATCAAAATCAATGCCTCTTTCTTGTGCATAACCCTTTGCAACAAGCCTGGCCTTATACCTGTCAATTGTTCCATCATGCTTACACTTCATCTTGTATACCCACTTTGTGCCAATTGCCTTCTTGCTAGGAGGCACGTCACATAAAGACCAAGAACCATTCTTTATTATAGCATCATATTGAGATTGCATAGCACCCATCCAGTTTTCTGAATTTTGTGCTTCATAAAATGAAATAAGCTCATTCTCATCACAGAGACTAGATGTAGCCATAACATAGCAATCTGATGCAAAAGAGGTACTATGAGAGCTTGAACAAGTACAATATGATAGAGGTGCGTCTAATTTGTTATCACGCAAGGTCTGCACCAGCCATTTTGGCATAGTTTTTGCTTGCTCAATATCGACTATCTCATCAATAAGTGCATCATGTAAATCTCTATCAGAAATGGAATGATCTGCATCATCACATGAAACCTGCAAAGGCTGAAAAGTTGCCTCATTAGGACCAGCACTAGACTGTCCACCTATAAAAAGAGGCAGCAATGTATCATACATGTCTTTGGAGCTAATAGATGTCTCCTTAGCACATGAAAGCAATGGATGAATAGCACCTTCCACAAAAACAACATCATGGATAACCAGAATTAATGCATTTAGTATGTGGAAGATATAGACGATAGCCTTTACTTTCAGAACTGTACCCAATAAAAATACATTTTACTACTTTATCATCCAATTTCTTGCAATGTTGTTCAAGCACTAATGCATATGACAAAAGACCAAAAACATTCAGATGAGCAACAAATGGCTTGCGATCATGCCAAGCTTCATATGGAGTGATAGACTATAGTGCTTTAGTGGGACACCTCCTACGTACATATGATGCACACATGATAGCCTCAAGCCAGAAACTATGTGGTAACGCCTAACTCTTGACCATACACCTCGCCATCTTCGTGAGCGACATGTTCTTTCGTCCAACAACTCCATTGTGTTGAGGTGTATACGACACTATACACTGGTTTTTTATCTCATGTTCAGCCAGAAATGCATTAAAATCAGAAGACATGTCCCCCCCCTTGATTAGAACGGAGGGTGTCCATTTTACATGTTGAGAGATTTTCAGCCAAAACCAAAACCTGTTCGAAGCACATAAACACTCTGGACTTTTCTTTGAGTGGATATACCCATGCATGCTTATAAAAATCATCAATGAAATTCACGAAGTACAGATAATTTCCAAAAGAGGGTGCTTGCATAGGACCACATACACCGGTATGAACAAGCTACAATTTTTGAGTAGCCAAAACTCAACCATCTTTTGGAAATGAAGAATGTTGCATTTTGCCCAAAATGCAGCCTTCAGATACATGTTTATCGGGTGCCTAGAGTTTCGACAACGAGGACACCATTTCAGATTTCTACAGGTGTAGCAAACTAGCAAAGTTTAGATGACCAAAGCATGCATGCCAAAGCTTTGCATCTGACATAGCCTGAGAATCATGTACTGCACATGCCAAATCATTCAAAGATTTTTCATAGTCTATGAGCTTGTACAACCCATGACATAAAATGCCAGAAGCAATAATATTATTTCCATTTGACAGATCATGGACTGTACATCTGTCATCAATAAATTTCACAACCAAGCCAATCTTCGCTAATGCAGAAACTGATAACAGATTCTTCTTGATCCCTAGCATAAATAAAGCATCTCAAAAAGTGAAAGAACTACCATCAAGATCAGTTAGAATGATCTTACCAACTCCCATGATAGGATAAGAGGAGTTGTTGGTACATATGAGAGTATTCCCTATAGGAGCACGCTCAAGTGAAGACAAGAAACTACGTTGCAAGGTAATATGTTTGGTTGCCCCACTATCAAAGTACCAAACATCTGAGTCTACTGCAGACATGCACTGCTCATGAGAAGATGGTTCAAAACTGCAAACAGTAGTACATGCCCATTCTTCATCATGCAAAAGATTAGCAAACTCTATTTTCGGTGTAGAGGCCTCTACAACAACCATTCCAGCCTCTTTTTCCTTTGCCTCTTTTGCAGCCACTTTAGGATAGTTCTTTATGATATGATCATTTCCTTTACAGTACTTGAAAAGAAATTTTTGCTTTTGTGATTTCTTCTCATCTTTGTCTTCCTTCTTCAAATGTGCAGCATTCGTAGATTTCTGCTTGCTAGGAGATGAGCTCCATTTACCTTTGCCCTTCTCACTAGCCAAGAAAGCTTGATCTACAACATGCATAATAGACCTATTCTGCCTAGACTCATATTCTTGCAACAAAATAGAAACTAACTCCTCAAATGACAAGGCATTTTGATTACCTTTTGATCATCAAACGAAGAGTAGAAGCAAAACTCTGATATGAATCAAGAAGACCATTCAGAACGATCTACACAAGTGAGATATCTGGTATAACCTCATCACCAAAAATCAATTGTTCCTTCAAATCCTTGATCTTTGTTAGAAAATTATCCATAGAGTCACCTTCATTCATGTTGGAACATCAAGCTTACACTTCTTGAGGTGTATTTGATCTACATCAAAGGCTATCGCATCGAAAGAATATCCGTTGGAGAGTTCTTTTTCTTATGCTCATTTATTGTATTTTTTGAGAGATTTTTGATGGTTCATTTACTCTTGTAAAAGCCTTAAGCTTTACACATTTAAAGGTAGAAAGATAGAGCTCAAATCCCATGAATTTGTGGTGGTTGAAGTTTCATTCAATCAAGCAATCAATCACCTAAAAGTAGATCGAACTAGATCTTCACTTTTCCTAGATTATAGGAAAGTGAATTGATTCCCTCCAACAATCATTCCCACCTTCATTTGAATTCAAACCCACTTGTAGAAGTCATGGAACACTCTTAGAGTCTATATAAAGACTTGAAATCACTTGTACAATACATGGAAGCAATATACATACACTTGTGACCATCATTGTCTTGCTCCTTCAATTCTCCACATCATCTTCTTTGCCAACAGTAATCTTGGAGAGGCTATTGCTCTCTCTTCAGAGCATTAAATTAAGTGGACGATAGCTCCTTGGAAAGGTATTAGTGTCTAGTTTATGCATATAAAGTTTCATAGCATTTGGTTCCATAGATTGGGAGAAATCTGAGTTTTTCTATCTCGCGGTCAATCGATGCATATTCCTAAAAACTAGGAAGTACCACCGGTGAATGTCGCATTCATTCCTATAGCATATTTTGCTTATTACTTATACTTTTGTGCATTTCATATACTCAAACTTATGTGTATCACTCCCATAAAAGGATTTGTTCTAATCGTAATCACGCTGGTTACTATGGGCATATGAAGTTTATTGTCTCTTCCATAGATAATAAGTTTTTTTGAGCTAGTCGACCCGTGAACCTATGTGTTTTGTATCGACTCATTCTCCTTGATGCTCCAAAGTACATAGTGCATTTCTTTGCACTTATTGCATGACTATAAGGTCTATTTGAGTCTCCATAAGCTCAAGGGCTGCTCTTGTGCCGGTTGGCTAGACCATATTGGGAAAGATGGATGGACACTCCAAGAGATTGAGTAGGTATTGCCAAAACCTGATTTGTACTAGCCCCCTTTTGTTTTGGACTTGATACGTGGACCTCCTTAGCTTTCCAATGACACTATAAAATGTCCTATGTACTTTGGAAATTATGTGTGTAAAGATTAAATCAAAACAGATAACTTTGGACTTCAAGATCTCAAGAAAACCTTCTATTTATGTCTTGACACCTATTGGATCTTTTGCTTAGTATGACCAACAAAGTAGGAATTGGAAAAATTCCTTTTAAGGGTATCTGACTAGCTTAGCAAGCTAACTATTCCAAGTGTAATGATGTAAAAAGACCAACTATGCTCAGAGAAATCAATTTAGCAAATAAACCTTTACCGCCGATTTTTTAGGAGTGTTGCAGACAATGACCAGTGATCACCTCGACGAGCTTTTCTCTGAAATGGCTGAATAGAATCTCTTAAAAGTTTGACAACATGTAGAAACCTTTGAGCTAAATCCAACAAGCTTTATATCGTTGCATTTGGTTTAGAAATGACTGAGATATGGACTCCACAAGTTGATTGACTTTCAAGTAGTATGACAGAGAACTCAAAAATGACTAATGAAGATATATGTATTAATGAACACTTGTATACAACTCCATTGGCATGAAAATCATTGCCTAATGGTTTAGATAGGTGTGGGCTAGAGTGTAGGCCTCACACACACTCAGAATTGACAGTAATGAGCTCGATAATGATGAGTCTTAACCGCGACTTTTCCATGAACACTTTTATAGTGATTGAGTAAAAATTTGAATTCAAATTCAAACTTTTGGCTCCCTATGATCAAGCTCCTATTTCCTAGGAGATATTCCTTCAATCAAAAGCTAAATTTTTCCACGAATCCTTTTGGTAGGTGTTTACAAAGATTCCAAGTCAATTTGACTTTTACGATGAAGTAAAGTGGTAATTAACCACTAGCAATAGTTCCTATGCTTCTCCATATGTGTATGGACTTCAATGTATCCATCAAGCCAAATGTGTAGGCTTGTGAATTACACCAACAGCTCCCCCTCAAGCCAAACATTTTGGCTTGGTATTTTTCTTCAATCTTCATGTATATCCTGCAATCCAATCATTGCCTTTAACCTACAAAGTTTGGTTCCATCCAAAGCTTTAGTCAACAAATCTACACACTGCATATTGGTTGATACATAGGTTAGTTGAATGTCGTTGCTTAACAACTTCTCTCTCACATCATGATAATGGACCTCTATGTGTTTGGTCCTTGCATGATAGATAGGATTAGCTGCAAGGTGAAGTGAGCTTGTATTGTCTCCAAATATTATTGGTGACCTAGTATATAAACCCAAGTCTGTATATAATAGCTTAATCCATATGGCTTCTTGTGTGGCATTAGCCAATCCTCTATACTCTGCTTCTATAGAGGATAAAGCAACAGTAGGTTGCTTCTTTGAAGACCATGATATTGATTTATCACCTGCAAATGAAATGTATCCAGAGGTGTAACTCCATATGCAATATCTACCCTCATTAAGGTAGCATAGTTCAAGATACCCACCATACTTTGATAACCTGTAATGTCATTAACTTCATCACCTTCATGGGCACGTAGTTTGAAGTTTACCTCCATTGGAGTACTTGCAACTTTGGATCCTGCAAATAAAACTTCTTCAACATATCCTGTATGTACTTTTTTTGAGTAATATATATTCCAGAGTTAGTATAGACTAACTCAAGTCCAAGAAAATACTTTAGTAGACCAAGATCATTGATCTTGAACTCCTTCATCATCTGACTTTTGATTTGTCTGATTCCATTGACATCATTACCTGTAAGTATGATGTCATCAACATAAACACAAAGGTATATTACCTCTGAATTACTTCTCTTGATAAATAGAGAAGTATCTGCCTTGCTCATGACAAAACCTTGATCTTGGAGATATGTAATTAACGTGTAATTCCCTGCTCTAGGTGCCTACTTTAATCCATATAAAGCCTTTTTTAATTTGCAAACATATGTTACCTTCTTAGGGTCCTCATAGCCAGGAGGTTGTGGCATATATACCTCCTCTGAAATCCATCCATTCAAGAAAGCATTCTTGACATCCAATTGGTACATGTTCCAACTTTTTGATGCAGCCACACTTACCAACACTCTGATAGTTGGCATCATGGCCACAGGAGAGAATGTCTCTTCATAATCAATGCCTTGGGTTTGTGAAAACCCCTTTGCTACCAATCTGGCTTTGTACCTATTAATTGACCCATCAGAATTTCTTTTGAGTTTATAGATCCATCTGGATCCTATTACCTTCATGGATTCCTTCTTGGGTACTAACTCCCATGTATCACTTTCCTTGAGTGCTTCAATCTCCTCATCCATAGCTTCTTTCCATTCTGTCTTGGTTATGGCTTCTTCATATGATCCTGGTTCTTCAATTGACAAATCTTTGGCAAGATAAATAGAGTGTTTAGTAACAAGAGATGTATCATACCCATATCTGATAGGTTTTTTGCTCTCTCTTTGTGATCTTCTGATTGACTGATTTGAAGATTCAGGTATGTCTTCAAGCTTCTTCATTTTGACTTTCCCTTTGGACTTCCATGCCTTGAACTCTTCAAGGTTGATAATGTCTTCATCATCTGAATTTGAGTCTTCATTCTGAGTATGTTCCTCTTTAGCAAGACTTGGAAGTTCCTCTTCCAAGTCATAGGGTAATTTGAACTTCTTGCATTCATTCTCATACCAAGAATCATTTTCATCAAATACAACATCTCTACTAACCATGAATCCTTTATTGGAAGGGTTGTAGAACCTGTAACCTTTTTTATTTAGGTCATACCCAATAAAGATGCACTTTTCAGCCTTTGGGTCTAGCTTACCTCTTATCTGAGAAGGAATGTGTACATATGTTGCACATCCAAATATCCTGCAATGGTCTAGTGAGGGTCTCTTCCCATGCCATGCTTCATAGGGTGTCATCCCATCAAGGGACTTAGATGGTAACCTGTTTATAAGGTAAGTGGCAGTAGAAACACTTTTTACCCATAGATAGTTTGGTAACCTTTTCTCATTCAACATAGACCTAGCTGTCTCAACAATCAACCTATTTCTTCTCTCAGCTACCCCATTTTTTTCAGGATTATACCTTGTGGTGGTTTCGCTTTTGATGCCTCTGTCCTGCAAGAAGTCTTCAAACTCATTGGAGAAGTATTCATCTCCTCCATCTGACCTTAGTCTCTTCAAATTCTTCCCTGTCTGATTCTCAACAAGTGCAAGATATTTTTTAAAGCAATTAAACACCTCATCCTTGTGCTTCATAAAGTATAATACAGTCCATCTACTATAATCATCAATAAAAGATACATAGTACCTGGATCCTGAGATT
This sequence comes from Ceratopteris richardii, assembly GCA_020310875.1. Classification (NCBI taxonomy): domain Eukaryota; kingdom Viridiplantae; phylum Streptophyta; class Polypodiopsida; order Polypodiales; family Pteridaceae; genus Ceratopteris; species Ceratopteris richardii. The sequence goes on along the minus strand of CM035437.1, from coordinate 47,329,530 downwards.
GAGGGATCTTTGCTTGGTCCCCATACATCTGTATGAACAAGTTCTAGGTAGTCTTCATGCATGTAACCTTTCCTTGAGAAGGGTAACCTATGAGACTTCCCAAATTGACAAGCACTACATTTATATATCATGTGTTTTTTGGAAACATTGGGTATTCCAATACACATTGATCCCTTCATATCTGCTTCAAGGTTCTTTCTCCTATATACCCTAATCTTTTGTGCCAAATCTCAAGCTCTGAAAGTGTTTGATCTTTATAACTCTATAATGCAATGTTCTTTGTGTCTTCTAGCTCAAAAGTGAAAAGTCTACTTGATTTTTCTCCTTTAGCAATCCTCTTGAACCCCTTCTTAGGATCCTCCACAAATGCTCCAAATTGATTGAATCTAACCTACAAACCTTTCTCCACAATCTGTCCAACACTCATCAGATTTTTTATAATGGTTGGTACATAAAGTACCCTACTCAACAAGTTGTGATTTCCATCACAAGTCTTAACATTTCCAACTTTAACTACTGAGTGCTTGGTGTCATCACCTGTTTGGACTTGATGCTTACCTTTTGGTTCCTCAAGATTAGAGAGTAGTGCTACATTGCCAGCCACATGATTTGAGCATCCTGAGTCAATGTAGAATAGGTGTTCATCATTTGTACCTGGTTTTGAAGTCATGTTCATGATCAGAAGAGAATCATCTTGCTCTTCTGTATAGTTGTTGTAGTCCTTTCTGGATTTGAATCCTCCTTGGTAATTGCCATTATAATTGTTGTTGTAATTGTTGTTGTAGCCTTGGTGATGGTTGAATCTACCTCTTGACTGTGAGTATCCACCTCTTTGGTATCCTCTTCTTCTCTGATTTTTGTAACTCCTTAAACACTCATCTGTAGTATGATTTGATAAACCACAAATGTTGCATGGTGAGGGGTTATAGGATCTCCCCCTTCCTTGCTTACCTCCTTTGCCCCTTCCTCTTGATGATCTACCTCTCTCTACATAGTTGGCTTGGGAGGTAGAGCCTTCATCTTCCACCTTCTTGTTCTTGCCTTTATCTTTAGACTTCTTATCAGTATATAGGGCAAAAGAGTTATTACCTTTGGATGTGTCTCCATTCTTGTTGAGCTTTGCTTAATGAGTAAACAATTGTCCCATAAGTGTTGTAAGATCTGGAATTTGCATGTCCATATAAAAGTCCATTGCAGTGGTGAAGCTTTCCCATTTTTCATCAGCCTTGATCCCATTGATCACTTGCCTTACAATCTGCTCTTCTTCAATCTCTCCTATGCTTGCTAACTGATCTACTACATCTTTAATCTTGGTCACAAACTCTGAAACAACTTGCCTAGGTTGGTTCCTTAATGTGGTAAATTCAATCCACAATTGATTTTTTCTAGCCCTTGTGTTGGAAGAGAAATAAGACGACAAGGTTTCCCAAGTCTCTTGGGATGTCTTACAGTTCCTAATGTGTGGCAAAAGAAAATGAGAGATGGAGTTGAGTAAATAAGACCTTGCTAATGCATCCTTTGCACACCATGTGTTGAGCTTTTCATGTTCTTCCTTTGTTGGCAATCCTCTTGTTTTGAATGAGGGCAAGTCCTCATCTCCTAAGATATATCCATAGAGACTCCTTCCTTGTAGGTAGTTCTTCATCCTTGAAGACCATGCCTGATAGTTGTTCCTGTCCAATTTATCAATAAATGAAGGAAAACCATCTCCCATTTTACCTTAGTTTTGCTCTGATACCATTGTTGGGAAAGATGGATGGACACTCCAAGAGATTGAGTAGGTACTGCCAAAACCTGCTTTGTACCAGCCCCCTTTTGTTTTGGACTTGATAAGTGGACCTCCTTAGCTTTCCAATGACACCATCAAATGGCCTATGTACTTTGGAAATGATGTGTGTAAAGATTAAATCAAAACAGATAACTTTGGACTTCAAGATCTCAAGAAAACCTTCTATTTATGTCTTGACACCTGCTAGATCTTTTGCTTAGTATGACCAGCACAGTAGGAATGGGAAAAAATCCTTTTAGGGGTATCTGATTAGCTTAGCAAGCTAACTATGCCAAGTGGAATGATGTAAAAAGACCAACTATGCTTAGAGAAATCAATTTAGCAAATAAACCTTTACCCTCGATTTTTTAGGACTATTGCAGACAATGACCAGTGATGACCTCGACAAGCTTTTCTCTAAAATGGCTGCATAGAATCTCTTCAAATTTTGACAGCATGTAGAATCTTTGAGCTGAATCCAACAAGCTTTAGATCTTTGAATTTGGTGGAGAAATGACTGAGATATGGGCTCCACAAGTTGACTGACTTTCAAGTAGTATGACAGAGAACTCAAAAATGACTAATAAAGATATATGTATTAATGAACACTTGTATACAAATCCATTGGCATGAAAATCATTGCTAATGGTGTAGATAGGTGTGGGCTAGAGTGTAGGCCTCACACACACTCAGAATTGACAGTAATGAGCTCGGGAATGATGAGTCTTAACCGCGACTTTTCCATGAACACTTTTATAGTGATTGAGTAAAAATTTGAATTCAAATTCAAACTTTTTGCTCCCTATGATCAAGCTCCTATTTCCTAGGAGATATTCCTTCAATCAAAAGCTAACTTTTTCCATGAATCCTTTTGGTAGGTGTTTATAGATATTCCAAGTCAATTTGACTTTTACAATGAAGTAAAGTGGTAATTAACCACTAGCAATAGTTCCTATGCTTCTCCATATGTGTATGGACTTCAATGTATCCATCAAACCAAATGTGTAGGCTTGTGAATTACACCAACAGAAAAAACTTCGTTGCTTCGAGACACACTTTTCTACCTTCTACAAGCTTCTCCAAGTTTCTTTCAGTGGTATTAGAGCTAGACCAAGATGGGTGAGGGCTTTCCCTCAATGATCGAGAAGCTTGATCGACTTAACTATGCATTTTGGCAAATCAGAATGGAGGCCTATTTGCAAGGTACAAATCTTTATGGAATTGTACCAGGTGATGAAGCTATGCCTATTCCAAGATCCAAAGGAGGACCTACACAAGAGGAGATAGATAAGCTCACACTTTGGTGTGCAAGGGATGCTCAAGCAAGGTCGTACATACTAAACTCTATCTCTGACTTTCTATTACCACATATTAGAGGATGCAAGACATCTCAAGAAACTTGGGATGCCCTCGAGACTTTCTTTTCTGCTAGTATCAAAGCAAAAAAGAATCATCTTTGGAACAAGTTCAACCAAATGAAGAAGATACCTAAACAAACCATCACAGAGTTTGTTACCAAGGTCAAGGAGGTTGTGGATCAGTTAGCATCCATTGGAGAGTTGATTGAAGAAGAGTTCATCATGAGGAAAATTCTCAACGGCATTTGATGTGATAAGCAATGGCAATCCTTCATGATGGCTTATGATCTCATCATGGATGTGCAAACTCCAGACTTCCAACATCTTTCTTGGACAAATCTTCAATCAAGAAGCCAAAAATAGCATAAAGGAAGGTAACTCTTAGCATGGTAATTCAACTAGTGCTCTATATGTAGATAAGAAGGATAAGAAGCAGAAAGGCAAGAAAAAGGAAGAAGATGAAGAACACACCTCCCAAGCCAACTTCGCAAGCAAGAGCAAGTGTAAAGGGAAGAAGAAAGGACCAAAGCAAGACAAAACCAAAGGTCAGAATGTTCAACGTTGTGCCATATGCAATAAGACCAACCACACCACTCAAAATTGCTGGTTCAATGGGAAGACCCAGAAAGGAAGTGGAAGAGGTGGATATGGTAGCAACAGAGGTACAAGTGGACACAAATTCAACAATAACAATAGAAGTGAACACTAAATACTCTCCTCAACTAAATGGAATTGCAGAGAGGAGAAACAAGACACTGGTTGGATCAGCTCGAACAATGCTTGAAGAGAAGAAGTTGCCACATTATCTATGGGCAGAAGCTATTTCAACTGCTGTGTAACTTGTCAATAGACTACCATCCAAATCACTTCAAGGTATGACTCATTATGAAGCATGGCATGGAAGAAAACCTAGTCTTGGACATTGCAAGTTTTTTGGTTGTTTATCTTATGTTCATGTACCATCACAAATAAGAGGTAATCTAGATGAAAGGGCAACAAAGGTAGTGTTTATTGGATATGATTCAACTCAGATGGGTCAGAGGTTCTTCAATTCTTTCAACCAAGCAATTCACTACAAGTAGAGATGTTGTGTTTGAAGAACACAAGTCTTGGTATGATGAAGACAAACAAAAGGTAACACTACCACATGATCTTGATTCTGAATCTTATCAGTTAAGCATGATACATAGGCTGGGGATTCAAGAAGTGATACAGACAATGATCAAGATGAAAGGGAAAAGGATTAAAGCTATGGAAGTCAAGAGGCAAAGCAAAGATGCAAGAGGTTGGAGAATGCTCCAAACAAGCACCTAGAAGATCAACAAGAGAGAAGAAACAACCAGAAAGGTATGGATATGATTCCAGATTTGTTACGAAGCATTCAATATACTTGGCAAAAGACTCTATTTGAGAGGAACCCTCAACCTATGAAGAGGCAAAGGGAAACCCTAATTGGGAAAAGGCCATGAAAGAAGAGATAGATGCATTGAAGGAAATGGACACTTGGGATTTGGTTCCAATGTCACCAAATCAAAAGGTAATTGGTTGCAGATGGGTATATAAAGTTAAAAGAAACTCAGATGGATCAGTTTGTAGGTACAAGGCAAGATTAGTTGCCAAAGGATGCTCACAAACTCATGGTATATACTATGAGGAAACATTCTCACTAGTTGCAAAGATGACCACAATCAGGACATTGATAAGTGTAGCTGCTGCAAGGAGTTGGAGACTCGTCCAACTTGATGTGAAAAATGCATTTTTAAGTGGTTGGATAAGTGAAGAGGTATACATGTCACAACCACCAGGTTTTGAGAACCGTAATCATCCATCTTATGTTTGCAGACTTAAGAAAGCATTGTATGGATTCAAACAAGCTCCTAGATCTTGGAATTACAGGTTGGTTACATATCTTCAAGATCAAGGTTCAAAGCTAGCAGCTGAGATCCTTCTCTATTCATTAAAAGGGATCACAATGAGGTTATCTATCTATGTGTATACGTAGATGATATTATTGTGACAAGTGATGATCTAAATGGCATTCAAAGGATCAAGAGACACATGCAAGAGGAGTTCAAAATCAATGACCTAGGTGAGCTCACATATTTCCTAGGTATGGAAGTGATATATACAGATGAAGGAATGTATTTGACTTAGAGAAGATACATTCAGGATCTTCTTCTCAAGTTCAAAATGTAGAACACTAGACTTGTAGGTACACCTTTGGAGATGAATCATAAACTTAGTGTTTTTGAAGGTGAGAAAATTGAAGACCTAAAAGAATATCAAAGCTTGGTAGGTAGCTTGATATATGCTACCCATACAAGGGCAGACATCTCATATAGTGTGGGAGTGCTTAGTCAATTCATGCACTCACCGAGAAGACCACACATGGATGCGGCTAAGAGAGTACTTAAGTATCTCAAAAGTACAATCAACGAAGGTATATTCTATCCTTATTCTTTAGATTTGGATATCAAAATCTATTCAGATGCAGATTGGGCAGGAGCTAAGGATGATAGAAAAAGTACATGTGGTTACTTAGCATTTGCAGGTTTGAAGCTAGTGTCATGGAGTTCCAAGAAGCAACCAAAAGTTTCTTTATCCTCAACTGAAGCAAAGTATAGAGACTTGACCATAGCAACTCAAGAGGCAATATTGTTAAAAGCATTGTATACAGATTTGGGACTTGTGAGTTCCAAAGCTCACATATTTGGAGATAATGTAAGTTCCATGCATCTAGCGACAAATCCTTTTTTCCATGCAAGAACCAAGCACATAGAAGTCCATTACCACTTCATCAGGGAGAAGCTCATGGCAAAGGAGATTGACATTTCTTTTGTTCCAACTGAAAAGCAAGTAGCAGATATCATGACGAAGGCACTTGATGGAATAAAGCTTTGTAGATTCAAAGCTATGGCAGGTATTCAACTTATCAGAGAATAAAGACTCAAGCATACTTTAGCTTGAGGGGGAGCTCTTGCAACATAAAGCTTACACTATGCTTGAGGTGGATTTGATCTACATCAAAGGCTATCGCATCCAAAGAATATCCGTTGCAGAGTTCTCTTTCTTATGCTCATTTATTGTATTTTTTGAGAGATTTCTGATGGTTCATTTACTGTTTATGCATATAAATATTCATATTATTTGGTTAAGTAGATTGGGAGAAATCTGAGTTTTTCTGTCTCGGGGTCAATCTCTACATATTCCTAAAAAATAGGAAGTACCACCGGTGAATGTCTCATTCATTCCTATAGCATATTTTGCTTATTCCTTATACTTTCATACATTCTATACACTCAACCTTATGTGTATCACTCCCATAAAAGGATTTTTTCTAATTGTTATCATGCTGGTTGCTATGGGCATTTGAAGTTCATTGTCTCTTCCATAGATAGTAAGTTTTTTTGAGCTAGTCGACCCGCGAACCTATCTGTTTTGTATCGACTCATTCTCCTTGATGCTCCAAAGTACATAGTGCACTTCTTTGATTTTATCACATGCCTATAAGGTCTATTTGAGTCTCCATAAGCTCAAGGCTAGTCTTGTGCTGATTGGCTAGACCAAACTTCGTCGCTTCGCACACTTTTGGACCTTCTACAAGCTTCTCCAAGTTTCTTTCAATTCATGTGCTCACTCTCCAACTGTTTTTGGATGTAAGCAACAAAAGCCTCATTCCTAGCTTGTGTATTCCAAGCATCCTTTGTTGTTTTGCAAGAGCAATTGTGAGGAATAGGCATGTTTGAGAGACAAAGCTATGAATGCATGTGTCTGAGCATCTCTCCCATCCCAACAAATTTGCTTTGCAATAGGTGCAACGAAAACTACAACACGAACAGGAATCTACAGAATATCATCATCTTCCACACCATCCAGATCAGCTCCAGTACCTATATTTGCAAGTTTAATAGGATGTCTTTCAACACCCTACACAATGTTCCATAGTCCTTTTGCAACCAATACATGTCGCATCATATAAGCCCATAATGAGTAGTTGGTACCATCCAACTTATCCTCAACAGCCAACATACGAAATACATCACTACTTTTAGCCATGGCTGGTGACTAAAATACCTTGATGCAGGAAATTGACTATATCTCAAAAGCTTGAACAGAACTACCCAAACAGATTTTGCTAAACCTGTAGCAGACTTCGAGATGCTTATACTGACAAACCAAAACTGGTATATACCTTTGGCACAAAAAGAAGAAATAGCATGCACAAGCAATGTGATAGTGTGTTCGGAGGCCGAAACGAGCTTAGATCGTGATTTTGGCACCATAGAGCGGAGAGGTATTGATGACATCGTAGATGAAGTAGCGACCTACTCTGATACCAGTTGTTGGAGTTAGATGTCTATGGAAGCACGCGAACAGCACAAGGAAGAAGAAGATGCTTGGAGCACAACGCACAATATTGAATGTACTACCACTAGAATGTACAAAGATAAGTTGCCCTTTTGGGCAATGAGCATGGATACAAGCCGGGGGAAAAAAACCTCCTAAATAGGGAAAAAAGTGCCCTGACGGTCCTCGTATATATATGTGTGTGTGTGTGTGTATGTATGCATAGAAACCCTAAAAATTTAAAGATCTATTTTTTAGATATGTATGTGTGTATGTTTGCATGCATGTGTATGTATGTATGTATATGCATATGCATGTATGTATGTATGCATATGCATGTATGTATGTATGCATATGCATGTATGTATGTATGCATATGCATGTATGTATGTATGCATATGCATGTGTGTATGTATGTATGCATATGCATGTGTGTGTATGTATGCATGAGTCTTTCATCAATGAATTGAATCTCAGTACAATTAATGGCTTCAATCGAGAATTATGATCAAACTAAGCTTGTTTAATCACTACAAAGTGCCTTAGGTTCCAGCTGAAGCACCTAATGTGAATTTGGATAGAGTGGGCTTGTTCCATTACAAAATGCCTCTTTTAATAAATCCACCAAAGGCTTTGCAAGAGAAGCATCCTTCTCGCTGAAAAACGATATAACAGTATGGATTTCACGTGGTAGATCATAGTTCATTACTAAATAAATGTTTGATACGTCCAATCCCACATAGCCACTCCGTTAGGATATCAATCTCCCATTTCATCTCAACAAATACAATAGTCAATATCTATGAAAAAAGATAAGACTATTTGAATGTTGTTTTAAAACATTCAAAGATTAAAACGAGCTGAGTGGCTACCATTTTGTCTTTCCTGCCCCTCATTTCTTGCTTTTCGAAAAACTCTAAAAGTTAGTTCCTCTTCAAGGTTACTTCTAAATGATGTGTATGTGTGTATGCATGTTTGTATGTGTGTATGCACATATGTGTGTATGTATATGCATATGTGTATGTACATATGTATATGCATATGCATGTGTGTATGTATGTATGTATATGCATGTGTGTATGTATATGCAACTTGTGTGTGTATGTATGTATGCATATGCATGTGTGTATGTGTGTATGTGTGTGTTCATATGCATGTGTGTATGTGTGTATGCATATGCATGTGTATGTGTGTATGTATATGCATGTGGGTATGCATATGCATGTGTGTATGTATGTATGTATATGCATATGCATGTTGTGAAGAGATGGATTTGTAGTTGATGAAGATGAAGTGGTACTGCAAAAACTTTGCACTACACTCTCAAAAAGATGGATCAAAACAGATAAGTTCAAGCAGATTCAAGAGCCAACAATCATGGCTGATTTGATAAAAAAAGATGAACTACACAAAGAAAAAAGAACTTAGCAAGTCATAGGACCATCCCGATTTTCATGGGTTGTAGCAGTACTCAGACCTATGAGCAGAAAAAATAGCAATATCTCAAGATTCAAGAATTCAATGGTTATGAAATTTTGTAAGCATATACTAGACAGTATGTGATTCCAACAAGCTTTGAATCATGGAAAATGATGAAGCACACACTGAGAAATAGCTCTGAGAAAATGATTGTTCTGAGAGAGTGCTAATAGAGAAGTAGAAAATGAAATGATACAGTCGACTTCAAATGAACATACCTGATGATTGAAACATTCAATTGCAATGAAAATTTGTAGATGTATAGTAGTCTGAGAGAGCTAACGTTATCAAGTTGAATCACTAAAAATGATGCACTAAGCTTAGAGAAATCATCTCTACAATCTGACTAAGAAAACTAAGAGATATCACAATGAACAGTACACTTCACAAAACCATTAAAATATGAATTCAAATGATCATGAGAATTAAAGTACATTGATTGTAAAATACAATGGAATTATTGATACATATGTGTGCCTTGAGATCACACCTTGATATGGCATAAAACTCAGCTCATGGAGGT